>CM050405.1:30389475-30839475 GCA_027580255.1 Therioaphis trifolii
AATCTATCGCCGCATCTAGCGGTCTTAGATGGTATCCGTCGCATGTGTCACGCACATATCGCGCTCAGTTGTCGTTTGAATACGTTTTCAACCGTACCGACACAATCTCTATTGAATCGGTCTCGTCGCGGGTACATTACGCGACGTGCACACAGGTACACGCCGTGCACTCGAGTCGCGCGTCGTGGTCGTGGTCGTCGATCCGTTTTTTTTTTCTTTTTTGAAGTTATTGTTATTGTCATTATTTAATTGCTGTAATTATTTGGAATTTTTTTTTTTTTCGAAATCGCGTTCGAGATCGATTTCCGTACAGAATAATTTTATACACATATACATGTACATTATAAACGAATATTATGGTGAAAGTGATGCAACGTTTTGTCAAACGTCAGCTAGGTAAGCGATTTTGTTTTACGAATTAACGGTGTTCCATCGTTCAATCGTACATTAACAATATAATAGTGTGTACTTGTTTACATGAAAGCCGTATTAAAATTAAATTAAATACAATTGATCACATCGAACTAACGTTCGTGACTAACGTTTTGGTTGATTTCTCGTTAATCTAACTCTACATTTGTACGAGAACATTGATTTAATAAAATCAAGCTAATACGATTAAAATATAGGTACAAATGTCCAACACTAAAAATGTGTTGTTTTTAACCAGCGAACAGTTAACTTTTACCAAACACTGTAGGTACGTAATCTCTTACGTTTCACGTTATGCAAATTATTTTGGCACTAATTTTGTACACGCAAACATTTAATCGGAAAATATTCATGTATTAACTTATACTTACCTACTTACCTAATAATAAGACACGTGTGCCTACAGTTTTTCAATAATATTGAACATAAATTAAAATTCACATTCGACTTCAGTACAAAATTGTGTTCTAAAACATTATATACTTTAAATGAGTAAATACATAATAGTTAGCTATAAACTATACTTTAAAATATAAAAATATAAATGATTTTAATATTAATTGTATTACATTTTAACTCGATATTTTTTTAAGTGTAATTAATTATTTGCCGAAAAATCAAAAAATAATAGTTTTGAGTTAAAAATAAATAAATGTATTTTTTTAAATAGTTAAAACATTTACATACCTTAAGTATATTAGCTTATGTTTACATGAACAATTAATATAAATAAAAAACACTATGTATTTTAGCGTTTAGTATACAATTTTAATATGATTAATTATCCTAATATAGCTACTTTTTAATTGAGTCATGAAATGACAAATTGAAACCTAAAATACTCTACGTTCTATTTAATTTTCAAAGGGTTTTTTTTTAATTTTTTTCTTTAAGAACGATCAATTTTATATTTAAAATAAAATTGTCAGTAGCATACAAAATATTTTAAACATTTTCAGAATAACGCCGATTTCAATTAACCAATAGATGATTATCATCAATAATATTTTAAAAGTTTCCAATCTCATTTAAATAGCTTACTTTAAACATAGAGAATATTTAATAATATTATTTTCCTATCTATATAATCGCATCACTTGCATAAAATATGCATGTGAAAAATATAATCGGATAGCAAAATTGCATTATTAGTTTATAATTTAACACAGTTTAAAATATAATATGTAATGCAGGCTAGGTGTATAGGTGTTGTTAATGTTAAATTTAACTCAAATAAAATGATTACAATAATTATCATTAGATTAAACGTGCTATTGTGGTAATAATAGACAACGTGAATAATAATAGTAATAATTTTTAAAACTAAACCTTTTTTTATTGAGTACTCTCATTACATTGTTTATAAGTATGCGTTTCAATCGTAATTTAACCATTATGTTTAAATTACGTTTAATACATAAACTTCCGGTTCTAATATTTTAATCGTAATTGTGTATCTATCATAGCGGAAGTACTTTGTTAGCCATATCTATGATTTTCCGCTGCACATTTTGGGACAAAACATCGTGAGTGCATAGTTTGTATTTTAATATTGTCAGACAGCCAAATTCATAAAAAATATATCCAAACGGACCTGAATGGCGAAGTTGATTATTAATATCGATTTTGACCGCTGATAAGTTTCCTCACAAACACTGTATCACCGTGAAAAAAAAAACCGATAAGTCAGGTGGGAAATATCACTGGTGCCAGGCCGAATTCCAAATGCCACCGATAAGATATGACCGATTATGTGATATAAATTATTGTGCTCCGGGGTCGAGTCAAAGATAGGAAGCTATAACTCTGATAGCGATCATCAATAATAATAATATTCTAGATGTAATATTTTTTAAATGTACATCGCGTACGACTTTTGCCCTACAACGCAGAGTTTAAATCGAAACCGTTTTGCCGTTTCGACGAAACGAATATTCAAAGCCGCTATCGAACCGACGCACACCACGCGTGGTTTTAACATTTTATATTATTTTACCGTCAAACTTGTCGTTTATTCGATCGATCCTGTTTGGTATTTTCCACGGGACACGTGAGAAGGGTTTGTTCTTACGATCAAATGTTATTCCTGAGCAATTCGACTTTCCCGCCGTCCCATTATTTAAGACACGGTGCTTAGTGCACGGTGGTATAATATACGATCGATTTAACGTGTCAACGGTTTAATTGAAAAACGGACATCTCGGCGCGGCGCGACGGGCGCGTGTTATAAAATGGGATTGATCTTTTCTACTTTACGAGTGATCGTTAGACACAGACGCGCCACACACACACACACACCTGCAGGAGTAAAAAAAAAAAAATAAAACCCTATTCTACATGTTTACTTATAAAGTAATCTATATACGACCGCTGTTGTGTGGTGTATCGGGTTTTGACATGAGATAGTCTCCCACTACATTTCATTTGTAATGGCCACACACAAAATCCATAATGCAACTAAAACCATTTCTTCGTCTGATACACCATTTCAGTAGGGAAGATAACGGTTAGATAACGAACGTTTTATCTGTGCACTGCCCTCCCCGTGCGCCGCCGCCTCTGCCGCTGCTGTTGCCGCTCCGACGATAATACATTTATGTGTGTGAAAGGATTCCAACACGGTAAACAGGAGATCGGGATCAGATAATAAGTATTTATTAGCGTCTCCGAAGAACCAACTCATAGTTTCTGTCTGTAATTTTTCGAATTTCCTGTTATAACCCTAAACTTGGGGTGTTCGAATAACGCGCGTAAAATCTTGAGATTAAGCTTTTAAAAGGAAACCCATTTCGTTTTCCGTTATCTTTGAATTCGATAGGAAAAAAATACATTATATTTTTAATGCTTTCGCAAAACTTGGTTTTGTATAACGCGGTGTTATGATGTGAATCGAATATTTTTACATCAAATAAATCATTGACCCGAGGAGATGTACTGTACCGTCGTTTTATATCTGCGAGTGTATATTGCGTTTTGTACTCGCACTTTTTAATAAATTCGTTTGGACTTTGTGTTTTGTTTTTTATTCATTAAACGTGGTTTCGCTCACGTGCGGGTGTCACGATCACGAGAACAAGCGAAGTTTTAAGATCGAAACAGATAATTCCTTTCCAATATGATTTATATTGCTAAACAAATAAGCAATTCACAATAAATGATCACAATTTAAATTCATTTTTAATTTTATTAAGTCGGTAGTACAATAACACATATGTATTATCTACATCTATATCAGTAATTCAGAACACAATTATTATTTTTAATTTCGACACTTAATAGTCATAACAAGTATTAAGAATGTAAGTATTACATAATTCTAGCATGTATACACATTCACAGTGTATAGTAAGCCCATAGCTCAATACCATACGAATAAACCATTACATAGTCATTCAAAGTTAACTTTTTTTTGTATAGATTATTCCGATTAACTGTTTTTCATCTCAGATTCGTCGAAAGTTTCATCAACTCTTTCATTTGTATGGTCGTTAAAACTTATTTCATATCAATTAGTATTTTTATTTTATAAGCAGTTATTTCTCGAAGCTGTTTAAATAAGTCGTTGGTTTAATTTCGTGAATATTCTCAACGCTGGGGTACGCCGAGTCAAAACAAATAACTTTATCATAATGTAAACCTTTGTATTGAAATATTTTTCTGAGTAAACTATTGCGATATTAAGTTATAGGAACATGTGAAATTGATTGTTTGAATTCCATTTGATAGCAAGAAAACAAATTCAGAAAATGTATTTACCTATTATAAAATAATATTTGATCGTTGTGTCTAATTAAGTATACGGAATGTACGAGTGATGTGTACTCGGATTCGTTAAAACTGAATCAAGATTTATAAAATAACAATGTATAATATATTCATTATTATTTCAGGGAACAGGTGGTTTATAATAAACATTCAAACAGTAATAGTATAAAAAATATTTATATTCCATTTGTCCTACCACATCAAACGTTTTATTGTGTTGCCGATTTGCTCTATGTGTCCTCAAATGATCATATCACATTAAAAACCTATTACGAAATAAGAATTTTAATATATAGGGCCTATATTATAGGCGTTATAGATTATCAACAAAATATAAAATGTTTTTCGTGCAGAGTATTACGTTTAACATATCGAAATTTGTTAAAATTTATGATACTGAAGAAATTCATTATGTTAATTTTTTTTTTTGTAACTGGTCTGTGGACCTTCTCCTACAACTTTTTCCCCGTAATCTCAGTATATCATTGTCATGAAAGAAATGTCTGTCTCTCGGGGAAAATCAAATTATGTTGTTGGTTAATTAACAGTGCAATAATTATGGCCAAAATAGACTTTTGGGGTCTCTGGCCAAATAATATTTGAAATTCTACACATCTCATCAAAAAGTCTCAATTACACAAAACATCTACTTAAATATTAATACATCCATTTTCAAAAGTATCATGATCATTTTTCAACTCAAAATTGTCATTAATTTAAAATTATTTTAGGCTTAAATTGAATAAATTGTTAATATTATTTGAAATGAAAAATATTGAATACCTATAATACAATCATTGTGGTTTTAAAAATTCCAAGTTATATTTTGTTTAACTCAATACTCTAATAATAATAATAATAATAATAATAATAATAATAATATATCTACTATTTAAAAAATATTTACTCATCAAATATAAATTATCAAATATAATCCTTATTATGATTTAATAGATATCAGTATAATTAGAATTTTTAATATGAGTTTATTAATGGCTATTTTTTGTATTAGTCATTCTTATTTTTATATACTTTTAGGCACCGTGTCGTTTATTACCATTACCAGCTAAAAAATTTCTAATTTTCACCGTTTAAGAAATAGGTTATCGACTTGAAAAATCTGAAATTATCAACATCAGTCATACTTAATGCATCAATATCATGAAGTTGAATATTAATTTAACCGTGGATTATAGTGATGGTATTTTACAGAAAGGAAAAAATCGTGTACCTAAAATTAAACATTGGATTTTTATTTTTTATTCAAACAAATTATTTTGGATACTAAATTTGTAAGTCCCTATGTTTTAAATTAAAAATGGAAATTTTGGTTGAAGTTTATGTATGAATTAAATTGTAGAATTTTATTGTTAAGTCTTTTAATTCAAGTCTAAACAGCTGATGACTAATATTCACTTTCTCACTATGTCTCTTGAAACGTCGAGACTTTTGGTGATGTTTACGATTCACATGCACAAAGTAGAATTAAATGTATGAATTACATATTTTGTATATCGATACATTTGTACGCCATCACTCAGTTCAGATTATGTCCAATATACGATATTTCTGTTTCACTGTACTTATAAACGTGTTCATTGTTTTTACAATCTATGATAGTTGGCTATAATATTTAAATTGGCGATAAAAATTTACTTTAATTTAAAAAATAATTTATAATTAAATATACTTGCATAAACGAACGAATGAGGTAAGATTTATTATTTTTTTGTGGAGCCTTTAAATAAAATAAGCCTATTCGTCACTAGATGATGAAATAAATATCGATATGTTTACAAATATTGATGATAATATTATTAAGACACAATACAAATTGGTGTATAATAGGTATACTCTAATAATGACTAATACTATTTAGGTAATGATTATACGTACAGTAAAATATCTAGGAAGTACATGATTTAGAAAATAAACTATTTTCATATTATAGTTTTGATTTTTATATTTATATCCAGCCTGATTTCTTTTAATATTTGAAAATCAATTAAGTTTTATAATTTTAGGGGCCCCCGAAATTGAGATAATCGGTTAAAAGTGCTCCTAAAGGTTCCCGTTTAATCTATTCCTGATAATAATATTGCAGCAGACGAAATTAAGAATGACTCGGAAAGAGAGCCATGAGCCGGTGATACGATAAAGCCGATAACAGAGTAACACTTCGACAGGGTGTTCAAAATGTTTTAACGTATTTTTTTTTTTTTTTGCTATTACTAAATTAAATAAAATTAACACATTCAATTTTGTACCTCGATAGATTATCTAGTTTTCTTTCGTCCATTTGTATTTTAAAACGATTGTTTTAAGGGGAGCCTATTTTGACTTGGGGGTTCTAAGGACCCAAAGTACCCCCTATAGTGGCACCAATTTTTACAAGATACATGGTAGCACTGATTATAATTATTTTCAAAACAAACTGCAAGAATAATTTTAACTGCAACACGGCAAAAAAAAATATGATTTCCGACTGACGGACCAAGCAACTTATGTGTGAACTACGATCCATTCTATAGGTATAATATTTGACGATGTATACATTTAGCGCTTGATGTTTACGATTGAAATTTGCCTTCTATGGGAAAATTTAAGAAATTAAATAAACATCAATAAACATAAATAACATTAAATAAACCAAGATTTCGCCCTCCGCCTTCGTAATATAAGAGAAAATGATGAATGTTCAAAAAATGTCTGTGTGTCGAGGTCGAAATTATGCGGCGTGTAAAAATGCATTAACACACATACAAAAGCGCGTGCGCCCGCACTATAACACGCATACACACCAAACAGACACACTGATTGTGAGATGTGACCACTGACCTACGGTTCAAAAATATTTTCAATGGCAGGCTTGTCATACAACGACGAGTCGGCGCACACTCCGTAATTAATATACATGTCACCAAAACTATTTCACGCATATAGATCTATATGCGTGTAATTATCGAGTATAATTATCCACCATTGTAATCGTAATGTTGCGTGTTCGATAATTCGCGTTTTTATGTTATTTTCGTTTGATATTCAAGTCTTAATTTGATGTTTTTTTTAGTTCAACCGAACCGATTTTCTCACTCCCGTTTTTTTTTATGCTGCAGAATCGTTCCGAGATTGTCAAATTTTACAAAAACTTTACAAACGAATTTTGAATTATATAGGTAGGTACTTATAATATAGCTGCGTAAGCCGTAATAATGTTCATCTAAAAAAAAAAAAAATATGCCCGAGACAAAGTGTGTGTTCGACAGTGACTGTATAACAGTGTATAGTATTCCTATACACTTATACATAATATGCATGTATACGTTGCGTATGCATTGGTGCATTGCTAACTGATTTAAAAGTAATAGCTAAACATTTTATGTCGTTATTTGCTCAACAGGTGATAATTATATACGAGCACCCACAGATATTACAAAGAATATGTTTACTGAGCCTTGTTAGTTGTTGACGTAGTGCAGTTACAGACTTGCATAGTGTCATCATACGAGCATAAGCATACACAATTAAATTAGTTATAAAAATAAAAAATCAGTTCTCTACGTTTGTACAAAAAATGTAACGACAAGCCTGTTCTCGTTTAAATTTGTTTCATAAAGTTCTTCCTTCCCCACAAAAAGAAAAACATGTCCCCCATTTCACGATCGCTCGACCTGATAGATAAGTCTATTGGTTCTTATATACACACACACACACACACACACACACACACACACACACACACACACACACACACACACACACACACACACACACACACACACACACACACGCACGCACGCACACACACACACGCACATGGGCAGCAGACAACTAGTTAGCTTCGAGCTAATTACAGAGGGTTTTGTCACGATTCGATTATCGCGTTAGCGTAGAGGTATATTATAACAATGTTGCGGGGCCGTCGCCGCCTCATCGTGTATCTCCTATATCGGCGGCAGCCCGAAAACTGTTGACCGATATCAGTCGGCGATCTTTCTCGTCGTCGTCATCGTCGTAGTAACAAGAGGAGTTCCTTCTTTTGCCCGTAAAACACCACACGCTCGCGACCGCATGCGCTGCCCGAATACACACACACACACACACACACAGACACTTGTACAAACAAACGCACACACACGCTCACACACCAACGTACACGGGCACACACGCATTTGAGCGCGCGGAAATTCAAATTAATGCGCGCCACCCGTTATCTACGAATACGAACACGCGATCGGCAAAACGTGTTTTACACTCGCTATATATACCAGATATATAGCACTCCACCACGTCTCCTACTCCCGACATGACTGTTTTACATGTGCTATATCATGTATATATCATGTATATATATATATATATATATATATACGTGTGCATTCCACCTGATATTTGTTTTGTATTTATTTTTCACACAACGATTATCTATATTATGTGCGTACGACTTTTTGGATTCGAAACTATTAGTTTATACAACGAACGTATATGTGTATAAATATAATATAGGTACGTGCCGCCCTCGACACGCTCGTCAAGAACTCTCTTATTCGAGATAGAACCGACCGCGAGAGTGCTGTGTATACGTATATAGTACCTATATACGCCATAGCCGATAACGCGTACCTGTACAAATATGGGTACATCGTGTATTTATATATATATAATAATATACGAGTACATGTTGTACGGCCGTTTTCACTGTAGTTCGTATCTACACGCAGTAATATCACACATGCACCAATGTGCTAAGATGTGTGTTATGATTATTGATAATAATTATTGAGTTTGTACAAAACAAATCGTTTAACGCCCGTAAGTTCAAAAACAATCTAGTTACTCTGGGTTTTTATACATATGTATTTCCAATTAAAAAATCAGCAGACAATATCGGGTGTCAGTCATGTGATATTTTTTTATATACTGAAATTATCGATTATAACTATAACAGCCTGTAGTTTTCCGAAATGAATAATTCGACGAAACAAAACGATCGATTTGATTTTAATACAAACGTGGTCGTATTTATAGTTTTTGTTAATCGTCTAAACAATTATTTCGAATGAAAAATTCAAGAAATTTAATCCTTCCACTTATAAGAATTATTTTTGAAGGTTGTATCTTTTTACTCGCAATTAATTGTACGCGTCAATGCAATTTTCACTCTTTCATTTCCATATTTTCCTATTCACTTATTCATTCGTATTCCTGTGATATTGTGCATGAAATCGAAGTTTATTGAACTCGGGTAGTATTGAATTGCAGCAGACAGCCCTCTCGCCCTTTGTACGAATAACTTTACAATGAGCTTTAATCGCACGAATCTAGTATTTATCATGAAATGATATTACGCACATTATCGTTTAAGAATCAGTTGATAAATTACACTGATTCTAAACTTTATTTTTCATAATTTTCCAAAAGCGTTTTGCCTCGTGCTAACTGGCTTACGTGATGGCTGCGTTCACAAACGACTCGTTACCAAAATGAATTGTTAGCGTTATAATTTTCTACGTGCCATCACTATGAAAAACAATCGATATAATATTGTACTCCATAGCAATAACCAGTGTCGTTGGCATCGCCAGAATGATTTTCGTGTTCGTGTGAAGCTAACGACCGACGACGGGTACGTGCATAATAACACCGGCGCATACTAGTTGGGTCCCATGATTCAGATTGTTCACCAATTGGGTCCCGTGTAAAATAGCCTACTGTACGAGTTCGGTCCCGTGTAAACCAGTCTACTGTACGAGTTGGGTCCAATAAAAAAACATTATCCTTCCCATTTTTACAGATTTAGGACTGTCTTTAGACTGTAATAACATGAATAGTTACTACAGGTATGGTTAAAAAGATTTTTTCTATTTTCCTGATTTACAATCGTTCGTCATTCATCTGATTTTTAATGTTTAATAATATTTTAATTTAAGGGTTGAAATTTATAAAACATAGTTTTTACGAATTCATAGCGATTAATTTTTAAAAATATTTTTTCTTTTACGAAATCTTTCATATATAATATTTTATACAGTTTCTTCTTTTTTCTTCTGGACTTCACATTTTAATATAAACATATATTTGAATATTTTTTAAAACGTGTATAAATGTGTATATATATTTAGGTCATCAGAATAAAACACTGAATTTAAGCGTGAGTGAAATTCTATAGTGGACCCAATTCAAATGCATCATTTAATACGCCCGGACCCAATTCAGACAAAACATTTTATTCACACGGACCCAATTCGTACAAAATTAAAAACTAGTTTTATTTTCGGACCCAACTCGGATGCAGCCAATAACACGCGGAAGAGTCGCGGACGCCTCCGCGCGAGTTTTCGGCCGCGCGCAGTGGGCGAGTATCGTGCGGGTCCTCGTCGAACGTGATTTATAGGCATAGTCCGTTTGGTCTCTTTGCGTTTTGAGAATCCGGACGGTATAATTTGTAATGAACTCGTCACCCGCGAAGGTGTACGACGCGTGTTCCCGTATTATATACATTCGAGTAGGTGCGAGTCGGCTGGTCTTATTACGGCACTGTACACGAATCGACTCGGCCTAGAACACCGAAAATATGGCAACATGACATACCTAGTCGTCGTACAGCAGCGTAGGTGACTTTTGTTCGACGTGAATCGGCTGTATTATATACGCCTAGCCAATTAGTTGACGATATTGAACATTATGTCGTGTGAAATTCAATATTATGATTTATGATAAATAAGTTTGTTTATTTTATTTGTTTTTTCGCAGTCTATTGTCCGAGTTCTTCTATTCCATTACACCGTGAGACAGTCAATACGTTTTTTCGTTTACTGATTGTCTTATATTATCTCTGTACGTAAACGAAAAGCGAACGATGTGACTTGAACTGTGGACTCTATTAGTGTATGATTTTATGTTTCATTTTCGCCGTTCGCGAATAACATTGCGATATAATATAATAATAATAATATTTATATATTACGTTAGCCATTAAGTAATGTGTTAATTTATTCTTCAGTCTAAAATAACAGCTTATCACGCCTGTACATTGTACAGTTATAATATTAAGTTCTAGATGTGTGTGAAACAATATAATGCCAAATGGTGACCACAAATTTAATCTAATACTCGCAGTATTATTGTAAACATTGTGATTCATCTCGAAGTTAGAACAAAACTGTTTGTGGAGAAAGAATAATATTATTCGTTTTTTGTACGCGCGAAAATAAATTAACTAACCCCCCCCCCCCCCATAATATTTGTGTTAGTCGAAAAAAATAATTAAAAACGAATGTAAAATAAATCAGTTAACGGAATATAATTTTTCCTCAGTCAGCGAAATTGATTGAAAAAAATTGTATTTAAAAATGCGCAGTACATATTATATTTTTACAATAAAAACATCACGAAACTGATTAAAAGGGATGAAAAGCAGTTGTGGGGTAAAAGGATGTAAAGGATTACCTGCAGCAGATATTTCATAAATGATAAATTAATGATAAAGAATATTATTATGTTCCTGACGAATTCCGCACAAATTCAAACACATAAATTACATCTATGCGTATATACACGACATCGCTGTTCAAATACGTTGCTATATACCGTCATCGTGGACGTATAACGTAACACAGATTCCGTTTTGTATCACAAAACGATCGAATCATAATTCTCTAGGTCAGGGACGGATGTAATCCTCGAGATAATTCTTTCAAAAGATGCGAAAATCACGACAGAACATCACCCGCACCCAACTTCGTGCGATATATGTATTTTCCTCTGACAAAAATGTGCACAATAAGTAGATATGAGCTGTTGGTATATTGAAACACGACAAACACTGTTGAAATATCAACGTTCGTTAGTCTATTCTGTCTATTCAGTCTATTCTGTAGAAAAATGTGCTGGCCGCATTCCTCGGCCCACACCGTCGTCGTTTTATCCCTGTGTCATTCATAGTAATAAGCCAATGAATATTATCCTTGTGCGTTAATAAACACGAATAGTTCATTTTTTTTTCTTTTCTTTTGAACGTCGAAATTTCCGGTCTTATCGCTACCGTATCTTTACACACGGCGATTAGATACTCACCAGAGAAAAAAAAAGAACAACAATGCGCTTGTTTGAGAATAATAATTTAAATAAATGAACACTTAAAAAACAATAAACGTCTAAAAGAACCAAACGTTACGTTATTACACAGTAACGCATTTATACCTGCGCCGTATCACAGTTAGCGCTCGTTGTTATCTTATCTCGTTCAGTGTACTTAGTATATTATTATTGTGTATTTACAAAAAAACACCAATTATTATCTCGGTATCGCTGTGTTTTTAAATAACCGAATTAACTTAAAATTCCAAATAACATATAACTCGCTTACTGAGCACTTGCACGCCGCAGCGATTATCGTTTCGGTTTTTTACGGATTACGCGCTCAAAAATATTGTTCAATGGATGTACAAATTATATTTTATAAATCCGAAGTCGAACACGCGCGTTTTAATTAAAGTTTCACACAGAGAAAACATACCTACGTATAATAATCATTTTCCGTACGCGATACGATCAATAAACGACAGTGTTTCTATTAGGTGTTAGTTAATTTTATCGATCGACAGGAAACTGGGATATCAGTATGCAGCGAGTATTACAAACAAACGTTATTACTTTGGTAATGATTTCGAATTAAAACAAATCTCAAAGCTTATTATATTTACACGTGCGTGCGTGTAGAAATGAAAAAAAAAAACATTTTTCCACGCTGTAATCGAACAAAATATGTTTCGCCTAATAATCCGTGGCCACTCGATAATGATTTGAAAAAAAAAAAAATTCCACGACCAAAGAACATTAATGGAAATCGCCTGCATTTAGAATTATTATATTGACGTTAGATCCTGAGAGATATTGTAATATAAATGTATTTTTAATTAGTCGTGCCTCGACTGAGTTTTAACGGAGTCTACAAATAGTTTCCGTCATCTAGATTGCGCGTATCTTATGTAAAATCTTAAATACTTATATGTAATATGATGTACGTTATACATACACGGTTTACATTATACATATATGGTATATATAAACGCCGCGCGTTCTTTTAATCGGCTATTGTTTGAGAACCAATCACGATCCGACCAATAGTTCCCTGGAAAATATAGTTGGGTATTAAAAAAAAATAAAGCGTAAATAATATGATGGTTTGGCACGTTATTAAAGTATTACTCGCATTTGAGAACGAAAATCCTGGTAAACTTTTATAATATTATATCGTTTGTATCGAACATTTGTACTAGATAAACATCGTTATGAGCCAAATAAAATAAAAACCGGTTCGATGGCTTTTAAACAATAGCCAACACGCGGTACAAGATGTATTTGTGTGTGTGTGTGTGTGTGTGTGTGTGTGTGTGTGTGTGTGTGTGTGCGTGTGTATCTATCGACGACTTACTAATTGTCGACTCTTATTATGTATATAGTATCTCTAGTGCGTGATATTTATTTTTTTCGGTATAGACTATTAATGTACCTGTTTCTGTAATGTGTGTTTTCAATCATTTCTTCATCAATGTGTTCGCGATATTGTTCCAAATTCGTTTCGTGTCGATGATGGGGAAGGAGCGTAGGAGTTCGTATCTGACTTTGGCACATCGCGCTGTACACGCAAAAATCATAAGTTTGAAACCTCTTTATAAACTTGTGACTCCTGATTTTCCACGAGTGCCTAGACATTAATTAGCTTCCTAATATAATTACACGTATTATAATTTCATGTAAAATTTGTTTAAACATTTTGTTTTTATCGTCTCGGTGTTTAATTTTTTCCGTTTGTTTTGATGTTCATTAGATTCTTGTTTAAAACACAAAATTAATCCAATCAAGTCAAAACTTTGATTAGCAATAAATATATATTAAAATAATCGGTTCTATCGCGTACGTTTTGACGTTGAATCAAATGATTCATCACATCGAATAATTGTATAATTCAATAGAACCATAATAAAAAAGCCGATAAGATAATGGTGGTGGAAGTTCGTCCTTCGTCGCTTCGCTCCTCGGACAAGATAATGGTGAGGAGTGTATAGCACTTTCTATCATGGGATCACCTGGTTTACGATAGTTTAGTTGTATGGTACTTTACATTTGAATGCAATGATAAATCATTGTAAGTTAAGTACAGGATACAGTAGTTGGGTGGGATACACGAGATGCATTGCTAGATAAGGCATTATTGGATAGATTTTGGAATTATTTTATATTATAAAAAAAAAAAACGATTCTGAACGAAGATGAAGATGTCAGCCTTAAATTGTAATATATATTTTATTTTAATATCCTAGATTGGGTTAAATTTACATTTGTCTATTCATGTGACTTCTGCTCGTGAGCATTGGACAAACCAGGATGTGCATAGATAGGGCGTAGGTAAATACCATATTATTTGCCTAAATGCACTATCGTGACGGTACCACCCGACCCCGCCGTCCATATATGCTGAATGCTCCGTGGCTACCTCTATTTAAATATTAATAATTAATAATAATATATAAAATCCGCATGTTTATGGAACTGATACACACATTAAAATAACTGGAAATTGGAAGTTAGTAACGTTCTATTCAACCATGTAAAGGTACGTTATACACCTTGTGTTTACAATCTACCAATATTTTGTATAGAACAGCTGTCAGCTACTGATTATATTATAATAAACTTAATCTATTTAATTATCTTTATCAGCTGTGATATTACATAATATTTTCATTTCTTATCTTTGAATACAACAATTTTTATACATTTTCAACTACAAAATAATTTGCAAATATTCGTGATTTTGACAAATTTTGTCGATTTTTGAACTTCAACTGCTTATAAAAAAAAATTGTGCCTACGTATTTGAATAATTTTTGAATCACTCTTAGATCAACTTATTCAAAACCTTCTATTAAATTTTCAAGCGATTTGGTAGGGCCAAAAAATTGTTATCGACTTTTATAAAAAAAAATCTAAGAAAAATCGAATTATTCAAATGCCTATAAATAGCTAAAAAATAAACGAAATATTTTGAAAATACAACTATGTAAAGAAAATGCCTATTTAAACATTTTGTAAAAGTTTTAAGTTTCTACGACCTATACTTTTTGAATAAGAACAAATATCAAAAATCAATGATGCCTAAATTGTTATTTTACGCGATTATGTGAAAAAATTGTAATTTCAAACACTCATAAAAATTTTTGATTTTATTCCAGTGCAAATTTTTTTACAGATAATTGAAGGAAAACGTATGTCAAACTTTGTACCGAATTTACAATTCTTAGTTTTGAATACTTAAAATTTTATGAATTTTCAACTGCAAAATAACTTCAAATTTTCGCAATTTTTACATATTTCGTATAAATTGGAACTTTGAGCACTTATAAAAAAAAATTGTGACTTACGATTTTGGATTTTTTTTTATCAGTTATGGAACAACTTATAAGAAACCTTGTATTAAATTTTCAAGATTTTCTGGCAAAAAAAAAATATTTTATCGTTATTTTAAAAAAAAATACTTAAAAAAATTGAAAATTTCAATTGTCTATAATTAGCTCAATAAAAGTCAAAATACTTTGAAAATTTAACGGTGTATAGAGAACGCTAATCTTAACATTTGGTGAAAATTTCAAGTATTTACATCGATTAGTTTTTGAGTTATAGCAAAATAAAAAATTTGATTTTGTCGAAAACTGGTTTTGCGTAAAATATACCGTTTTTCCCTCATTTTTTAAGGGTTTTTCCCGGCGCGTTAAAAAAATATTGAAAATTTTTAACTTTTGATCCCCCAAAGTACCAACTAGATTCAATTTCCTTTCAGAAAAGTTGCTATATAAGGCAATCGAAGCATTTTTACTGCCCCAAATCGTGTCGACAGACACAAAAATAAAAAAAAAAAAAAATAAAAAAAAAAAAAACACACATCATTGTAAAATCAATACATTCTTCACTCCGTTCAGAATCTAAAACAAATTACGAGTTTCTCTATTTAATCGTAAAATTAGTCAAATTGTTTCTTTTTTAATAAAACGTTTCGGGTATCTAAAGTATTTGCTAAATAGTTAAAGTTAAATAATATTCAACAATTAAAATACAAAATCGTTCCAATTCTCTAAATAAATGAACGAAGGAATGCATTTATTTATTAAAACTTGTATTTATTATTTTAAATGTTATTGACGTCTCGTGTACTGCCGCGCAAAAATTTAATGAGAAAAACAGTTGTTGTTCGATAAGCGTATTGTAAAATCGGTCATCGAGTTGACGCACAGGTGAAACATACGAATGAATTTTTAATTCTATGTTTGAAAAATAAACCTAGCCAAAAGTGTATACGAAATCCGAGACGCCCGAAAAAACGTCTGCGGGGTTCGTGCCTGCAGATTATATGCCCCCCCTCCCCTATTTGGTAGTGTGCCTTTTGGTATTTACTCACGGGTAGGTAAATATTTTGAATTTTTATCGGGTATTTACTCGTGAGTTTATTTGACCAGCTCAATTTTGAGTAAACGGTATTTTTCCAATGATCCTCCATGTTATATATATATATATATATATATATATACATTTAAGATTAAGAAAGATCACGTTTAAATCGTGTACATTTATTATTAACTGTCGCCAGTGGTGTAGCAAGGGTAAGGCGAACTGTGCCTACGCCAGGGGCGCGAATTCCGAAGGGGCGCAAAATCATGCTTTAAAAGTAGTGTTTTTTTCTACCTTCAAAACGACATTTTAGTAATCTGTGTTTTGTTATTTTATTGTTGTTAATTTGTTATCAATGCGTGCATCACGTTATACTTAAAGATATAGAATTTGTAATTCTACAAAATAATTTAATAGTATTAATATTATAATTATAATTTATAAAACTTTCGTCAATCGACCTAATCGTTATCGCCTAACAGACGATATAACGTTACGACTGTTATGCGATTTCATCCATAGAACACAATAATTCGCCAGGAAAATTCATAAGACGACATTATAGATGAATTTGCGAGCCATTAAAGCAAGAAAAGAAAATGTTTAAAGTTTAAAATGTATACATTGTAATAATAATTAAGAACAGATTAGCATACAAAGAAGTTAAAATTGTATTGTGTTATGAAAAAGTAAAAAAAATAAAATTTTAATTGGGAAAAAAGCGCTTTTTTCTCAGTTTGCCAGGGGCGCTGGAGGAACTTTCTACGCCACTGACTGTCGCGTATATTATTATGTTTTATATTTATACATATTAGTTTAGACGACACCTGTTTGTTTTTTCACTAAAATCACCCACACCACACGGTATCGGTTCAAAATCGTGTTTGCCGAGTATTTACCCATCATGACGACCCCTAGGTCCCGCGCCGACCGATTCGCCCGACGCCAGCGACTCGGCGGATCGCTTTTACGATTGTTTCGATTATTGAATCCGAATTTTATTTATTATTTATTTATTTATCTAATTATTTTTTTATTTTCATCCCGCAGCGGGCGAGGACAGCGAGTGGACGACCAACGAGGAGAGCGTGGGCAGCACCAGTGACCCGGCGGAAAAATGCGACGTGAAAACGGAACAGCTGCCGTCGTCGCCGCCGTCGCCGCGGCCCCCGACGGCGGAACCGGAAGAACCGCCGACCGCCGCCGAGACGCCGCCCAAACTTCGGATCAACCCGAACCTGGCCACGGACCCGGCCCGATGGTCGCCCGTCGACGTGCCCTCGCCGTCGCAACAACAGTCGCCGCAGCCGCCGCCGCCGGCGCTACCGCCGCCGCCGCCTCCGGCCACCGTCATCACGGCCACGGCCACCGCGGCCGCCGCGTCGTCGTCCGCGTCGTCCACGTCTTCATCGTCGTCGTCGTCGTCGTCGTCGTTGTCACTGTCGGCCGTGGAGCCGGCCAGCCACACTGTGATCACCAGACGTGATTATGATTTTTGATTATTATTATTATTATTATTATTATTATTTATCATCGCAGTTGTATTATTATCGTACTGGTGTTCGCGTCCGCACGGGCAACGTTTTCGTTGAAAAAAAAAAAAATAAATAATAATAAAAGCGTAGGTACCCGGTAATTTTTTTTTTTCGTAAAAATACATTCTCGCCATTCTCGGATGTATTGAATAATTTCGAAAGACGACGAATTTCAATATTTGGATAACGGATAACGGAAGCAAAACGTGTAAGAAACACGACGAATATTATGGTTTTTAACCGAAAGAACGATTTGATTCGTAAAATTTTAAAGAACGATCTACTGAACGGGTTAAACACTGTCTGAAACATAGACTTTTATCATATAAAATAGTTTTAAAATAGGTCTTAAAGTTAATGGTTCAAAATGTCGAGTCATGTCGTTCACTCGTTCTCGCTCTGCTATACTTTTTGACTACAATATATCGGGTCTAAAAATTGCACGCGTTGATGAAATCGTTGATTTGGGTTTTAAATTATCTTCAACTCTTAGTCCAAGTCCCCATATTTCTATGATTTCTAGTAGAGCATTTAAAGTTTTAGGGTTTATTATGCGTCTATCTAGAGACTTCAAGCTATCAAAATCTTTAAAATCTTTATATTGCTCTTTAGTACGTCCAATTCTAGAGTATGGGTCCATTATCTGGGATCCTTACACTGTTTCTGATATTAATCAAATAGAACGTGTCCAACATAGATTTTTGAGATTTTGTTGTTTTGTGTTGGACATTCCCCATTTAGCTCATAATTATAACAATATCAGCAACTTATTCGGTCTGCCTTCTCTTGCTGAACGAAGAAAAACTTAAAACTTAAAGTTTATTCATGGTCTAATAACAAACCAAATTGATTCCCCTTGTCTACTATCCCAAGTCAATTTCAAAGTCCCTTTTCACTCATCTCGTTCTCCAGTAACCTTCCATATTCCTTCCGCAAAAACTAACTATTTGCAAAATGAGCCTCTAAGGCGGATCATGTCACTTGCTAATGAGGACCCCTCTTTTGATGTCTAATTCCTAATTCTTAAATACTTTATTGTTAAAATTTTATAACTGTTTAAATATAATAACTATTCTGTATATTTACTTCCTGTAATTAATGTTATGTTTTCTAATGTATACTTTTCTGTACTTAATAAAGGGGAAACCCGTATATTGTAATAAATAAAATATCAACACAAAATACTAAAATACAATGTATACTATCATGTCAAGTGATGATTATTATTAACAATAAAATATTGAAGAAAAGCTTTAGCTAAATTCATCATTTTTATATTAATCAATGTACAATAATCACAATAAATTTACGCCGCAAAACACTAATTATTATTAAATTAAAACGATAATTGATAAATGACTCAAAAAAAAAAATCCAATCTTCGAATTGCATAACACATAAGAAATAAAACAAAAATAACTGTCTTATTCTAATCAAAATCCAACGAAAATTATGCTTGTTGGCTCTCAATACGAATTCGTCCTCGGAAAAAAAATGTATGCGAATAGATATCGCTAATTAAAATTATGAACTATTAAATTTGTAAATTTCAATTTTTTTTTGAGAGAGTTTTTTCAAACTTTGATTGAAAAGAAATTTCCTGTTTATTTTACATGGTAAGGATAATGATTGAAGTATTCAATCATCTCATTTGGCGAGTAGCAAGTTTTACAGAAGTATTTGTTATTGATAGATTTATGTGTTTGAGTATTATTTAAATGGAATCCTTAAAAATAATTTTTAAATATTAAAAGAGTTGTAAAAGAGTTGTTTGTTAATATAGTTTTCATTATTGTGTTGTTGCGTTAAATCAAGGTTTTATGTATGGAATGAAGGAAGGTTAGGTATAGGCTAATTACTTCTCGCGGTTACGGTTATGCGAGAGATTTTCGAACGAGCTTCCAAAGTACGCTTTTCACGTTACATACCGACCCAACTGCTGTCGACTAAATAATTCGCCGTCGCCGCAGTTGTGGCTCGTGAAACGGACCTGATTTTACAAGTATATACGTGGTTCACGATGCGCGTACACTTGTTTTCGACTTGCGTTTCGCGCGGTGCTCAGTAAAGCTTACCTCTCGTTTTTTCACAAATATCTTTAATCGCCGTGTGTTTTGTTTGTCCGCAGCAATTCAAATATTCGTCTGCAACCCGTGCGGGATACGATTCAGTTCGCTGAGCACGTTGGACGCCCATCAGACGTACTATTGTTCGCGCAGACATAAAAAAGGTAATATAAAAACGCTATAACTCGAGTGGAATCGATTACACCGACTACTGTAATCCGAAAAGCTATACATACGAATACACACTCACACACACACACACGCGCGCACACGCGCACGCATGCACACACACATACACGCGAGCGTGAGAACGATTTTATTGATAATAATAATATATTTTCTCTTTACCGCTTATATAGATTCCGAGTCAGATGACGCAAAGGTGCCAATGGTCATCGAAACGGATGAAATGACTTTAGGAAACGACACGGACAGCCGTCCGTCATCCGTCGAACCATCTACCAAGGTGCCCAGAACGGGAAAACAATACAAGTGTCCTCATTGTTCGTATAGCGCTGACAAGAAAGTACGTATTTTTTTTTTTTTTTTGAATTTTCTACAACGCGCACGTAGCTTTCCCGAATTCGCGCCGTTTTTCACGAGGCGTCAATTTCACTCGTTGAAAGGAGAAAAAAATATCAAAAGCTACGGATTTGAATCGCGTTTTAGAATCGCGTAGGCTCTTCGGATACATTTAAGTATAGTAAACACACATGATTGCAATTATTGTTTTCTCCGCGCTTGTCTATAATGTGATAACACAAGCGAATGAAAATGCGATGAAAAAATGATATAAAATTAGCATATACCGTAGATCTGTGTTTTCATACGACAGAAAACACTGCACACAAGTGTCAAATATCAAAACCAGCATATTAGGATTTAATTATTATCGGTGAGACCCTTCTACGTTTATGAACGTTGATAATTTATTATGAAATATTATCAATTTTGCACTAAAAAGTCGGTCTTCTAAAGTCATGAATTATAGTTAAAAGTTTGCCATTCAATAATTCCAGCTTGTATGTGTTCTTATTTATTTATTTATTTAATGTTAACGGGCCTGGCTCTTTAGCACATGCATACATTTTTATATCATAAATATTTTTATATGTTATTCAAGAAATAAATATAAGCAGCATTATGAATAGGGTTAAATTTAAATAATAGCTAAAAATGGGGTGGCCATTTTTTTTTTATGTCTAATTGGTTCATTTTTTAAGTAATTGTTCAACATAAGAAGTTTTTTTTTCTTACCTAAACCTAATAAATCAAAAATAATATAATCAGAAATATAATATAAAAGTAAAATAGTTAAAACTAAATGTTTAGGTACTCGTGTGATTTAAAAAAATTTTAGAAAATTATAATCGGAAACGAATGATAAGTTTTTTAAATTGCGTCATTTTAATAACAGCTTGTTAGATTTAGTTAGTTATCATAACTATTTTATTAATGTCTGAAAACATTTTTCGTTTCAATTAAAACATTGCTTTTAGTCACTGCATAGTTTACTGTATGGAAAGCGATGAATGTATATTTCATGTCGTTACTAGCTAAACATTATTATATTAATACCATTTTCGGTTGTTATTAATTACCTTTTAATACAAAATGAATAGTAGGGAAAATACAAACTGATGGTAGATAAGAAATTTAATTAAAACACCCCTATTTGTGTTTACGCACAGAATAAATTGTTCATTTTTGTCATTCAAATGCATACGTATATTAGATATTTTACTACTAATTCATAAAATATTTCAAAATTCTAGAAAACCTTATTGCATTGTTATTGCTTTCAAAAATAACTCGTGATTTTAAAAGAATTTGCAGTTTATTCTTAAAATTAAAAATTATAATCATTACGAATGTTGTGAACCGAAAAATAGTTATAAAACAACTGAAAACAAAATGAGAGCGTGAATTATAGATGAATAAAATATTAAAATATGATTGTGTTAATACGAATGAGTTAATAATATGTAAAAGGTCACACACGTAACAATGACAAAAACCCGTCTCGTAAACCCAAATCTATATTCACTTAAAACTAATATTTATTAAAATTTAAAACATTTATAAAAGTGGAAATTGTCATGATAATATTATTTTATTGCGAATTGTAAATATTAATAATAAACAAATATCAAGAATATTGTTAATTAAATAATATGCTGTATATACAGCAGACTTTGTCGTGTGAATAAAGAAAAATATAATTTAATTTGAAGGATAATTGTATTAGACTATTCATAAGTTTTTATATTATTATTTAAATTTACATTTAATAGAGTATTTGATTGAGAAACGATTAATTTTGCGAAATAATAAATGTGAAACGCACGCAGTATAATGTGATGTGCTCACTCATAAATATATCAATAATACTGGAAATAGCCGAACAAAAACATTTTTAGTGTGGGACTATTAGCAGTCTAAAATAGTTGACATTTTTTTTTTTTTTAATACGTTTGGAGCACGTGCCTAGATTTGAATTCCCTAATGACTGCGAACGCTAGACGTTATTTAGTCGTGTCACGTTTTTGAACTGGTATGTTTTGTAAATGTTTGAAATCGTCGTCGATCATCGATGTGCCGATTTCTACGTCGTATACAGTTATATTTGTATGGTTAGGTTAGGGGGGGACTTTTCAGAAGTTCAGAGAAGAGTTCACGTGTTTGAATAAATATATTATTGTTTATCGGTTCCAGAAAATTAAGTATACTGTTATTTTTATTATTCATAATATTGAAATTAAATTACACGGAAACTGCTCATAGGCATACCTATAATAACGAAAATAATTGTATTCGAATTAAATTCAATCTTTCAATGCATTTTTTTTTATTAAAACCTAATCTGATTTTCTCGATCACATGTGAGTTGACTTTTTGTGTGGATTAAAAGTAGATATTTTCGAAGAGAGGGTAATCTTACCGACCGGAATTTCGTGATATTCTTGCTGACACAATATACGAGTACGTGTTGTGTTAGAACCGCGCCACGTTTCTAACGGTAACGGACTTAAACGTTGTGTCTCAAAATACACAAAAGTATACGATTTATTTTCTTTACTAGCGTCTGATTTTTTAAACTATTTAAACCGAATCAGGGGTCATGAATAGAACACTGGAAAATTTGTAAAATTTGTAAGTGTTGGTTTGATATGTACTTTTTATATAGACTCGTTTGTGTTTCGATATATGCCATACGTGCATTTTTTATTTTTGTACGCGTTCTTAGTTGCGAATTCAATAATAATAACTTAATGTGTAGTAAGTAATTAGAAAAGTACTTATTTTATTGATGTACATTTCATCGTACTACATAAGATTACTGTTTAGGCGCATACTTGATAGATTCATGGTGTACAAAATGATCAATCACTAAACATTATATTATTTCAATAACATTACATGGGCTCGAAGACGAATCGATACGGGTCGTAATCAAACGAAACAACTTAACTGTTAAAATAAAATATATTTTCTCGTCATCTGAAATCTCATCTCGACCACTATTGCTGGCGCCTCGGCCTTAAGTACAGTCTTGACCCGTTCCTCGCCCCGTTACAGGGCATTCGAAATGTATATTACAATCAGTTAAGTGGTTTTTCCTATCATACGCCTATCGGTTTAATGTGGTGATAATTATTTTTATTTTTATTCAATTCTACTTCGTACGAGACGTAGGACACATACCAAATATACAGGCGCCGTCGGGTAACCAGTAGAAAATGAAACGATAAGATATCGACCGAACCCGTACCGATTTAGGCACACGCCGATGTGAAATGTAGATTCCGCCCACGAATCACGAAAGAAGAATTATACGTGATACTATAATATTATAGGCGTGCAAGTGCGAAGTGGTGTGTTGAAATTTCTTTACGCACGACGCCAACTTACCTTGGGACGCCCATAGTCCTCTCATATTAAGGAGTACCCATTTTTATTTTTATGCAGAGGGGGGAGTAATATTTTTTCCCTCAATTTGAGGCAGGCGTGCGTTAGCCTCAACTTGATTTTATTATCGAATTCTTTATACGTTTTATGAGCCACAAATGTATCAAGTCCTTATCCTTATTATAAAAACTCGATATTTACAAATAAATTACTGCAACATAAACAATTCATTACCTATATTGACTACTAGGTACCATAAATGAAGCGCATGTAGAACGAAAACAGCCTAGGGGAGGTTACGGGCATTCGAGTGTTTGTAACTCGCCAGCGGATCCCCCCTCAAACGCTCCCTAAACCTTAATTATTCGCCGTACGCCGTTATCGTGACGACAAAAACGTCTGTTTATCGGGGAAAATCAGATTCCGTCACGAATTTACAAAACACAATTTCGGTGTGACACAGCAGCACACGGATTTAGAACAACTCGGTCAGAGAGGCGGCGGCGTGATAACGGTATGACGTTTTGACGGGGTTTTCGGTATTACTTGATAATAACGATTTTGTTTTTCGTACGATTCGATATTCGACCGAAACGTTACGTTTTACCGTGACAAACGTAATGTGCATAGGCGTGCGCACGGGGGGGGGAGTTTTAACTTTTTTCAAAATTGATATTACTTGCCACTTGGACAATCGTGTTCGAGAGTTTGTGACTGATATAAATTATAAATATGATACAAATTCACCACGAATCTGTGATATGGGAAAATTATCAGTTCAGAATTATAGTTACCAATGATACCGACAAACAAGTTGTTTGTTATTAACCACGATTTTAAAGAGTTCTTTATAACCGCCTCTTTGTGTTTCGTACAGTGACAATATTCGTATCTGATGATTATAATCACGGTCTTAGAAGACAAGATATCTTCTTAGACCGTTATAACAGTCATAAAACAGAATATTTCGATAGCCGATAAGCGCAAATGAAAATATTAATATTGGCGATTGGCGACTATTGAGTTTTTATTTTTTGTTTTTTTTAATTTTAACATATATTTGCACATAAACATGTAATAAATAATACATTACGTCAGCGGTTCCCAACCTGGGGTACGCGTACCCCCAGGGGCACTCGAGATGATATCAAGGGGTACGCGAAAACAAAATTGAGTAATGGAAATAATTATGTAATGAATTAATAAAGTTAATCAAGTAATAGAATAATTAATAATGAAGAATTCCTTCAAAAAGCTACATCTTTATCAATCGTAGAAAAAGAAAACTTGATAGAACTTTCATGCGACACAACTTTAAAGAGTGATTTTAAGAGAAAACAACTCATTAATTTTTGGGTAGATATCAAAAACGAATATGAGCGACTCTCTGACAAGGCAATTGAGTTCCTATTGCCATTTACTTGTACAGAGTTGGTCGAAAGAGCGTTTTCTTCATATTATATCTTTATTAAAAACAAGTATAGAAATCAACTAAACGCAGTTCCAGATTTAAGATTATATCTCGCATCATTTGAACCTGATATTAAAAAACTATGTAAATTGAAACAAGGTCAAGGATCTCACTAGTTATTTACATTTCAATTTTTTATTCATTGTATTAAACTATTAAATAAGTAAAATAATAAATTTTTGTATGTGTCTTATTACTCAATATAAAAATACATACATTATTACATTATATTATATTATCGTTGTTTTTAATTAAATGTTTTAACAGCGGTTATTTGAAAAATTTTCAAAAACATATAATGAGGGGTACAATCTAGAAAAATATTAAGCTTAGGGGTACAGCAGGAAAAAAAGGTTGGGAACCGCTGCATTACGTAATACAGACTATATTGGTGAATACTGCATGCAGTTATATTAATGAAGTAAACCTATTTATATCTTCTCCTAAAAAATATTTCCACGTGATGGTGAAAAAAATTTGCCCTCCCCCCCTGCCAATGAGGTCTGCGCACGCTTATGAAATGGCCATTGTGCTCCTCTGTTATTGAAGACCAGTGTTGGGAAACATCTAGATAAATTTATCTAGATAAGTTATCTAGATAAAAATTATTTATCTCTTATCTTATCTAGATAAATTTATTTTCAGGTATCTTTATCTTTATCTAGATAAAATTTTAGTTATCTATGAGTACCTAGATAGGTAATTTATTTAAATGGCTTCGAAAAAAAAGGAAATTTAAAATATACTATTTTATTAATTTTTTTTTTTTTTAATTAATCGAAAAGATTACTGAGAAAAACTCTTGCAGAGGCCCAAGAAAGGAGATTATAATTTGTACTATCATGAAAATGAAGTAGCTATACGCAACAATTTGTTAAAAAAATGCAGAAATGTATTATTATTTTAATTTTAAGTCAGAGAATGATTTGTCATCTTTTATGAAGTTTATTTAAAAAAGTACATATATTTTTAAATGTTTTAAATTATGTATTTTTATTTTTTCACCTTATACCTGTAGGATGTAGATCCTGAATATTTTCAAAATTAAACACTAAATTATCTCAAATTTATCTAGATAAAAATGTACTAATTTTTATCTTTATCTAGATAAAATTTATTATAATTATCTTTATCAGTATCTAGATAAAAATGTTTATAATCACCTTTATCTTTATCTAGATAAATTATTAGTTATCTATTCCCAACACTGTTGAAGACTTGTAGTTCGATCGGCCGGTTGACATTTTTTCAATTCGATTTATAAAACATTTTTTCACAAGCGGCGGCTCAAGCACCGCGATAGTTGCGCGCGCGTCCTATCGGCCCTATTGGGCTCAACTCGACCACACGAAATACTAACGCGCCCCCGTTGCCCCGCAGGTGAGCCTGAACAGGCACATGCGTATGCACTCGGTGTCGCCGGTGTCGGTGCAATCGCCGCCGTGCCTGCCGGACGCGGCCGCGGCGGACCCCTCGGTGGTGGACCGGTACTGCCAAAACTGTGATATCCGGTTCTCCAACCTGGGCACGTATCAGGCGCACAAGACGCACTACTGCAAGACGCGGCACGTGGTCAAGCCCACGCCGTCCGGTTCGCCGATGGCCAACGCGGTCATCTTCAACAACAACGTCGGCGGCGTCAACGCGGTGAACCACCACCAGCACCAGCTTCACCACCACCACAACAACAACAACAACAACAACAACAACAACGGCGGCGGCGGCAACAACAACCCGTCGCCGACCGGGCTGATGGCGCCCACGTACCTGGCGCTGCCCACCAACCCCGTAATCGTAGTTCCTTACGCGCTCGTCCAGAACGCCAGCGTGCTGCCCGCCATGGCCGCGGACCCGTCGCCGCCCACCGACACCGCGTGCATCGTGCTGGCCGACGGCACGCTGCAGCCGATCGCCCAGGCGCTGGTGCCCGCCAACAACGGCGACAACATCATGATGCAGCTGCACCAACACCATCCCCACCTGCACCACAACCAGAGGGACGACTCGCTGACGCCGCCCGAAGCGTATTACTCGCCGCCGGTGAGTACGGTACATACACTTGGCGCACGGTCGCGTTATAATATTATCTACAGGGGTGCCGGTGACGTGTGTGAAAGTCCACCTCAAGGGATAAAAGAGGTGCCCTCCTCCCCGGAAAAGTGCGGTTGTATACATAAGGGTCGTATGTAAATGTACGACTAAATTCTGATTTACGATTTTCGAGATTTGTTTTTTTTTTTTTTTAAGGCGGATAAAACGTAAAATTATTATTATTAAAACTCGATGGGATGAAAGATGACAATTAATATTGATATTTTCAAAGTTTCGTATTTAGCTCAAAAACGATTAAGAATAGGCCACTACCTAGGCATGATCCCAAAATCGAAAAAAATTTAAGGAGCTCATCCTTTTTCATGTTTATTCGTGCACACATTAAAACGTAAATCGAATGGATATTTTCTAAGTCGACACAAACTAAGAATAAATATCAGACTAGTCTGACTATAACTGATAAGATACAAACAAATGTAACATAATATTCCAACGATAATAATATTGTTTTCAAAAAAGTCATCTTTTGCGATTATGATAAAACTTTACAACATTTCACAAGAGAAAAAGCCTCGAAAAAATTGCCATGTCGTAGATTAGTTAGGTCCAACCTACTTAAATAAGTTGCCAACAACAGAAAAAAAAATTTTCATCATGGTTTTTTGAACGAAAAAAAAAATGTTTATAATTGGTTGTTTTCTGAATTAAATATTTCTCAGTGAAATCCACAGTAAATATATGTTACTAAATATATTATAAATATTTTAGTTTCTTAAGTACTTATATGTTTTATCTTCTTAGATTTCTTTGTTAACTGTATATAATTTTATTTTATTTATTTTCTTAATTTTAATTTTACTTTATGATCGCTTGATAACATTCTACTCCACCACAAGCCTAGGCTTATAGGAGTAGATATATTCTTTATCCTTTTTGTATAATTACTTATAGTATTTGTAATAATTTGTAAATAAATCTAAAAATTTAAAAAAAAGGGTCAAATTTCAATTCTAAGTCTAATACGATCTTATATTTTATATTTTTTATTTTTACGTGTAGTCTGTCGATATTAGTTTTTACAAACATTACGAATATTTCGATAGTCTTAAACGGAACAGAATTTAAAAATCCGGTAGGTATACATGTGAGAGAAAAAGAAAAAGGTACAAACCACAAAACACGTTTTCGAAGGGTTTACATGTGAAAGTTGACCTAAGGCAGAGGACTCGGCCGTCGGATCGGTCAACACGGCCGGGAGGGGGGGGGAATTGAGAGAAAGAGAGCCGGGTATCATGATATAGTGTATTGTATTAGTGTGGTGCATACACTGCACATGATTGCGTTTGCGTACACGTTGATCGTGACCCACCCGGGTGTGTGTTTCAGCCGAAGAGGGAGGAGAACAGCGCGGCGGAGAACGCGGTCAAGAGACCGGCGCAGGCGCGGCCGTCGTCGCCGCTGGACTTGCGGCTGAAGCGCGCGGCCGCGCGGTGCCCGCCGCTGCAGCAGGACGACGACGGCGGTGGCGAGGATGAAAAGGAGAACCGGCGCAGCGACGGCAACGTGACGGACGCGGAGGACATCGTGTGCGCGCCGTCCATCCCGTGCATGATCCGGTCGCCATCGTCGTCACCGCAGGCGCCGGGGTCCGGGCCGCTGTCGTCGGGCAACCGGACGCCGCACCGGCCGCCGTCGTCGCACCACCACCACCAGCAGCAGCACCCGGTGGCCATGATGAACGGCGGCGGGGGCACCGTGATCCAGAAGCCGCGGACGCCGGACGACGGTGCCGAGCGCAACGGCAAGTTCAGCGTGTCCAGCCTGTTGCACATCAAACAGGAGTCGGGCGGCGAACCGGTCCGCGGCGGCGGCGGATACCTGCACCCGAACAACAACAACAACAACAACAACAACAACAACAGCAACAACAACAACAATAACGCTCCGCCCGTGATGGTGACGCAGTACAGGCCGGGCGGCCGTCACAACGCGGTCGTGGCGCAGCGCAACGACGCGCTCCAGCTGCACCACCAGCCGCACCACCTCATCAACCCCGCCGCGGCGGCCGCCGCCGCCGGGCTGCCGTACTTCACGTCCGACATAGCGCTCAGGCTGGCCTCGGCCGTGGCGGCCGCCGGGGCCGCGAACCCCGCGGACCCGGGCGTCATTCCGGCCGCGCACCACCAGTTCTTCCTGAAGCAGGGCCCGTCCAAGTGCGAGAGCTGCAACATAGTGTTCTGCAAGTACGAGAACTTCCTGGCCCACAAGAAGCACTACTGCGCGTCGCGGCCCACGCCGCCGGCGGCGCTGCAGCAGCAGAACGCCGCGGGTGCGGACGCGGACGCGATGCTGGACGTGGCGGACAAGGGCAGCCCCGAGGGGTCTCCGGGCGGCCGTTCGTCCAAGCCGCCCACGGTCGCGTCGCCGCAGTCGTCCAAGGACAGCGCCAGCCCCGGGCCCGCCGTCCTCAAGCCGCCCATGATCCAGTTCATATGTTCCACGTGCGGCGTCAAGTTCTCGTCGTTCGACAACCTCACCACGCACCAGTCGTACTACTGCCCGAACCGCATGACCGGCGGCGGCGGCGGCGGCGTCGGCGGCCTGGACGCGGCGTTGGCCGACAAGCCGTCGCTGCTGCAGCTCACCAGGTGCCCCAGGTGCAAAGTAAGTCACACTCGTGCCACTATACGCGCTCTTTTCCGTTTCGCGCCCCTGGCCCCCGTCCCGTCGTCGGTTCGAATAAATAATAAATACAGTACATATTCTCGTCGTGTCGAATTTCAAGGGGAACATAAGGAGTCCGATGTGTCGAAAACTTCGGGATATCCAGTTTTATTAACAACGCTACCAAGTGTAATGGTAGTTTCGAGGGGAATTCAATGCAGTTTCATATGACGAGAAATTCGAGATAACGACGAGAATCTGCTGTATAAATATGTTTGTTTATCACGCGACGATTTACCACCCCCGAACGTACGTGGAAATTTAAAAATATCTAACCGAACGAGACGTTTCGGGACGGTATAAACGTGTAAAATATATTAATCGATCCAACGAACTTTTCGACCGGATAACCGGATTCCGAAATAAAACGACGTTTTCGAGTGAATCACACGTCGCGCGCATCACACGCAACACGATCTAAACACGGCCGCGGGATTCGGTCGACTCTTGACCATATCGCCGTTTGAGAAAATCAGAGACGAGAAACACTTTACGCTCCGTGATTTTTCTCTCTTGACGGCCTACACTATACCGATCATTATGCGGGGCCCGACTCTTCGCACACTTTCTCCCACGCTCTCGACACGCCCATCGTACCACCGCGAATCTGATCTCTCGCACGGTCTCACGATGTGTAAACAATTTTACGTTTTCGTTCCCGACCCCGTCGTCGACCGAGTCGCACACTCGACACGTCCGCCCGCAAAACATTTTCGTTTTTTTTTTTTTTTTTTTTTCCCCCGACACCGTTCCTTTCTGCTCGTAACAGACACGGTCTGACGACGGTTTCACGACGTCTTTGAAACGTCTTCGAAACGTTTTCGAAACGTCTTCGAAACGTCGAATCACCCGTCCCTCGTCCCGTGCCCCGACGCGCACAACGACGAAACAAGACCAAAGCGTTTTAACGACCGCGTCGCGTTGCAGATGACGGTGGACGCGGCCAACCCGCACCTTCACCAGTGCCCGGCGGCCAACTGCTGGAAGTGCCCGGTGTGCGGCGCCGTTTGCAACTCCGCGTCGGCCGCCCAAAAGCACTTGGACAACCACAACGGCATCCGAGCGTTCGTGTGCACCATCTGCCAGTACAAGGGCAACACGCTCCGCGGCCTGAGGACGCACATACGCATGCACTTCAACAAGCGGCTCATCCCGGATCTCATGGTAAGTCCCGGCGGTCGCGTACCGCGGACACTCCCGCCCGACCGGAGACGACGGTCTTCGGCCCCGGGGGTCACGAACGATATTACAAAACTATAGTTTTTTTTTTGGGGGGGGGGGTGAAACTTACGAACAAAACGGCTTTTCGTGTACCTAATTTTTCATTTTTTTCATCTCGAAATAACGTTACAGTCGAAAACGTTCACTCGTCAAATCGTAAATTAAACTTTTTCAGTACCTACAGGATTTTATTAAATACATAGTATATAAGCGATTACGTTAATTTACTATCGTTTTTAATTTTTGAAAGGTTCACATAAAAAAATTAAAAATATTGGAGGTCACGATTCGAAAAAGGTTGAAACACGTCGCGAATCTCGACGTTTTAAGCCAAGTATAGTACTAGGCTCGACCTATTAAACTTAAATGGGCTTAAACGGATCGGGTTCGGTTGTACCACTCGGTGAAAAATCCAATAAGCAAACAAATCGGACAATTTTAAACTTGGCATTTTTAGAAACAAACAAAATATTAAATTAAACAAAAATATCAATGTTAACGACATTTATGATAAATTACACGTGATTTCATTTTTTTCGTATTTCACACTTTTTTTTTTTTTTTTAAATAATATTAAAGCAAAACATCAAACATTTTAATTTGACATGTCTTAAGTATAAGGGTACTCGTTAAAATTTCAATTAGTATTTTCAAATAAGCAAAATTATATCAATTCCTTGTTACCAATACACTAATGTTAATTAGTTCATAATACGACCAAAATGAAAATATCAAAAAGTTGTTGGAAAAATCGTTGAAATCTCGTTAAAACCTATTTAAATCCATTAAAACACTACCGGATCGGGAATAAATATTTTTTTAAACCAATGCTTTCCTAACCATACTGCCTCCTGGCAAAGATATAGCGATTTCGGCGAAATAATGCTTGCAAAAACGTGTTTTGAAAATATCGAAAAAACCGTTTACACTAGACTCTCGAGCAGCATGATATTCGTTTCGAAAAGAGTCGAATGTCGGCGTAAAGACGTTTCAGACGTCCGTTTCAGACGCGGTGCCACATTATTCGCGAGTGATCCATAATAGGTTTACACAATTGAATTCATCGTCAACGCCAGTAGGACGCGCCGTGTGACCGGAAATTTACGAAATTATAAATTATAATCGTGCACTCGGGTTGACTTTAGTGGTGCGGTGGTACTGGTTTCACTTGTTGTTTCGTCACAAGACGGGGGTCTTAAAAGGTCGACATAAAACGACTGTGGGGACACTATCAATAAGGGTCGCTGCCGAAAGAAGACTTGTTTTCACAAGTTTCTCACGGTGTGTGTGTGTGTGTGTGTGTGTGTGTGTGTGTGTGTGTGTGTGTACTACTGCATCAGAACCGTGTTAACCGATATCTTATTTCGCCCTAGGGAAAAACCATTTTGGGCACTCTTCTAACCCTCCATGTATTCATGACACCTAAATAGAGTAAATCGTTTGTGTTGAATATTTTTGTGAGACAAGAGAAAAATTATGAAAACGAAATCAACTTAATACATTTACCTAATTATCGTACGGTGTTTTTTCGAATGAAATGTATTAATTAACCTATATTCGAATAGTTCGTAAACGGCGTTATATTACTAATAAATCGGGATTTGAACGAATGAACTCGGGATTTGTCTCGGTATCTCAAGTGTACGAAGTAAAGTTTAGTTCGTATTTAGAACCTGACGTAGAGATAAATCAATTTTTTTACGAGTATAATGATTTTTGAAGTAGTGTTAATGGGGCAACCCTCTTCAATCGTGCCTTCAAGCCTCGTGAAAAGCGAATACAAAAATAAATTACTATCGAATTTACTTTTTTTTTGTAATACAAAACTATAAATGTATATATTTTTCACGATATAAACTAATTAATATCGATAATAACAATTATTATCGATTAATATACATGCGTCGAGCTATGACGTTTGCCCCATCTTTGCCCCTCCACACGAACACCGTTGTGTACGTTGTCGTATCGTATTGTGTACTAACCGTGTGTCTGTGTGTGTGTGTGCGCTCGCGCACGTGCAGGAAGAAGACTACGTGACGTGCGTGATCGACGAGAACTCGGCGTCGTCCGCGTCGGCGGACCGCGACGGCTTGCCGAAACTGATGCCGATCGCGTTACAACAGCCGCAGCCGCAGACGCAGCCGCAGCCGCTGCAGGACGCCGTGCAACAGGTCGCGGACAGGCAGTCGTCGCAAGTCGTCAAGGCCGGAGTCGCGTCCGCGGTGGTGGTGGTCAGCGACGACGAGGACCAGAAGGACCTGGTGGTGATCAAGCAGGAGCCAACGGTCAACAACGGGGCGGGCGCGGCGGCCGGGCCGTCGTCGGACGGAGCGGAACCGAACGAGAGCGGCGGCGGCGGCGGCGGACCCGTAGTCTATCACCGGCTGCACGAGTCACCCTCGTCGTCGGGCGGCGGCGATCGATCACCCGGTGGCGGCGGCGGCGGCGGCGGTGGCGCCGGTGGAGGCGGCAGTGGAGGCGCGAAGCGAGGGCCCGTGACCGCGAAATACTGCAAGGCGTGCGACATATCGTTCAACTATCTGTCCACGTTCATAGCGCACAAGAAATACTACTGCCGCAACAGCACCGAGTTCAAGGCGGACAACGCCAAGACCACGGCCACCGTGCAAACCTAGTGCCGCGGTAACACTGCGACACCTACCCCTATTATTATTATAATTATTATTATTATTATTTTAAATTTTTATCGATTGTCATCGTTGCCATGATAAATGTCGTGGCCCTGCCCCCGCCCCTATTCTCGTATCGTCCCCCCTCCCCGACTCGGGACGCGTCGATACGGTCTTATCGTTTGCCCCGTGTAAAACCCCATCGTCCCCGTCTCCTGACCGGCCGGCCGCCCGTCATCTATATGTCCTGTTGTGTACGCGTACGTGTCCGTCGACGGACCACGATTTCAGACGATTTTCGCCGATCGCCCAGCGAGACGACTGCGAGACAACGATTACTATATGATTGATTTTCCGAAAAAGGTTTTCGACGACGGTCGGATCTATTTACGCGTACACTAACGCATGACGCGTTATTATTTTTATTATTATCACCACCGCCTATCGTACCTCATATACGTCTGTTCCGAATATTATATATATATACATACATAATACATATTATATATGTATATAATGTGTACATATACGGTAATTATTGATATTATACTATTCGTGACATAGATTCGATAATAATAATTGTGTTATGTATGAGAATAAAAAAAAAAATTTTTTTTAAAAAAATGAAAATAAATATGAAATTCAAAACGGTATTTATTTCTAAACGTTGTTTTCATTATTTGTTTTGTTTCTTTATGTATTTATCTTCATTATAATATTATTATCATTATTATTATTATTATATTTTATTTCATAACTACTATTATTATTATTATTATTATACATTATTTCATATTAATATTATTATTATTATTATTATTGTTCCGAGCGATCGACAACTATATTTATATTATTATTATCATTATTATTATTATTATTATTATTATTATTATCATTATTATTATTATTACAACGAGTTTAAGTAGAATTTATGTTATGTAAGCGGTATCTGAAAAATACAGTACATACTTGTGTTTGTACAACGATATATATATATTATATATAAACATTATATATTATTATATTCTTTGATATTACGTAAAAATGATTATTATATGGAAACGATATAATTGGAAAAAATAATTGAAAAAAAAAAACGTTTGATGTTTTTACTAGACTGTTCAAAATATAATTAAATATAGGACTTTAATGTAAAATATTGTGTTACACTTAAACTTGTCCTATATTGAATGTGTGTGTGTGTGTGTGTGTGTGTGTGTGTGTGTGTGTGTGTGTGTGTGTGTGTGTGTGTGTGTGTGTGTGTGTTCACAATTATTTGTCGTCCTTGGTGTAATTCTATTCCGTCTGTTCGTCGGCAACGAATCCTTACAAATTAAAGGACGATTCGACGTGACACCAGGCTACGGGATCTATAACGGTACTATATCGCACACAGTGTTATACCGTACTCGAGACTCGACCCTTCAGTCGTCGTGGAGGTGCGCGACCGAGACCCGCTGCAGGGCCAGTGACGCAGAGTGAAAAAGACATGCGAGGTCGTTGTCGTTGTTTTCTCGCGATGTTCGCGTGCGTTTCGATCATCGACGGCGGTCGTTTCGCCGCGGTAAGTATATCTACTTTGTCCCCGGCCACCGAGCATCGTTGTAATATAACACGGCTAACACCGGACACGATCGATTTGCCGCAGTGTCGGTCTGGATCACGGTCGGACCTGCGGCGTGATGATTTTTAATCATGGATCAAAAGTAGTTTGGTATACATGTCTATAGGGGTAGTTTGGATACATATAAATATAGGGGTTGTTTGGTATATACATCATATAATGGAGTATTGTGGCTGCCAATATGTAAATTTTCAACTGTATTCAGATCACAAGTTTATGTAGAAACTAAAATACGTTATGTCCATTCCCGCGATCACTATGCATAGTACGCACTGGTAAAATGTGTGAAAAATAATCATTTTTTATCAGGCTTAGGTTGGAGTTTTAATCAAGACCCACCTCCTCCCTCGTGAATATATTCTGGATCCTCGCCCGGACATATCGCACTAACATAGTTTTGTTTAAATTTCTACAAAATCATATAAAACCACCGACTTGAGTTCAATGTTTGTATAATTTTTTTTTTTTTTAATCTTTTAATGATCAAAACATACCAAGGCTCCAGCGAGTGAGTCGGACCAAGACTGCTTGGTTAAAATTTGTGTATAAAATCGGCGTCTCGTTTCTCGCGATGGCGTTTAGTTAGGACAGAGGCGCCGCCGTCATGTCGCTGCAGGGTACGGCGTTGGCAACCTGTTTTGATCGTGGTAAAATATTAATAAATTCAGGGGCGTCGTTCGATGGTATACGACTGCGGCCATAAATATTTAATGAATGAAGTGCGGCCGACCCCGTGATCTACCGCGTTGTTATAGCGAAATAAAGTTGCGATTAAAAATAAAAAGTTAAATTAAAATTATGATTTTATTTATTTTTTTATATTTATATAAAACACATTATTTTTGATCGACAATAACGAATGCGAAAAAATTATCGTGCAGTAGATCGGAATCTCAAGAACATTCAAAATCATAGTAATAATAATTCTATAATATAATATATAAAATGTACATTGAATGTTCTATCATAGGTGCAGTATGGATTGAAGTGTAGCGCAGTAGAGCGTCTAAAATAAAAACGTACTGTGCAAATACAACGAGTATCGATTATCTATACGTGTTATTGTCGAATGAGTGCTTTTCTATCAATTAGTTGAAATCTAAAATCATTATTAAAATATTTTTAATCAGGTTCAATTTATCGGTATTATTATTCATCTTAAATGGTTACGGGCGTCCATCGATCAAAGTTGGATTTTAATATACGTAGATTAAAAAAAAATAATACGTCTTCTATACCTGGTACTTAGAAGACAATAATATTTGTATAAAAATGTATTTAATCGATTTCGATTGACCAGAGATTTTTAATGTAAAAATAGATTAATTATCCGAATAATTATAGCGACTTTGATTATTCTATTTATTTCTCGAAAACAATATTACTGATGACCTTGTAAATCCCATCAATACGTTTTCAAATTTCCAAAAAACTAAATTAGTTTCACAAAATACGTATATTTATTGATTCCCGTTCAGAATCGTTTTTATAACGGTTAATCATTTCAATATTTAAATTTGGAATAACATATAAAACTGTCATACTCCAGTTGAGGTAAGCGTAAAATGACCATTCTAAAGAACTATACATCAACCACTTATATCTTCCCTAAGAAACATACTGACTTTCGCCGTCATTACATTACTCGGTTTTTTTTTCGATGTGTAATAAGAAATACAGCTGCGTTATTGAAAAATAAACACATTTTTACTTTTTTGATCTTTATAATTCTTTAAGTGTTTTAGTTTTTTAAGTGGCAATCATTAGTTTAGATCACATGTTCTGAAAGGAGAAACATTTTTTTTGTTAAATTTAATAACTTATATTTTGTTTACTGTTGAACCAATAGTTCAAAGAACTACACAACTGAAAATAATATTTGTATTATTTTTATTTATAAAACACAACTGATCAATAAAATCTATTGAAATCATGAAAAAATGTTAGATTCCGATATTTAGTCAGTGACGGGCGATATTGAAAAACACGTGTAATTGCATTATTTCACCACCGCCTTGTAATTATACCAATATACGTTATTACGCAATGATTATGATAATTAGCGCTGTTTAAAAACTTTTATCTCTTCTAATATTCCATTGTTTTATTTTTAAATCGAATCATTTAACTAACATTAAACCGGTATGCAATTATAGACACGATGGAGATTTTAAACATCCTTCTAATGGTCTAAATCAGGGATCGGCTACTGATTAAATTTGTATTCAAATAAATTGAATTACTTAGGTATGTCTTAAGTGTTTATACACCGAGAGTCGTTATAATATATATAGGGTATACGACGATGGCGAACTTATGACGTCACGTGAATTTTCACAGATACATCGCTTGCAAAATAATAGATACACACACTTTAATATGATTTTTGTATTTTTATTTCATTTTGTCCAATATTTTAAGGCGGACTTTTTAATATTATTTTTTAAATTTTTTGATGTTTATGGTCATTTAAGAAGTAAAACATTCAAAGTCATAAGTATGCATAGTTGTGGCATTAAATATTTGTGGAGAACGCCTGTTTCTATACACACTCCTTCTCCAAAAAACTTTTATTTCAGTATATAATAATAATAAAATTATAAGTATTCAAGTCATTATACTTTTAAAAACTAAGAACCTGAAAATCAAAAGACAACAAAAACTAGTACAGGTTTTGCAGTGCAGTATTTTACTTCACGAAAACGTACAGTTTTACGGGCGTATTCGAATATTGTAAGAAAAAAAAAACAAAATCAAAACCAATAATTCGCCACTCGGAAGTAGAGGGATTGGTTAAAAAAAAAAAAACTAAAAAACCAAAAAAAATAAATCACCCAAAGTAATTTCGAGTGAGCGCCGGGAGACGATGTTGTCGTTGGCACTCGCGTGCGAGTTGATTCGTTTTCTGTGCAGGCCTTGCAGACGTTCACGGTCACCGACGTGGCGTACTTGGACGTGGAAGTGGCCGGCAGCGAGCTGGGACGAATCGAGATCGGGCTGTTCGGCGAGATCGCGCCCAAAACGGTGGCGAACTTCGTCGCCATCGTGACGGAAGGCATCGACGGCCGCACGTACGCCGGCACCAGGTTCCACAGGGTGCTCAACCGGTTCATCATCCAAGGTTCGTATACGCGACGGACAGCGTCGCGGCCGTGTCTGCGGCAGGCGATCTCCGTAGACGGTCTCTTTTACCCGCACGACCGTGTAATGATGTTTATTTATTTATTATTTATCAAATTGAACGGGTTTCAACCGTTGTGTACAAAATTTCTAGTTACATATAGTATTGAAATTAAATAGATCGTTAATCATTAAAAACATAAAATATGTAGGTATGTTATATATATATATACAGTGGAACCTCGATAACTCGAACCTCTATAAGTCAAATTTTCGATAACTCGAAGGAATACCTTGGCCCCTGGCTTCCAATATATGATATGTGTGTTAAATTTTCTCGATAATTCGAATTTCGATAACTCGAATTTCTCGATAAGTCGAAGTAATTTTAGTTGAATTTTAGCTTATAACTCGAATTTCTCGATAAGTCGAAGTAATTTTAGTTGAATTTTAGCTTATAACTCGAATTTATATAGTAAAATATAATTCATTACATTATACATACTTTTTTTTAAATTTTTTATACAATATACATACCTACATAGTACATACATTATACATTTATTAGTAAATACATACATACATAAATAAATAATTAAAAAATTGAAGTCTTTGTTTTTAAATAAAAAAAATATTTTCGATAACTCGAATTTTTTTTTGCAGATTCGAGTTATCGAGGTTTTCTTTAAGTCGAATTTTCGATAACTCGAATTTTTTTTTCGCCCCCAATCGATTCGAGTTATCGAGGTTCCACTGTATATATATATATATATATATAGGTAGTGGAAGACAGTATATGAATGTTATAAAGAAACAAGCAGAATATTTGTGATAAAAACACGCCCACACGATTATCGCTACGACGTTCCGAGCTTTTTATACGTATGATTATTATTCGTCTTTATGATATTTAAATCGCCGATTTGATGGCGTCGACGACGTGTTGAATACTCCTATTACTTAGTCATAGTGATTCGACCGGTAAAAGGCAAAAGGGCTAAGCGATCGTTTGACTACTTTTCAGGAGAACAAAATCGAAATTTTCACACGTTCTTTATCATGTAGATGCCGGGGCTTTGGGTTTCATCAAAACTTTAATAATGAAGTTATATTGTATTTTCATACTTCGTTGCGTTATTTTTGTGACCAGACACTAGTAACGTTGAAACATGACATTAGTGTTTTATGGCATCAGATTTAGTTAAAACTAACCATTTTTATTGGCGCTTAGCTCTTTTTTTTTTTTTTAATTTATAATTTCGGGCGCTTGTACCCTAATTTAAATCTTAACCGTTGTAAAAACGTAACATAAATGATAAGTTGAAATAAACTAGTCAGTGGCGCCTATCCCTATATCTATGTATTGCAGTTGCAATACCTGTTGATGGTGGATGGGTGAGTGTGGTAAGGCTGCGAAACACATTAGGTTAGAATTTTCGATGGGAGGAAAAAATGAGGGACTGTTGCTCAACCTATTGCGGTTAGGTGGATGGGTACTTGCTTTGAAGGTATTCAAATTAGTTCAAATAGTTTTAAATTATTAAAAGCTTATATATGATGATTTTTTTTTATCCGGTGAACTTTGAAAAAAAGGTTAAACCCGTAAAAAACGTGTACACTCAAATTTTAACGATTTGAATTTTAACAACGAGTAACTCTCAACCAGCGTTTCTGTTAAGTGTTTTGACCATACAATTTAATCTCAGAACTGTAAAGGTAAAAAATAGATAATGCCGAACCGGAAATTAACGTATTATTTTATGTTAAGTGTAAAGGAAAAATACGGTTCTGATACAACTGAACATCCGGAACCGCCTCACGGCTCTCGTCCATTGTAGAAAACGTTACGCAATGCGGAGGCTCGGAGGTTCGTGTTTCACTTTGAATCCAACAAATAGCCCCTCGTTGTCAAAAACTGAAAAAATTCGGTGGTGCAAATATAAAATTGTCCGAACATCGTATAGCAGACACATATTATTGTGTTGTAATAACGCATTATCGCTCACGAGTAGCCGCTAGTGTGTCTGATACAGTGTTTACCAACTGTTTTCACTCACGGAACATTTTTTGGAACTTGAACATATTGCGGAACCTTAATTTTTTTTTTCCCTATAATCATAGCAAGTAACGCAGATGTATTATTATTTGTCTACTCAATGAGTGGGCCGTCCGACACTTCCGGCAAAAAAGCGAGTGTCGACTGTCGTTAATACAAAAAAAAAAAAAAACAGCGAGTAAGGTTTTAAAGTTTAATTTTATTAATAACAACTGCAATATTATTTTATTACAGTACATTAATGACAATCTCAACATAATAATATTATGAAATAAATATTTTATGATAAGATAAGGAAACGTCCAAACAAGAAAAACGCTAGCTATCATTCATAATTTGAATCGTAACTAGTTCAAAATCGATAATGTTATTTACCGATTTATTTTTCCCGAATTCCACATGGAACCCTTAGCGCTGGGTCACGGGACTTTTGAGTTTCACGGACCACCAGTTGCCAGTTGGAAAATACAGGACTTTAATATATAATAATATATAAATGGTCCAAACCAGCAGGATTTCAAACGGCATGTAATAACTCTACGAAGTACGAATATCGCGAAAAGTGTTTAGGCGCGGATCCAAGACTTCAATTGGGAGGTGAGAGGGAGTGAATCGACAAAACAAATTAAATACACATTCATTTTTACTATTTCGTTTGCTTTTTTTTTATTTTTATTACTCAATTTCAAATGTATAATACAGCTCGTTTATTTAAGTTTTATGTTACAACTTACAACCGTACGAATACACGCTCGTATAAAAATTACATTTTAACGCTCATAAGTATTTTTAGTAATAATTTTAAAATCCATGGCTTATGCTTTCTTCGGTGAATCCACGCCTGATCTTGGTCCACACCTTGTCCGTCGTTTGCGTATAGTACAACACGCTAAATAATACAGCGACGATATCATATATTAATATGCCGTCACCACCCCATGCCTGACGTATCGAACGCTTCTTGACGTTACAATAATGGTGGCGTAACGGTCCCCTCGAAAAAGACGTTCACGCGGGGTGCAACGGGGTTGGTAAAATGATATGAAAATAATAATAAATTAATAAAAAAACCGTCCATTATTGGCGTGTTTGTACTGGATGTTTAATTTTTTTTGTACTCGTCGCTACCCCGCCGGAAGGGTCTAATCTACGTCCTACATATTATCATATTACTATCGTGTCATTACCAGTCATTACTGTTACAACCTGCGTCGTCGTCGTGTCGTTATTATTATTATTATTATTATTATTATGACTGCAATTCGTTTTATCATCGTCGTGATTATTATTATAATGCTATTTACTTGTTAAACATTGCATGCGCGCCATAGACTTCACAAGACGTCGGACACGAAATGCGTATACACGAGCGAGTACGCTCTGTACATTATACTTCACACACACACACACACACACACACACACACACGCACACACTCACACACACCACAGTGTACTTACCTACGTAATACTATTATTGTTGTTGTTATTATTATTATTATTACTATACGCGACGTACAACACTCTTTTCCCCGCCTGCACGGCCACCGACGCGTCCGTCCGTCCGGCACGGGCCCCGCCACCGAAAAGATATTTATCTCCGCGATCGAAATCTACACAAGTGCGTTTATTCTGCCGTAGTCGTTTTTCGACGCTTATCTCAGATTGAAATCTAGTCAATTTATTCAGCCGACTGCTATATTTTATATTTTTTCCGCAGATGACTATCGCGTTCTGATCGAAATCTATGCCGTATACGCGGCCGAATGTTATATTCATGCCGGTCGGTTTTTATTGTTGAATTTTAGATTTCTGTCAGAGATATCCCCTCTCCCTCCATCCTTGTGTATATACGGTGTGGGCCTGCGTTATATTATATATATAAGTTGTATTTTATTTTTATTTTTTTTTTTTCGCTTTACATTACTATATTTGGGTAAATGACCGGGACGACGGCGGCAAAGGAGGAGCACACAAATACATACACACACACACACACAACAAACCCTCGTAACTCGCGTATTATAATAATATAATAATACATACTATACGACGCGACGACGTATAGAAAATATTATAACGAGGAGCTAACCGACGGCGACGACGACGTACACCTAATGACGCAATATATTATCGTCACTATTCGATATTATTACTGCCACAGTCATCAAGTTATATTGTTATAACAATATTCGCGTTATTTAAAAAAAAAAAAAAATGTATGTATCTTTGATACTCGCAAGCAAAGCCGTTTTTCATTTCGCAACGTCCATTAAAATATTACGAGTATAATGTTATTATAATAATATGTACCTGTCGGTGCCTGTGCGACATGCGTACGTGTGTGCGATGTCCCATGTGCGATTATTATCCTCGACCATCGCGCCGTGGTACGAGACGAAAAGACATAATATGTCGATTTAAATCGAATCCGTCCGGCCGAGAACGGAATAAATTATTTTAAATAACGTCTGAAAACTGTGAATAATTGAACGTTTAAAAGGGAATATCATTTTTACCCGCCGGTTTATCTGTCGTTAATCAATCGGCCGGCTGCCGGACTTCTATAGGTACGGATCCGTGTGTGTATAACACAATGGCCGTAATATAGCGTCGCGATTCGTGATGATAATATTATTCATTGTTGTGTTAGGTACATATTATTTTTGTTATTATTCTCGCTGCCATTCATTTGTTTCGTACGCCGTGTCTAATGCCATCTTAACGTTTATTTGAAAAATGATTGAAAAATAATTGAGGGTCCAGTGATACCAGCCGAATTTAAGATTATTGTCTCGATTGTAAACAACGCGCACGAATGTTGAGTTCGTGTAATACCTCATGATGGTTATAGCGACATTTTTTAGGATACTTTTCAAACACTGCACACTCGAAATATAAATTCGCATCGTTCCCAAGAAATATGTGCTTGTAATCGTGAAAATACAGTTTATCGCGTAGTTAAATCAGAAATAATACTGTGCATTTGACTAACAAATTAGTTTTCATTTACAAAATACGATTCGTTTGTGCGGTGAGTACCTACCTTACACCAATTAACATAATTAGACACTCGTTATTTTATAATGTACTGTTTAGGAGTCGTGTGTTGCACAACGTTTTACGTTCATAACGATGAAATGCTGTTCGTTTTAAACTTTCTTTCCGCAAAAACAAAACGACTTTTGACCAGCAGTGTTTCGCCCTGCGGAAAATACTAAATACTCGGTATTTGTTCAACGCGTTTTCGCGTACATATATCTACAGTTTAAATCCAATAATCAAAAATCAATGTATGAATGTCCAAATGTTCCTTTGAATTTCGACCACGTAAATTTCGCTTCGAAATAAGTCATTTAGCAGACACGGGATGATCAATACTAAATACATCGATACATATCACGTAATAGTTTATATCATTTTCGAAAAAAAAAATGTTTTAAAATAATACATAATGATATAGGTACGGTATACTTACCGGTACAAAATGTGAATCCTGTAAGACACATAATCCAATTGTGTGGGTCTATGTTTATAAAAACCATATAAATGACTCGATTATTTTCAAATGCGTTAGGTATGATACAATACTGTTTAGCATAATGTATACGCGTCGTATTCATAAATTGATAATAATGGATTTACATTGAAGCAGAAATCTGTCTCATTCAAACATTTTATAAAACGCGTAATAAACATTTTTATCTTAATACATAATACCACGACTAACGATTCGATAATAATAATAATAATAATGTCTATTCATTGTCAAGGGCGTTTTTGTGTTTATAGTACGTGCCAGAATAGTGACGACAGAGTGTTTTTTTGGGCCGGCCATACGGTATCCGGCCAAAATAGCGGAAGGAAAAATAGCGAAACCAAAATAGAAGCGAAAAATAAATTTTGAATATTTGGGATAAACTATGTATCTAATGGATCGAAAGAAAGGTTGTAGATTACCGAAATATCCAATTAGTTTATGGAATTGTAAATAATTGGCAACTAACTTACTTACAAGGACTAATAATGTAGTTGAGGGCCGGCATAGAGAATTCAGTTTATTACTAAGTTAGTTTTTAACACTGACACACTGTATTTAAAATTTATTACAAAATAATATAATTTATAATTTAATATTTAAGGATATTCATATCATCCAACATTATAGAAATTGATCGACGCATTCAAAGATAAGCAAGCATTAGAAGAAATAGAACATGAGCAGTTTATGGCCGGGGTGAAACCTATTAAAAAAAAAAAAAAATGTATGAAGATTGCTCCGAAAACATTCGTAGTATAACTTTATCTTACAATGCTAATGACAATATACACTTTTTAAAAGGTATTGCATATAAATTAAATATGCAAAAGCAAAATTTTATTGAAATAAAAAAATGACGACATAATTATTGTAAATACAATATAATAAAAAAAAATGTTTAAAATATTGTTTTTCGCTGTTTTGTTTTCGCTATTTTTTTTCACTTTTATAGCCTAGAACCTGGCCAGGCAGCAGAGGCCAACAGCGCAGCGTAATATAGGTAGGGCATTGGTGGATAAATCGTGAGTCCTCGAATGTGACATTTACCGAGTTCCGAACGAATCTTTCTCACTCCTGTAATCGTCTCTTTGGTACTGTGACCTTTGATAATTCAAACTATATTGAGCTATAATGTACAATAAAGTATTTCGTGATTTATAGAAATATTTCAATAGGTGAGCCATTAAACGGTCTAGAAGTAGCCATTATGCAAACTACACGGTGGCCCGCTTTTATCACCACCATCATTATTTTGTTTATTAGACGTTAACGGGTATTTTATTTTAATTGATGTTAACTGTACTGTATAACAAAGTAAGATTTTTATATGAAAGTCACATTTTTCTTTTTTTTTTTTCTATAAAATAAATTGTTTAAAATGTGTGGAACAAAAAACTACATAAATGACTGCGGTGTGTGAATATTTGATTGTTGCCCGATGAAACATTATCAAAAAAATTTTATGTAAATATTAATAAAAAAAACATAAACCGTCGCGTAGTCGCTCTCATGAAAAAAAAAATCACAAAAAAAAACATCCGAAATCGATAATATTATTGTATACTGCTTGAGTCGGGCACAAAGAGCATGTACCATCCTCGCGTGGCGAAAGATCAATTAAACAGTATTTTTTTATCATATACCGGAAAAGGGCGTCGCGTTATCAATATTTTCCAAGGATACTTGTATGCTGTTTATACAAACCGATACGGAAAACGAAATAACGCATCAGCATGATGTATTTATACTGTTATAACTTAAAATAATTTCATAGATATTTCGGCGATTCGTGCATACGCTAACGTACAACATGTGTTCATTGATAATTTTTATATGAAAAATATCGTTTTTATGAACACATTCGAAAAAAATCCTGTTAAATTAACTGTGTTGACGGAAGCGTTTCTAAATACGAATAACATCGATATGCGCACAGACCATAAGTCACTGACAACATGATATTCAAATACAAAGGTCAAAATGACTCGAAATAAGTGAAAAGGATATTAAAAGTGCATTAATATTCTCCACCTTCGGTTCCTTCTCTTTTTAAAATAATAAAATGACAATATATATTATTATGCACATTTATCTTTTGCACGATAAATTAATTAAATCGTTTGTTACTTGATGTAATACTAAGTATAAAATAGCACTACAATTAGTCATCAAATAAAATACTTATTTATTATTATTAAATCAAATCAATTCACAATGAATAAATTAATCAAACAAAAATATACGATGTAGTAACTTATTCTAATGGAAATATACTTAAACAATAATCCAGGACAAAAACTAATATTTATGAGACATTACATAGGGTGTAAAAAAGTAAATGGAAGAATCAAAAATTCGTACTTTTAACGACCAACAAATAATTAAAAACAAGCAATCGAGTATATATATTGGTCACTGAGATTCGTCTGCATAATAATAAAATTATTAAAATAATATACGACAGATATTATTTTGTGATCCAATTAGACATCAATCAAGTCGTATGTGCATCATTATAAAGAATCGATCTGGCATTATTGTATGTGTACCTAGTATAAAGTATATATTACGTGCAATAAGGTACGTTATACCTACCTTATTATTTAAAGCGTACAATTAGTCAAATTTAATTCATTATTATTTTAACTAGATTTATTAAAATGCAATTATTTAGACTAAACGTTTTAATTTGATTTTCAGTATATAATCAAGTTAAGTCTTACCGTCAAAAGTCTCATTTGTTCTTTAGATTTAAATCTAAAATGTTACATTTTATGTAATGAAAATGCGTTTATTTCGTTATTTATATAATCGGTAAATCGTAAAAATGTTGTAAACAATTATCGGCTCAGATTTTTTATCGTTTAGAATTCAAAAAAATCAAATACTAATTTTACGATGAAAAAATAATAAAAAAATTCAACGAATTCAATTAGTAAAATTAAGTTCAAACTAAAGATCTTCGTGCGAACTTAATTCCACTTCGGTACATATACTCGGGTTGTTTTTTTACTCTCTTAATTTATCCACCCGCCTTCGCACATGCATATTTCATAAAACATTCATTTAGTATATTTATGTTCGAAATCGATATCACGCTGACAAGTGACAAAACGCGTATAAGCTACAATATGTGATCTTCTGCACAGGTGGAGACATTGTGAACAACGATGGAAGCGGATCCGTGAGCATTTACGGCGACACGTTTCCCGACGAGTACTTGAAAGTAAACGGCACGAAGCCAGGATTCGTGGGAATGGCCAATTCGGGTCGGTAGTCCGAGAACGCGCGTGATTATTGTCGTCGTCGTCGTCGTCGTCAAACGAGACGATAAAACGACATCACGCGTCACGTATGAACGTATAACGGTTTTTGACGTGCTTTTTTTCCCCCCGATTTTCACCACAGGGCCGGACACGAACGGATGTCAGTTTTTCATTACGACCAGGCCCACACCGAGTTTGGACGGCGAACACGTACTGTTCGGCATCGTGATCAACGGACACAAGGTCATACACGTGGTCGGCCAGCAGCTGACCGACCATCTGGGGAGGCCCGCGAAAGAGATCCGAATCACGCAGTGCGGCTTGCTGGACAGACAGCCGCCGTTCGAGATCACGGACGACCCGCGCAAGTAAGTCGGAACCGACGACGGGATTTTCGGTCCACGTGTTGGTATAGAGTTTTTCGAATCATATGCGGAACTGGACGTTTTCATTGGATCGGGCCAAAATAATCCCCTTGTAATAAGTTCAGACACGTAGGTACTTTAATGATGGGGGGAGGAGAAAATGCATTAATGCCGTTTTTTTGTTTTTTGTTTTTTTTTTTTAAGCAAACTGTGTGATTGTGTACCTACACACTTTTATACATTTGTATTTTGTATGTTTAACGATAAATCATTTCTTTAGTTCAATTACTTTAGACAACGCTTCAGTGTAAAAATATACCGTAATTAGTGTAACTGTCTGTAGGCTTTTTTTTTCAAATCTCTTCAAAATATAATTGTTCGAACAAAAGAAAAATTTTGTTTTACCAAAAGATTCGAAACATTTTATTTTCGCTGTATTCAAAGTTTCTTTAATGCTTATAAAAAAAAAAAATGAGTCACGATTTTTTCCGTATCGTCAATAAAATATATTAGTAAAGTCACATTAAATTTTCAAATTGTTTTGTCAAATATCAAAAATTTTATAAAAAAAAAAACAAAATGTTTTAAAAGTTTTATTTTTAGCCTGAAAAATATCAAATTATTTTAAAAATATTTTCAAATATGATACATTGTGTATGGGGAAAATTTCAAATTTCTAGTAATATAACATTTTTGGTCATGGTTATATAGCTAAAATCGATTTAGTGAAAGTGTCGTTTACGGCAAAACCGTTTTTACTCGGTTTTTTGGCAGTTTTTCTTCACGTCTGGAAAAACTATTTAAGGAGAGGAAAGTGAACTCTCAACGTTCCATGTAAATGCGATTTATTATAGAGTGGCTGAATGAAACTTTTGGATAAAGTAAAGTGTGCTAAAAAGTGACTCCAGGAAAAAATAAATCAACATCATTATAAAATCAATTAATAGATCCTTTGTTTCACTCAGAACCTAAAAATAAATAAAAATGTTAAAAAAGTACTCCCACATACAAAGGGAAACTGAACGTCTTTTTTTTTTTTTTTGCAGACTGACTCTGACCCCTGCGAAGTCCATAATTCTTTAAACCGATGCAATAATCCACTCGCGTCATTTTAATGTATTGCTTTTGTGCATAATAAGAGTGACCTGATTATTCAGGTACCTACCTATTAATTACAATCACAAACATGTTCGGAATTCTATGTCAGCCATCGGGTGTCTCTGAAACTTCTGAAAAATTGAGTGATAACGGTAATAATTAAAGTAAACTCTTTAAATCTGTTATTGATATTTTATCGTGAACCTCGGTATAGAAATATCCACCAATTATTTATAATAGTGTAACCGTAGATTTCGACAGTACACAATTAATTTCTGAAGTATTTTAGAGATCATGTGTGTACCTATAGCGATTAATGGTCACACACATCGCGTGTAAAGATATTTCATCAATCATTTTATCAAACTAATTAAATATTATCGATTTGAAAATACGTTTGTATCAACATGGAATTTTTCGAGAAAACACGTAAGTTTTTGATGAGCGACAATAGCGTGTTAAAATATGAATTAGTGGATGAAAATTCACTAAATTGGGTTTAGGAATTTCGAACATAATTTTAAATAACGAGAAACGTATGGTGCCATGGTGGCTATCATCCTTTACTAAACAAATTACGAAGATACCTATGGACATTTTTTTAATATTATAGAATGTCAATAATTTTGAAATTTCACGTTATATTAAATTCCATTAAAAATAAATCACAAAAGTTGGAATTTATTACTTAGTTTAAACTATAGGAAATGTGAAGTTCAGAAAAAAGACTTATCGTGACACTAAGGCAAGGAATTTATAGCTTTACTTATCTATTAGATTAATGTCAGAATACGAGTACCTATATATTCGTTCACAGCCATTCTAATGTAACACTCCACATCAAAAGTTCAGCATGAACAGAAATAATAAACCTGCATAATATGTATTATGCAATCTCGTTGAGAATTGTTGCTTAGGTTCATTTAGCTTTCGGACTTTACATCCAAAGCGCGCCTAAAATATTATAAATATCAAGTCACATTGATATTTTGGAGTGTAAAAAACGATAATCGCATAGAACTCATTACACGCAAGTGTACCTGTTTGGCTGTAAACATTAAAGAATTTCCTTACTCGTTAATAACTCGAGCGTTAAATGGCGCAACACACATGGTACATGAAAATCGCGATCTGTTTGGCCGTAAACTTACGAATAGTATAAAAAATTATATAATATCTATAGGTTCAGGTAATAAAAAATTCGAGTGTCTTATACGAAAAAAAATGTTCATCGTTATTCGACTATACATTTTAATAACGATTATAGACAAACTATCAATAATCGTGATTTAAATATGAACTTTTAAGTTTTAGATTTTATCCGATAAATTAAATACCACGAGTGCGTGTTGCTACAGCGAACCCAGCAACGTCCATGAATATCGAACACGTTTATAAGATTGCACGACATTGCACAGAAATCTGAAATGCGTGACACGTATACAGGAACGGCAATATGTTCAATATTTTTCGGTTGAACAGTAGTAGTAGGTCGATCGGGTAAATTTGTGCATTGCAAAAAAAAAGTCGTAAATTACACATATATATATATAAAAATTAGGAACGGAGTCTCGCAACATAGCAACTATATGCAGTCGCAGTGACAACATTTTAGGAGCGTCTAATTTTGTTTTGTTTTGTTTTTTTTTTTTTTTTAACCAATAATATCCTTTATAACCGACGTTTGACTTCGCGAAGCCGTATTCGCGAGAAACAGCGAAACAATAAAACCTACGATCAATTACGTGAAAGTCAGAAAACTCGCGTGGTATAAACGCTTACGTCACTCGAATGACGCCACTGGCTGTACGTTATATTATATTATACGTTATACATACATATTATACATATATATATATATATATATATATATAAATACGCATTTCCGGACTGTGCTCCACTGTGGTAAGAGATTAGATTGTCGCACTTCAGCCTCAAATCATCGCGGCGTTCTATATTATATTATCTCACGGGACATCGCACTCCGACGGAGGAAATATATTATCGTTTCGCCGAGGATTATAATAATTTACGTAGTAATTAATTTTGCTGCAGGTCGTAAGTTTCACGTATAACATTTTCAGCTGGTAATTATTATTATACCGAAATACCGAGAAAAAAAACAATAGGAGAGTATACTATATTATGTTCTTAACAGTGAAATATTATGCATTGCACATTCTTACATTTCGGTCGACAGTAATGAGTGTATGTCCATGCAGCGTGTGTCTACTGTGTCGGTAGTTTGTACACTTACGTATGTCTACAGGGTTTCAAGATATCAGAGCTTTTTTACAAATTTTTCAATAACATTATTCAGTGCATTTTTTTTTTTTAGTTGCATACGTTTTTTCATTTATCGAGTGTAACATAATAACTGAATGTTCATGGAGCCTAGTAAATTTTGTTTTTCATAACAGTTATTTAAAATGATTCTCCTAGTTCCAAATTATTATTTTATTTATTGTTATTATTATTATTATTATTTTTTTTTTTTTGTCATTCCAGTATGCCTATGTATGTTTGGGTTTAGAAATATATCTATGGTCTATTTTATATGATATAATTTAACGTAGGTAACTATGTATTTGAGTGCTGAAAAACACAAGCCTATAAATGAACCATTTATTTGAGAAACGACGTAAGTCACAAAAAGGTGATTCGTAGAAAATAAGAGAAAACTGTTTTTACGCTACCAGTGATATATGGTAGATAAACCGTGAGGCCTAATTCCAAGAACTTCTCGAGATACACATTTAAACAAAAAAAAACTTAATTTGGCCCATTGGGGGGGAAGTGGGGTCCATTCGAATTTGATGGACTTACGTTGTTTCTACAATAAACGATTCTTTGTGGTGTAAATACTTGACTGAATTACCATAGGTTCATGTTGGACTTACGTTTATACTCAAATAAGCGTATTCGGGCTTATTACGACTAAAAAATATTATTATTAAAATATAATTTTCATAAATTTTCATTAATAAAAAGACTGCAACTAATAAAATTACTGCAACAAATTCATCTTATTGGTATATTATAATATTATGAATTTTATTTTATCGAATTTATTTTAAAACAATTTCTATTACATTATTATAACGATCGGGGTTTTGATATTCATCGAGAACCACGTCAGTCGTTTTCCACTGGTAAATCCTCTGGTAAAACTTCATATAAGTCCAGGACTTACGTTGTTTCTCTTCTATACTGATTATTTAAAGTGGTGCTACCGTCTTAAAATTGAATATTTATTTTACAAATGTTCACAAATGATCTATCATTTGATAACACATTCCACGCATTATCTCAATTTGTGATATTTTGTGACTTACGTCGTTTCTCAAATAAATGGTTCAAATGATGTAATTAGTAGATATAGCAGACTTCGTAGATAATGAAACGTTTCAAGACATTTAGCAAGTCGAGTTTCATTAGAATGTCACAGTATTTTTTTTTTTAAATTTATTTACATGCATCTTGACTTGAAACTTTTGTAACCTACATAATTCATATAATGTAGGTATTTTCGTAAAACATATTTCTGCCCGGTGAACATGTCGATTGATGAATAGATAACATCCTACGATAAAAAAATTACAAAATAATACAGTTTTTAAATATTTTATTTTTGACCAGTTCGTTATGTAGGTTACTAGGTTTTTATTTTATTTTATCGAATTCACAAAACAACTTAAACTCAACAGAATTGATGATTAATATTTATGAAACGAATTAGGTATCTTCTTCGACATATAGAATTCGGCTTATGATATCAAAATTCCTAACACGGCAATACATATGGCCATTCGTTATTTTTTTTCGTAATCGGTGATTGCAATTTTATTGTGCATTAAGTTTATTCACGATAAACACCATTTGCGTCTTCCACGATTTGCCACCTGATACACTCATTCTTTTGCTCACGTGGGCGTCTAATAAAATTTCGGTTATATCATTTGATCAATAGATGTTCACCTATAAAGACTCTATAAAACAGATACGCGATAAGTTTTCTTACGAGAAACTTGATCAATAATTTCACGTTGATCCCATAATAACAGTCGTATGTCCTCGGTAGTCAACAAATTATTATGGGTCTGACGTCTGTTGTAATATTGTGAACGCGTTACTACCGTAATGCCAAACAAAATACAGGTTATGCATTGGCCGCATTAAACTTTTATCGGTGTTCAAAAGTGTGTATTTTCCCTTATTATTATTCAAGAAGCACATGGGGTATCATTATTGAAGAATCTCCAGCGCGATAAGGACGCAGTAGTCGTCAAAGTTTAAAATTGTCAATTCATTTTAATCGATTCAATTGTACGTTTATCGTTGAGAATCATCGCGACCGAAAATCTATTTTGAACAAATAAAAGAAGTTACGGAATGATTGGTGCGCTGATAGGGAATTTAACGCAAGTTAATAATAATACGTTGTCGCCCTGGATGGACTTGTCTGGTGCACTGTAATAATAATAATAATAATAATAATGCTAAAATATTTACGCGAGGGTTTTTGAAGGGAAAGTTTTACCTTAGCGAACTATTATTGAATGATTTAATATCCTACAGTTTTTATGAATAAAAATATTTTAAACTTCTATTAGACACTAATGATCCGCAATTCGCAAACATATGATAAACATATAAAAACATAAAAATTATAAATTGTTAAATAATTAGTATAATTGAAATTATTCATTCGATATGCTTTAAAGCAGTGGTGGCCAAACTACGGCCCGCGGGCCAAATCCGGCCCGCCGTCATTTAAAATCTGGCCCGCGAAAATATTCTACATTACAACACTTGTTTGTGTACGTAATATATAATATTTAATACTTACGTTGACAAAAAAAAAAAAAAAAAATCTAAAAATTAAAAAATACTGTCTGTATACATTTTTCATAATATTTAATTCCATATCGTCATACCGTACCGTTGTTGTTGTTACAATGTCATTTAATAATATACATATATAAATCGCATTATCGTATTTTGTCTTATTTTTGTACGATACGATGAATGTATGAATGTTCAACGTAATATATTTGTGAGCAAGTATTCTCGACGATGAAAATCAATAAAAGTAAAACTCGATCAGCTCACATTACGAATGAACATATCCATGCCGTTCGCCGTGTAAATTATACCAAATCAGAAACTAAAATTAATGCCATCTGTCAACAGAAACAAGCTCGTAATTCCCATTAACAAATCAGTACGTTTTAATATATTTTTCGGAAGTGTAAACCGTTATGATTTTTTTTTTCATTTTTAGTAATAATTATTAAGTTAAGTGTTAACTAAAGTCATTGAACTGAGTGAGTACAATAAAAACGTCGTTGAATGTATAATTACATACCTACACCTGAAATTCTGATGACCTTAAAGTAAAATTTCACTTTATGGCCCGTGGTAAAAAAAGTTTTTTTTTTATGGCCCGCGGTAAAAAAAGTTTGGCCACCACTGCTTTAAAGCATGGTTTTTAAATAACTTCTTGATTTTTCAATTACTTAGCGACTTAATAATTTCATTCTTGCAGCTGATTATAAACCAATTAAAATTGGGGTAAATTAATTTGAGGATTTTCCGCTCAACAACTATGTAATTTTTTTCTCTTACGGCAAAAACAAAATATTTTATCACAAAAAAAACATAATTTATTAATATATTTTGATGATAATTAGAGCTTATACGAACTGATAGATATTTTTACATTATAGGTAGATTATTTAGGTACCTACCTACAACATGTGGTAACACCTCTAAAATGTACCGGGGTCGGATAAAGTGTAGAAATCTAACATTTACATAATTCAGTGAGAAGTTTCCGTAGTCCTTTGAATTATAATTTTAACGATATATCGTTGTATGGATATGTCCATTTATCAAAGAACGTCAGGGAATACAGTTCAAATATCAGATATTTTAATTTTGACCTTAATTATTACAAATGAAGACTTCATATTATATACCACCTATTATAGTCGTCCAGAGTTTGCGGTTTTACTAGACATTGATAGCACGAAACTATTGAACTTGACATAGTGTGTGTATTTTATATTAAATACATAAGTATGTGTGTATATTTATTTACATAGGTATGTCCTGATGATTAAACTATGTCCAGTATAAGCAAAATGATTTGTAATATGTGTTTATGTTAATGTAATGGTGTCACACATCCGTTACACAGTTATTATGCTAATACGTGTCCGTAGCCGGTTGATTTAATCTACCCCTAACAGAGCCACATCGTGCGTTTTATTGTATTCACTGTCTTATCATAAAAATGTAATACTAACCGTACATTTTATAAAATACAAATATTGTTTTCTTTATAATGTGAAAAACGCAACCTGCCGGTACAAACATAATGAGTATTAATAACCGAGTAAGATAATACAACGTGACGGAAGAAGCCACCCCTGTTTGTGACAAGTTCATATGAGATTTTAGATTCTGAATGCGAAACGAAGGATCTACTGGTTCTAAAAAGGAATTTATTTTATGCTTTTATTTATTTATTTATTTTTCGTAAACAGTTTTTGCACACTCAACTTCATCCAAAGTTTCATTCGGCTTCCCGAAGAAATTTTATCTAGTTAGTACTTGAGAGAGGTCATTTTTCTCTATTCTCGATAATTTTCCTAGGAATCAGGAAAAGGTGCTGAAAACCCGTGTAAAATTGCGTTGAATGACACTAGACACTTTCACTAAATCGATTTTTGTTATATAGCCATAACTCAAAAACTATCGTTGCTAGAAGCTTGAAACTTTCGCCATATATTAGTGATATTTTTCTATATATTTTACGAAAGTTTGAAAAAAATTGATATCTTTTTAGCTGAAAAAAGAACTTCGAAAATACCTACCTCATTTTTTAAGTTTTTTTTCCAATAACATTTTTAATGTTTAACAACAAAAAGTTTTGTAAATCTAATATCATTATACTCGTTTAATTAACTAATATGATGCAAAAAAAAAAATATATCGAAAATTGTGACCCTGGATTGTTTTAAAATCGTTTGATTAAATTATTGTACAATTTTTACGAAATTAATCATTTTTACATCAATTTGGACTTTAAATTGTATAAAAAATTATTGGATCATTCAATTATTTAGAACCTTTGGATACAGATAAAACAATATGTTTTGAATCTTTTGATGAAAAATGTCTCTTTTTTCAGTCAAGAAAACTTTAAACAGGTTTGATGAAAAAAAACTTACCTACAATTGAACAAAAAATGGTAAAATATACATAAACGGTATATTTGTATACTGATGCTTTGCTCAGAATCATTTAACTAAAGAAATGATCTATCATTGTTTTTAAATTCAATACACTGTTCCCCATTATTTTTTCTGAGAAGCGAAATATATCCCAAGGTGCAAAATATGTTGGCATTTTTGTCATTTTATTTTGTAATTAATGCATCGCATCAGTTTTCTAACCCTCCCATAATACTACTTATTGAACATATGTATAGATTGTAATATTTTCAAAATAAAGTCATATTTTTAAAATAATAATACAACGGTAGAGGTACTGTTTGGCTTGATGTGTCTAGGGAGATTTTAATGAATTTCGTTTGTGAGAAAAAATGAAACTTACGATTCGTATAAGTTGTCACGTAGGATTTTTTTTTTCAAACGAATTTTTAAACAATAGAGTATTTCTAGATCGTGAAAAAGTAAGACATCCAAATGGGCAACACGATTCGTCTAGAATACAAATATGTTCCTATAGCATATACTGTAATACCTTGCATACATGTCCATATTTTATCATGGTACAGTGAGTACATAGGTAAATCTAATATAAATTTGTGTTATCTATAGTGAATTTGAATTCCCCGCTACCTTTTTATCGGTAATATATAAAATATTTCATTTCGTGTGTTACAGTTTTAACATTTGGAAGTGGATAGCCGCGTCGGCCTTACCGCTATCGTTTTCCACAGCTATCATGTTATTATTCCAGTGGATGATTTCTCGAATAAATAAAGTCATCGTCTAATAACATTGTATGCGGCACCTCGTATACCAAACCGCTAAATACTCACGTGCACGCGAACGCGTGTTATACCTAATATTTATTTATCAGCCAAACTCAAGTGTGTATATTTTGTACGATGTGTATAAAGCATATACCTACCTACCTAAAATACAACTACTTTTTTCTCTTAACGTTTCAAAACAATAAATTATTGTGATTTGATATTTTAGAGGTAAGTACCAAACTGAAATCTATTGTAGGTAGGTACTTACCATGTGTTTTGTAATTTTTTTTTTATTAGTCTGATTGTTTTCAATTTCACTGCAGATATCGCATTAACCGTACGGAAATGAATGGCAGACATATTATATTTTTACGTATATTTGTATGTGCATAATAATAAAAATATTTTGCGAATTTATTTGTACTCCGCTCATTTAAAATTCATATACATCTAAATGTTTTACTGATTTTCTGTGATTTATATTTTCGTATTACATTTCAACGTGATAAATATTTGTTTACGATGGTAATACCTATGTATAGTATATACACAACAACTCTAAAACATATACGACATTGATATGTATTATGCATGACTGCATAAATGAAAACTGAAAATATGAAAAATTAAAAAAAAAAAATTACATTTCAATCGTCGCAGCTTTGTTCTGCAGTAGTTTAGATTTACGTGAATAATGAAAAGCGCCAAATCCATTAACGTATGAGAATTCAGGGGTGGCTAACCCGTGTGCCGCATTGGGTTATTTCATGGCCCGTAAGATTCATTACATTTTTACAAAACATAATTTTGTGCAGAACATTTTCTAAATCGTGAATTCACATTTATATTTGAATTTTTTTCTGATAAAATATTATCTAATGATTATAGATACCCGTGCCTTAACTGATGTAAGATAGTAAGGCCGGCCGCTCACCAAAAGAGCAAAACTGTTTTAGTCAGCGTTAGTCATTTTTGTCTAAAGTCAACTAAAAACAATTTTGGTCGGTCGTACACCAAAAGAGCAAAACTGTGTAAGTCATCGTTAGTCGTAAAATTGTAGTATAGATTTGACAAATTTATTTTTTTTTAATATTAGGTTAAAAAGTAAGTTGAGATCCATTTTTATTTAGTACATTTGAAGTGCTTTATTTTATTTTTTCTACTTTTATTTTATAACTATTCAATATTATTATTATTTCTATAAAAATATATTGACCAATGATCAATTTTATTTTGTCCTACTTACTTTACTAAATTATTTTTTTAATTATGTAGTGTGTATCAGACATATTTCATACCATTAAAATAGAAATTGAAAAAGTGAATTATTAAATTAAAAATATTAAACTATTGAAAAAAAATCTAAAAATATTTGATAATATCTTCGGCTCGGCGGCGTATACATACTATAAAATATAGTATATGCATGCGCAGGCCGTATCGCATTATTTTGTACAATAATAAGTAAAAAATTTTGATTTCATATAAAAACATGAAATAGTTCAAAATAACATAAGGGCTTGAGCAGGAAGGCGCTCAGCTGCGAAACCTAGAATTATATTATTATAAAATATTATAGGTACCTGGAGCTTTTAGTATTCTGGAGATTTCTGTCCATAATTTTTCCTGAACATCTCGGTTGCTATGTTGTTTGTCTTTATAATTATAGATGGTAGATCTTTGTTGAACAAGTGTTATCAGTGTTTCCAGGTCTATATTTTCAGTGGTCATATTTAAAACTGAGTAGGAAATTTAAAATAATACGTTAAATGTTTATTATTTGTTAATATTTAATGTTATATGTGGAATATGTTTATAATTACCTTTATATAGGTATACAAAATGTATAACGTATAAAAAAATTTTAAAATATGTATGAAAATATGAATTGTGTTGTATAATTAATTATATTAATGATATTAATTCTGCAACGACTGTGGTATCCAACTACACCTGTGGTATCCAACAACCGGTATTAGATGGTTAACAGCCATCTAATACCGGTGAAACTGGCGGATTGACAGATAAAAATTGTTTTGTTTTGACTGACGGAATAGACAACAGAGCATGTTCTATTTCGATAGTACACAATTAGTCATGACTAGAATTCACTGAAGAGCAAAAATTTTTGTTTTGACTATGACTTATCAGTGTGCGTGTTTCACTGAATTACATGTGTTCTATTTTTAATTAGTCATAATAAAGCTGCCTCAGTCTGCTTTAAGCAGTTTTGCTCTTTTGGTGTGCGGCCGGCCTAATAGATGTATTAATAGATTATAATAGATTACAATTTAGATATATAGTGTTCTCATAGGCGGAAATTGGGAGAGGCTTCTTAGACTAAGCCCCTCTAAAAGTATAAAGTAGTGGTCTTAGTACCCCTAACAAGATTTATTTATTAAGTATTGAAAAATATTCGACTATAATGATAAATAATCAAGACATAGCTGATGGGTTTTCAATTAATTTACAGTATTTTTATGTAATTAAATACATAAGTAATAGGTGTGTATTGTATAATATACCTATGTGTTATTATGTTACAATTTTAGCCCCCCCCCCCTTATGGCCTAGCTCTAATTATGTCACTGAATCGTATTTATATTATATTTCGACCGGACATAATATCATCGTGTTTGTATACGATTGATTAAATATCTATACATTATGTTAATGTTTTATTCACTAGCGATTCGCGTTTTAACAAATGAATAGTTACCTAACTTAAATGGATAGTTACCTTTTTGTTCTAAATATTCCACTCAGTCATAGGTGCAAATAAACTTAAATTTCAGGAGATGTTTCAATTTTAAATAGTTTATATATCTGGGGAGGCTAATGCTTATTCCTGGCTCTTTTAATCTAATATATTTTACTCATTTTTACATATATGTTTGGTGAGCAGTGAAATGTACAATAATAAAAAAAAAATTATTTAATACATTTTAATGCCTAAGTGATTGATAGATATGGTGAATGCACTTTATAAAATTAATAAATACCATAAAACTCATATAGGCATTACAGAGCATATTTAATAAGTATTATACATGCAGGCAATGTTGGATTTTTCTGCTTATACTAACTACTTTATAGCAACAGAAAAACATTCAGCACTTTTAACAATAAAAGTTACTTAACTATGAATAATTAAATAAATAAAAATAATTTTAAAATGTTGTGTCATTAGACTTAACAGTTTTATCTGATTTATTACCAAATTAATGAACAATAGATGTGAAATTAAATAAACATTCATAATCATATAAACGTACTTCACAATTCAACTTCAGTAACAACTACTTAACTAATATTTTTAATTGTTTATTTATAAAATAATGAATTTAGGTAATAAATTATTTAAAATTTGTTTTTACTCAGTGTTAATTCTCAAATTAAAAAAAAAAATATATATATATATATATATATGTATAAAATATGTATAATTGACCATTTATTTTAATATGTTTAAAAGTAATTCATCAATATATAGACCAATAATGTTAATGATTTTAATTATGAGAATATTTATAGCCAATGATAACAGTCACTTAATGTGTTATGAATAAATTAGTACCATTGAATAATATTTTAAATATTAATATTGAACAACTGAATCGATGAAAATTCATAATTCAAAGTTAGTTAATATAAGTGATGGATAGTAATGATAATGTATAGAATTCAAGTGCTGTTTTTTCTTTATACAAGTGATATTAAAGTTTGAATAAATTTTAAGTGAAAAACTGGAAATAATGCATGAAAAGAGTTGGGTTAATTTTGTGTTTTATTGTTCAATATAAATTCTCTTGTTTCATACAACTATTGAATACAATTTAAAACTATGTACTTATGGTAAGCTTAAAAACACATACACATTTATAAAATATAACAAGGAACTATTATATCAAATTATTAATATTCATTAATGTTGGAAGAAGTAGATGTATCACAACAGTGAAAAAGCTTCATAAGTTATGACTACATTTAGGAACAAACTGTTGTTTTAGTTCAGTTTAGTATTTAAGTTCTGCTGTTGAACTAGTTGAATCCACACAAGGTATATAAAACTTCATAGTTCTGGAAAAATTCTAGTTCTTTTTTGATGCAGGATAATCAACACAATATATATATATTTAAAACCTGTAAAATTAATAATTTAGGTTTATATTGTATAAATTAAACAAAAATAAATATATAATTCACATTTGAAAATTAAAATTTTTAAATCAACATTTTCAGTCAATTAACATGAAACATGACTGAACTTAATTTTGAAGTGTTGAAAAAATGTAAAGAATTTTCAGTCACTGTTGGGATAAAAAGATTTTTAGAATGTACAGTACACTTAATGTACACAAACAGCTTTTGGATCTTTTAAATTGAATATATTTTTTTCTCCTATGACCGTTCCACGTATGTTACAAACACTAACATAGTCAGGACACTAATAGATTTGCCTTATATACTATGCTTTTATTATTAGCATTGCATATATTTATAAATTCATTTTATATACCAGAACTTAGATATTCCTCATATGCATCCGTTCTCTATTAGACATTTTGTAAAAATGCATATCTTTTAACTTTGTACTGCAATGGAGCACGGACATTTCTGGCATTTTAAGTATTATTATACTTGAATCTAAATAAAAATAAAAATACATAAAACAAATAAAATAAGAATCTTATAACACATATAAATATGTAAAATAGAGATTAATACAAACCATCGTTATCAATTAGTGTATTTCAAGTGTAATCTCTGTGATAATTTTTGTCTGCCAGATAGTTCATTTTTTTATGAGCTTCGTCAATTTTTGAAAAAATAGCACTGAATTCATAAAGAGCAGATTTTTTAATTTCAGAATAAGCAGGCCAAGAAACTTCATTGAACCACTTTGATTGAAATCTTAGACTCATATCTTTATTATTAAAATGGAAAATTAGGATTAATATAAATAATTATTATTTATTAATATAAACATAGAGTTGAAAGTTATATTAAGCATAGTATATATTTTAATTTTTGTATAGTGTGTGTGTGTGTGTGTGTGTGTGTGTGTGTGTGTGTGTGTGTGTGAAAATTAAATAAAATATTTTAAATTAATTATTATTCTTATAATACCTATCTTACTAAGTTTTTCAGCAAGTTAAACAGCATAAACAACTTTAAAATTCTTTTGATTTAAAATATATTTTCTTTCATATTTTAGATGCTCTGAGACTGGTCTTTCTGAAACAATAAAAATTTGGTTATTTACATTTTTTATATTTATTATAATCAACGCCAGACGGCTTTTACAAAATTACAGGACAAGAAGTACGTAGTTAACAGAAAACACATAACAACATATAGGATGCATAATTTATACTAACTGTAAAATTAAAGTGAAGAAAAAGAAATAGTAAGGAAATAAATAAAACAAACTCGGTGTGAATAAAATGAAACAAGATGTGAGCCTTCATACTATATATGGTTTAAATAGTCTATGTGATTATTAGCACAATAACAATAATACAAAATTAGATAAAAACCGGCGAAACACATAAAGCTATTTTGTACACAATCAATCCGACAAATGTCAACTGCGGTATATGCAAGGAAAATGGTTAAAATAATACATTATATAAATATATGAGTAAATTTTATTTAGGTATGTACTTTAAATAAATATTTTTCTACAAGATATGATTTTTTTAAATATATTTTCAAGAATAAAATTTAGAAACAATTTGCTGATTCAAAAACAATAATCAAAGATTGTTCTCTAAACTGAATAAAATCCTCGTCTGAAAAAATTTTATATAACAAGATAACACTTTAATTTAAATTACAGTAAAATATGAATGCAATCATTTCATTGATAATAGTTAAGAGTATATAACTCTATATTGTATTACATTTTTCAGATTTTAATTCTTAAATGAAAGAAGGGATAGCATTTTATGAAAATAAACATTAGGTATGTAGTATGTTTGAAAACTGTGATACTGCTTATAAGTATGTTGTAGAGATAAGATTACTTATCTAATTCAATTATGTACTTATTTCCCAAGTTACTCCAAAATAGGTAGTTTAACACAGCTAAACAAATCAGAAACTGTGTAAAAATAAAAGAATCAATGAGACATGTTTTACCTGAAAGTTTATGGTCGATGTATCGCGATACTACGTTGATACTTATAAACGTAAGTAAATTTTGAAATAGTCCTAATAGTTCTTCTAAATCAAATTAGGACTGTCTAAAAGAAATACTATTTTAGTATTCATTAAATAACAAATCATAGGTATTTGTTCAATATGAGCTTCAATGATGTATTGTTATTTGCAAACTGTTGTGGACAAAAAAAAAAAAATTTACAAATACAATTCACAAACCGTCCATGAAACATTGGCATAATAATTTTAAACTTCATACTCACCGTAGACGTTTTGCCGGGTTGTTGAAATACGAACAGGAGTGTGGAGATAAACAAACATAATATATCCGAAAATGATAACCCGATGGTTCGATATCGAAAAAGTACTACCAACCGTTGTCCAACTCTCGTCGTGTGGGACTGATTAGATTGTCATTATCTCTTTTCTATGGTTATATCCTTAACCATGGTTTTGAGTCGAATAATTTTGTATTAACACCCTTGGTTTTGAATTTTGTTACATCAGAACAATCACTGTAAAAATGATAACGTGATTACGTTTTTTTTTGTAAAAAAAAAGCGAAATTGGAGATACCTATTACATTTGTATTTTTACAAATTCATTACACAAAAGTCCACGCACAAGTCGTATGGTGAACCTTATCAATTATCAGGAATTGCTAAAGTCTACACCCAAAACCTGACGAAAGTGCGAAACGTCTTAATCGCTGATTAATTTTCTTCTTATATAATATTACTCTCTTTTTACAATCCAACGCAGTTAAGTATTAATACTATTGTGTAAGTGATTATAATAATAATTACCATCGATTGTTTGTTAAACGTGTTAACAAAATTGTAATTGTTATTGGTATTTTGCGCTTTAGGTACTTGAATCAATCACCAACGACGAGTTAAAGAATTCTCGTTTTTCTGTTTAATGCGCTGCCGAGGTGTATCCTGTGTCGATTGGATGGTCCACAGAATACTGAGACTATAAACAAGTAAAATTCCTTGGTTTCAACATACGTGCGATGGCCGTGGAGAAAATGAAACACTTTGTCTTACGAAATAAGGAACTCTTAATGTTTTTGGTGGGATTTGGCGTCATGCACATTGGCTGGTACAACTTGCAACGCAACGAGACGTTGAACAAAGCATTGGCAGCGTCACGTGAAAAAGAGTTAAAAAAAGTAAGTAAAATTAGGGTCGATTGTTTAATTACGTTTTAGTGTTTCATGAATAAAGGCATGCTCAGTGTGCTAATATTTTATTTTTTCAACATTTTTATAACTATTTGCTTAAAATATTATATATTATATCCATTAATCAAATATTTGGAGTATTTCTAATATTTCATCACTCTAAATTTTCCTTTAAGGTCAATGGTACTTATTAGTAATTTAGTACATACTTTTTATGAGTATTTTTATTTTGTTTCGTTAATGTTATTGTGAATAATTATTAATAAAAATTCACAAAGGCTAGAATAGATAAATGTTAGTTTATGATTGTTTACAATTATTTAAAAGTATTAAACAGTCTTATTTTAAATATTATTATTTACTAAACATTAAATTTTAATATTTAATTATCTATTTTAGTTTTTCAAAAACTTATTGAAAATAGTATGTAAATACTAATATCAATAACTATAGTTTTTATATACTATTAAAATAGGCTGACAATTCATTTTTACAATTTCTTAACTTTTATTAGAATATAATTACTTTTTTTAATATGTATTTAAAATTGTATTATTAATTAAATGAAATATACTTCTAAGGATGTAGTCACTGGACAGCCTCCCTCCTCATAATATTATGTATATATTCAAACACATTTGATTATTGTACATAATATGCTATACCTAGATTAAAAATATTATATTTTAAATTAAAAAAAAAAGAGTAAAATAAAGTATACTTGTGTAGGTATTATACTATTATTATATAGTATTACAGATATTAATAGTAATATTTGAGTAAGTCTGATTTATATATTATTATATATTTTAATTGTGTGTGTGTGTGTGCGTGTGTATTTGTATATTTTAATTTATTTAATTTATTTTTACAGGAGTATAAACGACTGGAACGTGAGATTAATGAAATTATGGTTGATCAACCTATGCAGATCCAAAACTCACAAAAACCTCAAAACCCCAGTGCAATATTAAGTGCAGCTACAGCCTTTTTAGACAAATCATCTAATAGTCATTAATTAATATAATATACTTACTCACATTTAATTTTTTTTTTTAATATATATTGATATGTAGCATATTATGTTGTGTATAGTTTAAATTATAATTTCATTAAATTGGTAAAAATTAAAATATCTAATTTGTAGACAGCTACTAATATTTTGAAATTAATATGTACTCATAATAGATTTATTGAGTCATGATATAAAAAACAACATTTTCTAGTCTATCTAGTTGATACTTATGTAACAATTGTAATAGGTAATTAAGTATCCCATTTGTAAATACAATTTTGTAATTATATTGTAGAATATTATAAACCATAGATAAATATTTGTTGATGTTCTTTTTTAAAAAATTATTTTCACTGTTAATAATAATTTAATTTTTCAATTCTATTCTATTAAAATAAATTAAAATATATTTACATTTGGGTATTTTGCCAATTATAAATCTTAAAAAGAGATAATATCCGCTATAATTGTTATTGATGAAGTTAAAATTAATCATATGTTTTGCACTTTCGCCTTGTATGCCTTGTAATAAGGTTATAATAATATTACAATTAACAAATATTGTGACTGATAATTTTTAGTTTACCAATTTTATACACATTTATCTAACTTTTCTGTATTGAAATGGTAATTAAAGAAACTTTTAAGTTAAGGATTCACCTTGTCATTTAAATAATTAGGCAAAGAAAACTGTTGATATTTCCAGTTGATAGACTAAAATTAGGATGTGGTTACATAGTTGTTGAGTAATGCATTTTAAAGGTAAATTTCAACTTATTAACATACAAATTATGTATGTATTGTAAAACATCAAAGTAAAAGTAATTTAACGCCCATTTTCAGGTACATTTCTTAGTGTTGAATATATTTTCAATTTTTCTTTTAGGTAATTATTTTAAAAAAAATTAAGGAAATCATTTAAATTATTTTTTTTTAGTACTGAATACTTTCATTTTGATCTAGACAGTTAATTGAAACAATTATTATTTTTATTTGAAAAATTAATAATACTACTAGAACCACATAATATAAAAGAATACTGTAAAACTTAGTTTGATTTGTCATGACTTCTAAATCATCAATCAAATAAATTATCAAACAATGTATTAGGTATACAATTAGATAGTTAATTGAATTTTCTTTTTTTTTAATTTTTAAAATTTAATCTGGTGACAAACTGAATATCACTAACATATGAACACTTACAACTACTTGTATTAAACAGTTAATTTCTGGAAATTGGTTTTTTGTAGTTCAAGTGTACATTCTTAGTTCCATATCAACAATCATAAGTTTGAAAAAATTGCTGTCTGGCACAATTTAATTTGAAAATAACTACAATTTAAAACAAAATTTTATGAAACAATATTTTTTAAATTACTTCTCTATTGTTTTGTTAATGAATATTTTGTGGACATTATTACCATCAAGTTTTTTGATAAATTGCTTTTCTGGTTTATGAGTCAATAGAAAGGCTTTTATTATTTTCCAATGAATAGATAAATTATTATTTAGTATGAAAGCTTGATCAGATCTCTTAGACGTTTCATGAATGGAAGAGGCTTATTGGACAGTTATAAAGTGCCATAGGGATTAGTATTGCCTGATAATAACATCAGTATTGTGAAGTTCAACTGAAAATCTAAAAGTTTTCTACAAAAGTCGACATTAAGCTGGCAAACTGTCATCCTTATTGTCGAGGTGAAAAGCTGAAATTTTAGATTTTATTGGATTAAGTGCCTATCAGTCTTCAATTTGAGTATTATTTGAAGTATTGAAATGGTTGAGGGTCATTATGAACTGTAGACATTTGAATTGATAAGCATCTAGCAATATTGCAATATTGTCATTCGTCAGTAGGTATACTTGAATGTTTTGCAGTTTATCTCAGAGATGTGACATCTCTGTATAAGTGACTTATGTACAAGTTAATCAATAGGGGAACCAAAACCGACCTCTGCAAGACGGTCCATTATTCAACTTGTGTTTCCATTCAAAGATGCAACTGTTTTTTGCAGTGCAAAATCTATCATATTGATTACCTAATGAATTAATGATTGTACATTTGTTAGCATAGAAATTAATTGGATTTAATTGTTGGTGGTGCTGGCAGGCATTTGTGGAACAATTTTCTCTTCAAACAATTAGGTAGTTCCCACAAAATAATATTTACAGTACTAGAAAAAAAAAAAGATTAAATATGTTAGAGTTTTACATGAATATATATTCCATACTATATAATAATAATAGTTGATATAAACTAACAAATACAATTCATACATTTCTAATTATTATTTTTAATTATTTCTATATGTTCTCATTTGCTAATGAAAGCATCTAATGCTTCTCATTAGAATCAATAGATATGTGTTATGTGGACATGTACCTAGTAGTGTGGTACCTACTTATTGGCGTAACTATTTTTTACTAGGTTAAATACTTTTAAAATAATGTAACCACCCAAAAATATATTTTTTGTAGGTAACCTAACCTGCTTCTAAAAAAAAAACCGACCCTAGGTTTCATGAAACTACATCGACACAGTTACATGTTATTAATACTTATATTTGTATTAAATAATGAAAAACATTTTTGATTTAAAATGAAAATCAGTCGTGAAATAGGTAATACAAATAGACAATAGTTGTATTAAAATTATCCTTTTTATTCACGAGGTGCTAGTTGGTAGAATTGCTGAGATACATGAAATATCAAATATAATATTTTAAATACAGTTAAAACATTTAAATATATTATGTACTTAAATACATTGGACAGCTAATAAATAAAATCCGATATATCCAACTACATATATAATATACACTATACATATATAGTTTTGATAGGTAATTTGTCTATTTTTTTTCAGCACTAATTTATACTTACTCAAAACATGGGAATAATAATTGGTAAAAATGGATAGATATATTGGTGGGTCAACTAAAAATAATAGATAATCATTTATGAGTCAAAGGGGAAAAACTGTAAAAATAATATTGGTACTTTTATAGTGTACCTAGTAGGTAGATAAATAAATTATATATCATTTATTTTAAATAGTAAGTATAGGAAAACTAGAAATATTTTATAATAATAAAAAATAACTAAAATATATTTTGATTTGTAATCAAATCATTTGGAGATAATTTACATTTAGATAAATAAAGTTGAATATTTTAAATATTTTTTATGCAGTAATCATGGAATTAAATTAATTTCTATTATTATAATAGTATATATTAATATTTAATTTTATTCACAATATTTTTAAAATTTGTTTATACTTAAATTGCTTGCCTACGCCCGACATATAGACCTCAATGTATAAATAATTATAGCTGTATAATTATGAAAACAATCATAATATCAATGATATGAAATTAATTTTTTTTATTTAACTTATCTTCAGGATGGAAACTTAACTTGTTCAATAAATTTGTATGCGAATATTGTGATCTCTAATTTAAAAGTCATTATTTTGTCCATTTTCGCTTATTTTTCTTTTCTTCTAACATCGTTGCTGCAGCAGTAGTTTTCGATGCCAAATTTATGGTGGAAGATTTTGAAGCCATTTCATAAGGTTAATAATTGTTATTGATTGCGGTATGATTGAAGAAAAGTTATTGTAGTGTGAGGTCGATTTCAATCGTGAATAAAATGGTCCGTGTAAAAACGAACACCGTACAACGATGGAAAATGTAGGTATAGTGTGTAACAAAATTGTTCGAACTACACCGAACGCAGTTCGCCGATAAATGAAACTGTAGTTTTTGACCAATTTAACATAACTATCAATTATCATATATGGAGTGAGATAATCGTAAAAATACGAGTATACCTATAATATCCAAGTAAAACTTTTATCACTATATCTTGGTGATTATTGGTACAATGAAATACGTTGACATTTAAATGTTTTCAAATATTAGGTATTTAAACACAATTTGAAAAGCTTATGGAAAATATCTTCAGTAGGTTTTTTACGCTAGACACCAGATATAACATGATAATTGATAGGTACTTCTTATTGATACCTACTCCGATACTTAATAGAAATATTCGAAATAAACAATACACTTGTAATGAGCGCTAAAAATAAAATATGTACATAATATGATCGAAAAATAAAATTTACTGTTTTTAAACTAATTCACATTTTTAGATTCTGAGTGAAGCGAAGGATCTTATGGTTTTACAATGATGTTTATTTTTTTTTTTTTTCACTGGAAACACTTTTTGCTCAACTTTACTTTGTCCAAAAATTTCACACAGCAACTCTATTGATCGGAAATTCGATGTAGATAATACTTTCAGGGTTTATTATTTTCATACACTTCTCAAACGATTCTGAAAAAATTTCAAACATCGTGACTAAGGATTTTTTTTTATAAGCGCTCAAGTAAATTATTATACAATTTTTACGTCAATTTTCTACTTTAACAATTTATGTGAAGAATTTAGTCAATCCAAACGGTATATTTTAATTATTTATTTAATTTAATTGTTTATTAAAGAAATTAGGTACCTATCATCTCTATAAAATTCAGTACACCCATCCCCATTACTTTGTCTAAGGAATGAAGAATATCCAATGAAGTACATACTTATTTATTTATTTTTTATTTTTAATAATATATTCCTCATATTTCACGACTTATTATGTTTGTATAAAATTAATTTGTTATTTTAAAATTAAAAAAAAAAAAAAAGTTGTTATGTGTACTATACATTCCAAAGAAAACATTTATTTATTTTATTTTAATCACCCCCTTTTCGACTTAAGAGAATTTATCAAGTAAGTGTTCATCAGAAAATCTTAAAATGTACAAATATTTACCTAAATTATTCAATTATTTATTTAATTGTATCATTGGTATCTTATGTTGTATATGTGTTATAATTGTTTATATTTTTTTATTAGATTTTTCACGTTATTCATGAATATAGGTATAAATGTCATGGATAGCACATTTTTGGGTAGCATAACTAAAAACTACAAGGCTCCATAAAATGTCTTCTTAGTTATTACCAACCCAGTTAATTCCAAAAATTCACAGTATTTACAACCTACCTATTTATTGTTTGTGTTCATATATGATAGAATCATATAATAGGTAACTGATAAAATAACTTAATATATACAATTTAGTTAGTTTATTTCAAGCTTGTATTTATTTAAGAGTTTTTAAACTACTTAGCTTACATAGATATACTTTTTTACTTATAGGCATCCGCGAGTGTGCGATACAAAATATTCCACAGGTTGTATTCGACGAATATCGAAACTTTCCTCCTTTCACAGCTTACATCAAATTGAAAAATTATTCCATAGGCCATAGGCAGACATTAATCACTGCGAAGAGAACGTCCTTAATTCAACTTTAAATTTCTTTACTCCTACAGATAAATTGATGATTATGTATTAACTATTAATCATTGATTTACATAGTAGAATGTCTTAAAATAGTGGAAAACACTTCCGCGGGTTAAATTGCAGTTTATCAATTTCAGTAGAACTTAGCACCCATTTCAGATTACTACAAAATTTAGTCACAGCATTAATCAAATCGTATTGTCCTAGATGATTTTTATAACGCGTCAGCCTACTATTTTCTAGTGACATTGTGGAGTAATGAGTAGGTATATATCAGTGGACAGTGACGTAAACCCAACTCTGGTTCTACACGACCTCAAACATGAAGACATGTACAGACTTTATGATCAGAACATTCACATAATTAATTTGGGCTTCACATCATTTATAAAAATCTATTGTTATTGATTATTTCTAGTATAATATTTTTTTATTTATTTATTTATTTATTTTATTTATTAGAATTAACGCCATAATATTTCACATTTTGTTTGTTACTATGATCAATTCCTCTCAAGTTTTACATTAATGAAATGCAATTAAAATAAAAAATATAATTAAAGAGGAATAATAATAATTTTTTTGTGATTAATTTGATTTTATGTTGAACTATAAATTAATTTATCGCAATCAATTTAAGTATATAAGTAGTGACTATAATTAATGTTTTATAATGACAATACGTTGAATTTTGAAAAATACATCTATAATAATTAATAAGTAATAAGTATGATTAGTAGTTATTGATTATTACACATGTACACAGACACACAGTTAATGTCATTAATATTAATATTGTTAGTTAATTTATATACTCGTTAGAAGTCGCTCAGTAGATAATGAAATTAATGATTTTATTTTGTCTTGGCCCAGAATAAACTTAATTTATGTTTGAATAAACAATAAAATAAATTAAAGGAGCATAATTTGAAAAAATGCTTTTAGACTAGTAACTGGTATTGTAACAAACTAACAAACATATTTAATGTTTTGCACCTACGCAAAATTATTTAAGGTAGGTATACCTTTCACATTATTTTTACCTAGTTAGCTAATCTAACCATGTATAAATTGATTCACTAATGAGTATTCTAGTCACTTGTTAATACATTCAGACATAATATGCCTGTTAAATAATTATAACCTCGGCCTCAAGTTCATCTACATTATATTTATTATATATTAAATAATATTGATAAAATCTTCGGTATATAATGATATGACTTTATTTTAATTAGGTTGTCTTCGCGAATAATGTTCGTATTTTAAGTTATTATTGCTTCTTTTTCTAACGTTCCCTAAATGGCTAAATACCCAACAATTCATCAAAATTTTTCGAACTGTATTTAGTTTAGACATTTTGAATTTTTACTAGTCTGATTAATTTTCAACATGTTAACATATGATTCCAAGGCATCAATTATATGCATTGTTACAAACTGCATTAGGTATGTCATTAATATTTGTAACTGCAGGTTACACTACAGTACACACCCCGAGCGCATATTTATGTAGGCAGGTAACTAGGTACGTCTGCAAGATACTAACTAGGTAGTAAAAGTAATTCTGTACAGTACAGCAATTTAAGAATATACCTATATTACCTAGGAACAACCATGATAGCCAGGTGGTCGCTGCAGTGGCTCGTAATAACTAAGATACTTATAGGGCTGTAGGTTTATGTCTTGATGAGGTATACGAGGTCACGTCATCAAAAACCATAGGTTGCTAAATATGTTTTCAAATTTTGATTTCTCAACAATCGCGATTTTTGTTTTTTGTTTTGTTTTTTTTTTTTTTGCTTTAATACTGAACGATTCAAAATTAAAGTTCTAATATTTTCCGATTGCTTACTTAATATTTGATAGTCTAGTACATTACTTTAAACGTATTGAAAATATTCCCGAAAATCATAACCTAATTGATTATAAATAAAGACGATAAAATCATTATTATCGAATTAAAACGTTCTGTAGGTCAGATGATCGTTTGAAATCCTCTAAAAATTTATCAATCAAATAACATAGTCATTTTCTTGTTTCTAAATTCGTAATAAGTACCACAATACATATAAATAATTACATGTACCATTAAATGTTTTGACATTAATATTTTTGCCGATACCTATACAGACATTTTTAAATAGAGTGCAGTTGTAATTCGATAATAGTTGTATCACTTGTATCTATGCAAAAACCGTGCCGTAGAGGGGGGACGGGGGCATGCGCCTGCCGCCTCAGGCACCAAAAAGTCCGATTACAATATTTATATTTTTTATATATGTATGTATAAATATACGTATACCTAATTAGGAAGGAGGTGGAAATTGAATACTTGCCCCGGGCGCAAAATCATAGTGACTCTGTATTTTTGTTTTGTAATGTATTTATTATTTAATAAATATTTAACTACATAGTTTATTATTATTTTAAAATTTAAACTATTAAAAATAACTGATTTTAAGGTCAACTTTCAGATGAATCTTAGGAATGTCATATGACAATGACTATAAAGATAGAGGAAACATTAGACGAGGAAAAATGGTCAATTAGACATGTATATGTAGACAGCTGTTACATATATGGAATAATATGCTTCTGATTTCACCGGATCCAGTTGAGATTCTCAGAATTTCCAAACAAAGTTTTATTAAAAAGCTAATAAATTCATTTTTGTGGCACGTAATTTCTATGAATATTAGAACAAGCTAATATAGAGTTGCCATAAAAGTTCAAGTACTTACTGGGGCATTAACCTACCAAAATAATTTAACAATCTTTGTTTTTGATAAATTATGTACGTATTATTTGTAACTAAAAACATTTTAAATTATGTAATTTAATATGTTCAAATAGAAACATAGTTAACCCTGTCATAGATTTTTTCAATTTCGACATTCGTGCATAATTAAATTAAATAAACGATTTATTTGATTTATTAACTGAAATGTCATATTTTAATGTCTTTTTGACCCATTTCATAGGCTTTGATTTACCTATGAAGTAAAAATGAAATTCCGAAAAATCATCGTAATATAATAAAATATGTATCTATAATAATATAATGTATCATATAATAAAAAAAATATAATAAATAATACTATAAAAAAATACTATTATTTTTATGCTGAAAAAAAACACGAATATACAACTTTTAAGAAAACTACCAATATATGCAAAAATATGCAAAATTTAAATACCAAATTTCAATTCATTAGGTTATAGAACAGATTTTTAGCTCTCCTAGATATAAATAGAAGATACAGAAAAAAATATACAAATCCTATAACTATTCTCATCCCTAATTATGAGCAACTAACAACTGACAAGAGGTTCACTCACATCACGGTGGGAAAATATTAAAATATTTTATGGTACTATTGTATTAATACGCAATAATATGTAAGTCCGTGGAACCATAAAATATAACTATGGGAAATAATGTTAATTTTATGATATTTAATAAAAAAAATTTTATGTTTTCGGCACTACCGGGCTTTGACCATATAAACTACATTAGCTGTACGAACGGTCGAAGTTTGACAGTACGATTAAGGACAGTGTAAAAAAAAATAATAAAAAACACTGTCCTACGAAAAGAAGCACTTCTATTAGTAATCGTAACTTCGTAGCCCATACGATGACATAACGTTGCAAACATAACGCGTTTACGATCGCATCCCTCCGTCCCTGTCGAGACGCTTTTGTTACGCAGAAAACTTCCCCCTTCGACCCGTCTGGGGGGGGGGGAAGCAACACACGCACGGCAGCCAGCGCGACGACGATGCCGCCGCCGATACTACCTACGTGGGATTTTATCGTTTTTTTTTTTTTCACTTTTTTTTCTATACCCATCACCGCCGCCCGCAGTGCGACGCTCTGTCGCCGCCGCCGCCTCGCACTCGGTCACCGCCTCCAGCTGTTCCATCCCCCCGGCCCCCATCGTCCCGACATACGGTCACACGACGGCCGTCCCGTCTAATCGCGGTCGGACACGCGATAGCGATGACGAGGAGCGAGCCGGCAGTCAGCGATGCGGCGGCTCGCTCCCCATCGCGGTTTCCCCGCCCCGAGAGATCACGCCGATACGGCAACAGCACCGCGGCGGCGGCGGCATCGTAATAATAATTATCGTTACTTTTCTGTTCTTTTCGCGTCCGTCCCTCGGCCGATGTGTCAAACCAGAATTCCCGCCAACCCACACGCGTACGCGAGCATTAACGCGCGCGCGCACCCATACACGACAATAACGCAATATACGTATGTACTATATATCATATCTATACATATGTACGGCACGGGTGTACGATAATATACCCACACGGTCTGTCGTACGACTACACACGCACGAGCACACACACACACACACACACACACACACACACGCACACACGACGACGACGCGCTCCGTACGCCACACAAACACGCGTGCGCGCGCAACCGTCAAATCGCTCTCGGCGGCCGAGCGTCCGAACCCGTTCGTGCAACGTCGCTCGATCGTCGTCTCTCGCCGCCGCCTCTCGCCCGGTCGCGCTCACTACTCACTCTTTCTTCGCCCTCACTCTCTCGCTCTTTCTATCATTCTATCATTTCTATTCTATATTCTCTCTCTGTCTCACTCTCGCGCTCTTTCTCTCTCGCTCTCCGCGGCGCGCGCTATCACGTCGGCGGGGCCTCGACGTGTTCGGTGTAGTTGCAGGCCCACGGTTTGTGAATAATAATAATAATAATAATAATAATAATAATAGTAATCGTAAAAACATCGTATTCGCCGCCGCGTTCATTATCACCGTGCGCGCGGATCACACACGCACACGCACACATATGCGGCCCAGATACCGCTGCGCGGCCGCCGTGGTTATCGTCGAAAGTTTTCGGTTTTCGCCGTCTCTCGTCCGACATTCCGCCGCCGTCACCACCGCCACCGGCCGATCGAGTCATCGCGATCCGCGTCAGTACACCGTCGTCGCGCAGCACCGTGTCCGCGCGCGTGTCCGTCCTTCCGTCGCCGGACCACATCGAGAGAGATCCAGCAGCTCTTCTCTGCCGCCGCCCGTTATCGGAAATCGACGATACATCGACGGCCGCCCCGAGGATATTAACCGTCGGACCGCTCACGCCGTCCCTCCCCCCACCACCTACGGCCGTGTAAAATCGTTATTTGCCCATCACGATAATAACGATACACGCACACACACACACGCATCGACACCTAGTAAATAATATGTGATTATTATCCACACACACACACACACCCGCACAACAGACGTTCACGTCGCATTGTTATCATTATTGTATTAAACACGTTCTTCGTCTGTCGTGCACCGTCGCCGTAGCCAGCGATATTGGCCGCGTCCGTTGACTTTTACCGTTGGCCGTGCGACGCGAAACGCGAGCGGGTGGCGTGCGATAGGTACGCACACGCGGTGCCGTTATCACCGGACGCTATCATCCGTCGTCGTCGTCGTCGTCGTCATCTTCGCCCCGTCGGTCGTCGCGCTATCGATGTGGACCGCGAAACGGCTTCGTCCGTCCACCGTGGCCCGAGCGACTCGCTGAAACGATTCGTCCAGCTGCCGGTCGTCCCGCGCGGAGGTACGCCGTTGTCGACGTCGTCGTCGTCGTCGCCGAGCACCAGGCACGCGCACCGCCATGGACCACCACCACCACCAACGGGCCGAAGACTCGTCGAGAAACTTCGCTGGCAACCCGGACATCTGTTCGCAGGTACTTATTCGCTCGGTACCTACCGATACTAGGTACGTGCCGTTCCCGGAACGGTCGTCGGCGCGTACGCCGCTAGACTGTCGTCGTCGTCGTGCGACCTGCTCGTCCTGGTCGTCCGTCAACGTCTGTCGTCCGCGATGACGTTTTCCTTGAACCAGGCCTGTTCCGGTAGGCACTGTGCGCGTGACCTAGGCACCGGGCCGCCGAGCTCGCGACGTAGTTTTTCCTGCTCCGGCCAGTGCAGCGGTCGACGCGCACGTCCGACGACCGTACCGCGAAAGTCCGCCGACGGACGGTAATATTCGATTTCGACTTGGCGCCAGTGTGCTTAGGTCGTTCGTTCGTCCGTGGTTTTCTGTCCCGCGCCGCCGCTTCAGGACACATGAATGACTCCGGTTATATGGTCCGCGATTGGGTAACGTACACCGATTTTGCTTAGCGTCTCATCAGCAGCCGTCTCGCGTCCGTCCGGTTCGCGCCGCCAAGAACCGTCTCACGGTGTTACTCTGTCTGTTCTCTGACCCCCGTCGGGTAGTTGTGGATAGGTTTCTGTGCAATGTGTCTCCTCGAATCCGGTTTCCACAATAGAATCGGTCCCCGAATCGTGTAGTACCTACCTGTCTTTGGAGTAATGTCAGAGTTAAACAATAGTCTAATAAGTAATAGACCAAACGTGATCTGTTTACGTGCCAATAGTTTCCGACAGTTCTCTTGATTGCTCTTATATTTGATTTTGGTTGACATTTGCACTTTTCAGGCCTATATTTAACTGTGCGTACAGGTATTTTTATTGGAATTTGATGTTTGAATTTAAGTGAAAAACGTACATTTTTTGGAGTAGGTCTGATGTTGGCAAGCAACCTCATTACAAAATTTAAAAAAAAAAAAAAAAACCTCTTGAATTTATTGTCATAATAATTCTTTCTTGTTTGTGTTTAATAATATGTATACCTACCCACATATTCGGGTAGGTAGGTAGGTTAGTACATTGTGCTAATAATTTAAAATAAAATTTATACTATAGGAAATAATACTTTTAATATTAGAGGTAATACTTACTTTTAATTTATTACTCTGTACAGGGTTAATTACCTTTAGCCTATAAGTAGGTAAATGACTAATTCATGAAATTTAAATTTCTGTGGTTTATGAATTTGTTTTACCTACTCATAAAATTGAATTAATGCACGTCCCATGTTATTAGATAATAACTGCTTTATTTTTCGTAAGTTTCAGTTTATTATTTTTAAGTAGGTACCTTTATGGGTTCTTTAAATTATTTGTACTTAGTATTGACTTGTTTGTTTTTTAAATTGTATGTTAAATACTAGGTAAACATGTAAATATGTTCAATAAATAGTTGTATGTAATTATTTTTAGGGATACCTACTACTTTTATTCAAATAAAAAAATCCATAGTAGTTACTTACCTAGTGATTTTTTGTACGTAATCAATTTAATATTAGTATTTTTGGTACATTGTACATATCTGCCTAGGTAATTTAAAAAACTTTTATTTTGGCACATTTGGTAAATTAATGTATCTACTTATTAAAAGCATTGACTAATTAATCAATAATTTGGAAATTAAAGAATCGAAAATCATATTGTTAAAAATAATGTTATAACAGTTGTAAAAAATTGAATATTAAAATATTAAAATGAGATTAGTGCTCAGATATTTATCTAGGAAATCAAGAATAATATTCAATAAATAACTAATTTTAATACTTGTTTTTAAAATTTACTGCACTGTAAAAGTAATTTAAGTACCTACTCTTTTTTAATTAAAGATAATAATGATAGCTACTATATTGGATATTGAAAAATAATACGAGTAATCGTTATTTTATAATGGAAACTGAGTACCTATTTATATGAAAACATGGTTTTACATTTTATTTTCCAACATATCTACCATATTTTTGTAATAAGTGAAGTAGGTATTTACATACACATTAATTAATAAATCGAGTAGTTTGGTATAAGATCATGTCAATTATTTGTTTTTTTTTTTTTTTTTTAATAAAATAAATTTGTATTTACCTAGTATTGGATTCAATCATCAAAAAGCTCTAACATAATATTTAATTAACGAATAAGTTGGTACTAAAGTAGTAGATATAAGTATTTGTATGTGTTAGCATTACATGCAATTTATTTATTATTTATATTACTTTTATTATAACTTAAACCCATTACGTTTTTCATACTTGTAATATTTAGGTACCTATACTAATTTGTTCCATGATCTGTTATTATTTTAAATTATGTATATGAAGTTTTTGTATAAATGTCCTTTTTCTATTTTTTTTTCCATCATAACTATAAATACTAAGTTCCCGATGAGAAGGTTCTTGATTTTGAAATCTATCATTGTCACTTGCGTATATTCCTTTTTTTATTATAAGTTTTATGTATTTGAATAGATACCTAATTCAACTGTGATTATTATAAAGCACCCTACTCAAAGTGTATTTTATTTAGGTAGATTCTTTAGTGTAATAAATACCTTATCAGTTGTTTTCTTTCCAATTTTAAAAGTTTGTCTTTTTAAGTGTTCATGCATGTTATAAAAGTGTATCCTTTAAATTTAATGTAGATTTTTTTTTTTTTTTGAATTAGTTGGTATCTAATTAAAAAATGATAAGAATAAAATAATAACATTTATTTTAGATATTCAAGGTTATGATGTCTAATACTAATATAGGTAGTAGACACTAGTTGATATTATTAAATGATCATGGTTAACTTTTATTTAAATACTTTTAAATAAGCATTGTATCATTTATGTTTTGTAAAAAATAATAAATTTTTATTGAAGTATTAGGCCAGTATCAACTATATGACTAATTAATGTCTTCATAATTATTCATACCTAGGTATTATATTCTACTTCTTCTTCTTAGGGTCACAACCCGAGGGATTGTTTGCACCTAGAAGAAGGTGTTACTTGGGATGGGTTTACTGTGCAGTGGTTTCCCGTTGCCTTCTGCACAGAGGAGATGGCAGCCGCTCTCTCTAGACAGTCGCATGCCCAGAGAGAGAGAGCCGCCCGTGACCGAGGTTTGAACCGTCGGCAGTGATGCCTGGTTCTACTCGGCCACTCCGTCTCCCTATATTCTACTATTAGAAATGAATGAATTTATATGCATTGTAATATATATATATATATATACACTCACATAAAATATTCATGATTATCGTACCTAACTTTGTATTTATCAAACAAGTGTTGTGAAAAAATGTATACTTACCTTCCTAAAAACGTTTGTAATGATAGATTAATATAGATTGAGCTATTACGTATTGTGTCAATAGTCAATTGATCCATATATTTATTGTTATTAATTTGTTTCTATGATTCAATGGAAAAAGTTCATTTTAAATTAAATAGTTTCATTATGATAATTAATAATTGGGGGTTCAAAAACTTCTGTAGCGATGTAAATGTACCTATGTTTACCACTGTAGATAGTATTATATATAAACTTTACTGCTGTTAGGAAAATTATTGGATAAACTATCTTAATCTTGGTACCTTACTGTACCTACATAAGCTTTATTTTTTATTTTTAATTCACGTAGGTTAGTTATAATAGTAGTATAGCTATAGTTCTATATTTTTAGTATTACAGTATTAAAAGTTTAATCAATATTGTTATATTTATGGTGTTTACTTCCGAGTGACTTTTAAGAATTGAAAATAACTATAATTTAAATTAAAACTATATTTGTACCCGTATGTACTTATCTGCCAATATGTTTATGAATTAAATTAAATAAAACAGTAAAAATGAATATAAACAATTTATTATTATTTTTTTTTAAATGGAAGTACTTGGTACCCATATTTATTTGAATGCTATAAACTGTTATGAAATATGTAAATGGTAAAATGTTTAATATGGATGTTGTATAAATTTATATGTATGTATCTTTTTTTTACAAGGACATTATATTGTAATTTTTATTTAAAATTTGGCTTTATAATTGAGGACATTGATTGCATTATCAATCTGGAGTGTAGTTTATTACAAATAATGAGTTAATTATCTACTGTCATTAAGACACCAGGTTAATGTAATTTTAATAGTTCATTCTATGATTTGTGATAATCTCTTTATTTTAAAAACTATAGATTTTTTTAAAACTTTTAAAACTTTAGTATATATTAAGATCAAGTGAGGCTTTTCTCACATTAGAAGCATTCAGAACTTTTTTGCTTATATTACTTATTTTGCTTTATTGTAAACGTGTTACTTTTCAGTATGTACTAAATATTTACTTAAAATTAGATTTTTACAAATATGGACATTTCATTTATTTTATACCTACATTTTTATGTTTTAATCATATAGTAGATGTAATTAATTATTATACCTTAACGTATCACTTTATTATGAAGCTATCAGTGCAAATAGATACACCTTATAATACATTTTATTAGAAATTATTGAACTGAATGTTAAGTTAACAAAAATTGAAAAAGAAAACAACTACCTAATTATTAATATTTACCATAAAATTAAACTTCTAAATTGATTTAATAAACAAAGTATTAACTTTTAATAGATATTGTTTTAATTTTGGAAACCTAAAAATTTAATGAATTAACTTGGACCATTCCAACATTTTGTTCAATATTGTCTATTGATTAAGTGCTAGAATGAATAACACATTCAATACCATTCTAACTTCTTTTTTATATTAAAATTAGTTTATTTTATTTTGTTGGTTAAATTTTCTTTACTGACATTGACGTTTTGGATTACAGTATAAAGTTCACAAATTTACAAATTACAATAGTAAAATTTTAAAATTTGAGTCCAGGTACAAAAATGTTCATTAAAGGACATTATATCAGGTAAAGAGGCTTTAAAATGTTAGACACAGTTATGAATTATATTATGTGCCTGTTGATCAAATTTTAGTTTCATAAAATGTAAACATTCTTATTAAAACATAATATGCCCATAGTTATACATGTGTTATAATTTTAAGACAGTAAATTGTCGTAACAAAATTAAATTTAAAAAAAATATCAAACTCGAATAAAAATCCATATGCCTTAAAATGAGTGAACCAGGGTATGACCGCACCCTCCAATCCCTTTAAATTACGCCATAAATTATTAGATTACACCTACGTATTATTAAAAGGATTTTTGAACCCCTGTATACAATTTAAGGTTTTAAGACTTTAAATGTATTATTAGAAGTTGCTTAATGTATTTTAACTGTATTCTTAATAAATATAAAATATATTTCGAAAATCTTTTTTTTTTCTGTATGTTCACTCGGAATTCATAAAAACATAAAAAAATACTAGAACTTCAGAATTATTCTTGAATTTCGCGTAATATATGCTAATTTAAAATTTTAAGTAATAATGCTGTAAATTGAATTCGTACAATTCAAATCTATTGAATTGAATATTACTCACACAAAATAATTTACGAAGATATTAATAATTTCAAAAGTGTTATGACAATAAATTTAATACAAACCTCTTAGAGTGTATATTCACGATTTGTTATGATTATCTAATATAATTTTTGACAGAACTGTCGTAATGTATTACAAATGAAACATAATTATTCTTCGATTCCTTTTTTGGTATTGCCGTGTTATTATTATTATTATGGTTTTGTTTAGTAATGCGTTTATTATTTATGTACATATTATCATTATATAATTTTAAAAGTTTATTAAATGGAAATGATTACCACTATTGTATTTACGAAGGGCTTAAGGTGTTATGATGTTATATTACAGTATTAAAAATTTGTTTAGACTTTGACAACCTCTAAATTTGATAAAATGCGTATATTTAAATTACTATGGAATTTAAACAAAAACCACATAAGTATTATAGACTATAGTTGTATTTATTTGACCGGGTTGAATATAACCGAGGTTTAACGATTTTTAATATATTATCTTTTTATATGGAAACTAGTTCCTTGAAATATCTTTACTATATTTTTATTGTTGTTGAAATGGAATAATACTTTAATTCATGTATGTTTATATTATACGTATATCTCCTAACATCTGTAAGTTGGAAAAATACGAACTACTTTTTAAAGCCATAAGCGTTTTCTGGGTAAAATTTGTCTTGCATAACACAGATTTATGCTACATTAATGTTATTAAATAAACAAGTAGGAGTATACCTACTCTCACAGTCAGAAGGCGTTGGCAATGGAAGTCGTTTTGTGGGGGCCCATGCGGTCCACCACACCTGCCTGTCCATTGATATTATATGGTCTTATAGGATGTATGAAATTAATCGTGGAGAATTAGAATTTTCATTTTTACTTCTCGATTCGAAATACGTACGTACGTATTCTTGTGTTTCTTCGTTTGTGGTGTTAATTGGTTAACATTGGTTTATAGACATAAGGGTAGGCACATTTTTAGAATAACAATTAACTGCCGGGCATTTAAGGACATATCAACTGTACAAACTAAGGTCAATGGAAAACACGTAGCAGATGTTACCATATGTCATTGTTGTTATTGAGTTTACACAAATGTTTTTCCGATTGATTTTTTCGCACTTGTTTTTCGACTATAATAATATATCAATATCGTGTGTTTATGTTCTTTAAGACAATAATATTATAATTTGTCTATTATTTGTATTGAGGTCAAAGAGGAGGCTGGATTGTTCTTACATCTGCGATATTATTATTTGGCATTAAGGCCAGTGAATATGCCATTTTGAGAAATTAAACGTACCTTGCACAAGGTTGTTTTGGGACGAAAATTTGTTAGAGTAAACATATATTAGTAGTTGTAGGTATTTTTTTTTCTTAAGTCCTTAATACGTTTTAAAATAACTTAAAATTTGTATTTTGATTATTTTGTTTAAGTCTGTCGTGTGGGATTTAAAATATGACATGACGTATTATTAGCTCTCGTTTATTTTTAACTGGTATTTTATTTTGATATAGATGTTTTGTGTTGATTTGTCTCATGTGTATTTCATTGCATTGTTGTTATTGAGTCTTAGTATGAAGAAAATTATATATATATATATATATATATATATATATATATATATATATATATATGCTGTATAATTAAAAATTACGCGACATTGAAAATAAATATAAATCATTAAATATTTATAAGTGAAGAGGAAAACATCGTTTTTTTTTCACATTTTTATTGTGTTTCTGCGTTCAAACGCTTTTACATAATCTGTAGGTACAAGATGTGAATTTATAGTAGGTATACCTAGTATTAAATTGTGAATTGAGTATGTACTTCGATTACGTTAAATTTTTTAATTTTCTCGATAAAAAAAGAACGTGGTGGCTTTGTTTTGGGAGTGTAAAATCACTAAAAAAATTTATTTTTTCAATTTGATGTTTTTCATGGTAATGGGGCACTTTTTGTATTTATTATTAGTTAAAAATACATATGTACGTTGTACTTCATCGACTTTTTTTATTTATAACTTTATTTTGTTTAGTTTTTTTTCAAACAGTTTTTCTAATGGTTTCAAATTTATAACTTTCAATTAATTATCCACTAACTGGTTTTTTCATATAGATTTGGGTTAGTAAATTATGAAATTACATACGTAATTATCGTACATCAAGAGCATATTATGACTGTCAATTGTTGGTATTAATGTAATTTTACATCAATTTTACTACAATGTATAATAATTTAGAAAATGTTTTTTCAAAACTATTCTTTTGTTGAATTTGGTGTGTTTATTTAAAAAGTTCTTAATGTCTATTAATATAAACCGAGTGTGATGTACATCGACAATTGATTTAATTGGCGTGAATTTTAATCATACGGTAATCGCAATTTGAATTATATCCTAGCTTTCTTTATTTTCGCTATTCGTTATAATTATCTTTTCCTACGGGCTACGAAATATCAGCTATTCTCAATGTGAAATTTGAATTACGGAAACAAAAACTGATTCATATTATTTTCATTAAGCTTAAGTGCTTCCGGAAATTCGAATTCTCTTGTGATAAATTTCACATAAATATGTAATTTATTGTTCAGTGGCATAGTTTCTATGCATCATACGTTAGCGTCATTTCTAATGAAACAAGTATAAGCCATTTCAGTACCTCGTGCACATGCTTAGTATAGCACGATCGTATGACTCATTTATGAAGTTAACGTTCATTCGGTTAAATGCGTTTTTCAGAATTCATTTCATTGTAAACTATATTTTGAAAATTTAAATTACATTTCAGAGATCTCTTTCATTGTGTTGGAAAAATATCGTGTTTTAATAATAATAATAAAAAAAAATTAATTGTTGTTTTTAGTTCATAATCAAAACAATTCGATTTTGCTTATCAGTTTAATAATAAATCGAAATATTTTTTTTTATTTTTACTAAAGAAATGTGTGTTCATAATTTTGCATATTATATTATATTCGACGCTAAATGTATGACAATGACATTCTGTTGATTATATTTTATACTATGAAAACAAGAGAATTTCACTAGATATTAAGACTGATTACTTTATCAGCATGTAAGTGATTTCGTAAATAATGGTTTATTTGATAATATCAATTGTATTACTATGGAATACGTCTATGTAGGTGTATATACTGTTTTGTTTAATCGATATGTGTTACGGTGCGTGCGTCTACTTGCCTCTATCTAAATTGGCTAATTTTAAACTAAATTTTCACTCCCAGTCGTATTTAGTCGAAAATAATTTTCAGTAAATAGAATACAGGTAAATACATCACATTTGTATTCAATTTCATATTTATATTTAGTGTTTATATTTTGTATACATCTCCTATAATAGTATATGCGATCAGTAAATTAGGAATCGGAAGTTATAAAATATTATCTTGTTATTTTAATTGATTTTATTTTGATACTTTGTCATCTATCATGCTGCACATTTATTATAGACAACTACATATTAATTAAATACAAGTTATTTAATAATTTTTTGATACTATGCTTTTGTGTTTAGTTTTATTATACGAAAAACGAACTTGATGAATTTGACCTATATTTAGTATGTACTTAGAGTTAAAATTGTAACTTGTCCAGTTCCTTTGCTACAAATAGTCTCAATTTAATATTAAACATTAAGAAAACTTTTTTTTTTTTATTTCTGTAGTAATTAGTAACTTAGTTATTTTCATAAGAATCAATGTAAATATTAAATGTATTTATAGTTCTAATAGATAATATAGTGTTATATTTTAATTTATGTAGGTATCCCTTGTATTTTTAATTTACTACAACTTTCTTTGTGTACAAGTTACTTAATACTTAAGTATTAAGTAGCCTTAATCTTAATTAAGATCTTCTAAAATAGTTAAAAATTGGAATTACTTGAGAACATGGTTTCGAGGTAGTAAATAGCTAGAATTAGTGGTGTTATTTCATTGAAAGACTATAATCGCTTAAGTTATTTTTATATTTTCAAAGGAATCAACCCTATTTAAGATTATATCACACAGTTTTATCATTCCTAATATTTTAGTAGTAAACAAAATGTAAATTTTCTAATTTCGTAAGTGTAATTGGCAGTCAACATTAAAAAAAAAAACACACAGTTTTTGAGGATTTTAAAATAGTTGATAGGTATGTAGTTGTGTAGCCTTCAAGCTTACAATTCATATCTAAAATGAGGAAGTATTAGGACCGTCTATTTTTATTTTGTTCGATGCAATAATTTTTGATAAATCTTTACAATTTTTTGTTATAATCGTAGTATTTCCATAAATAATAATTGACATTCAAATCATGGTTAAATATATTAAACACTCTAAGTCTTGATCTCAATAAATTCATATTTTTATAATTAGAAATATAATTTTTAAGGTGGCCTTAAGTATTGAATTAAACTCGCATGATAAATAGTCAATTTGTTGCTCCGAGATGATGTAAAATTTGTCGCCTAATTTTTTTTTTGTTTTTTTTTTATTTATATATGTTATTAAAATTACCTAGAATTTTGATTTTTTTTTCATCTCCTCAGTTGTGGTTTCAGAAATTATTTAGAGGAGGAGTTTAAATTAAAAATTATCCATTACAAAATGTAATCTTACTCAACAGGGTAGCGTACTCACTACTCATAGTACCTATATTAATACATAGAACAAAGGGAGTTTTTAACTGTTAAACTCTGTCCCTCTCCCCAAAAACCATCTTGAACACAATTTTTCAAATATAAGAGCATAATATTTAAAACTTAAAATTAAAATAGTAGTTAAGATAGAATTTTGTCAATAATCCTTTAGATCCTCATATAAGATAATGGCAATGGGTGAATTGGATTTTAAATAAATGATGATTTTTTTTTTCAATTTAACAATTCTGAGCAAAGCTTCAGTGTAATATACACAGTTTACTCATATTACTATTTTTAGACTTACCGTTTTTCTTTGTAATCAAAGTCTTATAAAATTTTGAATTCTTTGTAGGGTAGAAATTATCTTGTACCATGGTACAGATGTGGCTATTAAATTTCCAAAATTTAGAAAATAAAATATGTATTTTCATTCAAAAATCCTTAAAAATTTCACTGGTTTAGTGTGTTAGTTTTTGTGGGAACCTTGGTGGTTTGTCATGGAAAACCCATAAGTTCTTTGGAACACACTTTGAGGACCTCCGATATAGTCTATTGATTCATATTTTGTCTTATTTATTTTGAGTTTAAACATTTTATTTTTACATAATACAAAATATTTGTGTTTATCTATATGCACTTGTTTAATATATGTTATGGTATCAAAAAAACAATCTAAAAAATTGTTATATTCTCATACATTTTATGTCTAAGGTTGATGTGGCCTATGTGTAAATCTACTCTGATAATGTATCTTTAAATGTATATAAGGTGTACAGCTATATGGCCATGTTACATTTGAACTAATATTTATGAATTTGTAATTACTGAATTTATAATTAAAACTGTAATAATTTCTTTATGTTTTACTGTCTATTACAATTTGTATTTATTTTTTTTACAGGCTAAGCAACGAGCTACTATAAAATGGCTTTTATCCAAGGCCTACAACAATCGAATTCCTGAAAATGTTTTAGAGCCATTTTATAAAGATTATGATGTAAGTTATTTAATAGTGATTTGCATTTCTAGAAGCTTGTTGTTATAATCTAATATTGTATAATTTGTTTTCTTGTAGAATCAAGAACATCTAAAACCACCTTTGGTCCATTCATTAGCAAATGCTGAGCTTTATTGTCTGGCACTAGGGAATATATATTCTGATCCAAATTATCATAATCTTAATCACTGGGGAGTTATTCAAGCCTTGAATAAAAAAGGTGTGACTGTAAATGATCCATCAGTAACAGAGACTGTCTTAATTCAAACTACACCTTTAAAACTTGTAAGTTCTGTCACAATTTTCAACATTTAATTTATATAATATCACTAAATCAAAAAGAATACCAAACAAATGCATTTTTAATCAAGAACATAAAGTTGGCAACTGATGATTTAGTATTTGATAAAATGTAATACTTGATATTTATTTGCTGTAATACACAATATACTTTCTTTATGTTTTACATATTTAATTAAAAACATAACATTTTATTGTAGAGTGCTCATATGGCAATAATGGAAGCTGTTATGACATTGTATGCCAAAGAAGTAGCAACACCCAACAGAGTGATGGCTGCTATACAAAGACTGAACCATGTTCCCCATAGAACTACCATTGTTATGCCGGAAGATAATGAAAAAGCTATTTTATTATGGGTCAATCGGACTGTCGAGGCTTTAAAACATAGAATATCTAGTTCACACGGGGTTGGTTTTATAAATTTGATTGTTAAATATTATATTTGAAATAATTTTAATCTTGGTTTTTAGGAGAATGCATCACCCGATATTGCTCTTGCGAATGATTTTCATGAGATAAGTGATGGAGCAGCAATTGCAGCATTGATATCTTTTTATTGTCCTGATGAACTTCCTTGGCAGAGTATTACTGTATCCAAGGCACCAACATCATCAGACTGTATAAAAAACTTCAGTGTTATAAATGATTTTTGCGAAAATAGCTTGCCCTTTAGCATATTTCACATGAGACCACAAGATGTATATTATATCAGAGGGTACTAATTTGATTTAAATTACAGTTGTGCTGTATTTATTATATACTTATGTATTTAATTTTAGATCTATGAAAACAAATTTAATTGCCTTCTTTGCTGATTTATTCAATGTCTTGGAAATACACCCAGCCAAATGTGTCAGTTTCAATCAGGGTATAAATGATTTGGCAGATGGTAATATTACGTTATAAGTTTCATTAGTAAAAATTATATTTTTGTGGACGTGAAATTAGAATGTCATTATTATTATTATTTTTTTTTTTTGTGCTTTAGAATGGCTGACTTGTGAACACAATAAATATAATTTTCTGTTTTAATAATTCTTCACACATTTTATTTTCAACATGGCAAGCATTATTTAAATAAAAATTATTTTATTTTTTCTTAAATTTGTTTTATTTGTTTCTTTTATTTGCTTTTATTACATTAAGAAATAGAAAAAATGTTTTATTAAATATGAGAATGCTTGAAAACATTGAAAATATACTTTTTTCATGATATTATTTAATGTACATCCAATGGTTTGAACTTCAAAAAAACAATTTGGACATTTATCGTGTCTTAAAATCTCAAAAATCAATATATAACTTTTAACATTACTTTTGATTCACTAAAAGTATTGAAAAATTAATTTAAAAAAGTAAAATTTAATATTTCCAAGATTATAGCCTAAGAATAATATTTATACTTTAATACTGAATTAATAATAATAATAATAATAATAAAATAATAATAATTTATTCTATCAGGATTACATTTTAATTACACGTCCACAATTCTTACATTTAAGTGTTCATTTATTGCTAAATGAAATGATATAATTTTAAACCAATAAGACATGTTTAATATTAGAACGGCCAGATTTAATATAAATTTCACTATATCAATACCTTTTTAATTTTATATAAAAGTGATTATTGATTATAAAAATAGAATGAAAATTAAAAAAGTAACTTACTATTGTAATAAATAAATTCTAAATTATAAAGTAAAAGTATTTTCGTTAGATAATGTAGAACTATTTAATATATAAATAAATAAATATATATTTATATATACTAAATTTTGCATGGTTGTCAGTCTAACTCAATAAAATATTAATGGTTGAATGATGATTATTAATTTAACATTTTTATAACATTATTAACAAACAAACATTTAATTTGTATTAAATTTCAATATAAGTTCAAGGGAGATAGTATTCATAAAATATAAATTTGGCAAAAAAAAAATTATCGAATTTTTTTTTGCTTGGTAATAGCATACCCAAGAAATAGTCATGGCGTTGCCCATAAACGTTTGTTGCCTCAAGCAATTTCTGCTATACCTGATCTACGCAGTAATTTGGATTCAAATTCAACAGGGTTTACAGGTATCTGAATGAATCGAGTTGGTTATGCGTTTTTGTCTGTGTGATTTTTATACCAATGCATCTAAATTTTAATGTTCACTGCATTAGCTTTGTGTTGTATTTTTTTACACTTATTTTCTATTACTTTTTTTTTTTTCGTTGAACCTTAGACCTTTTTCAACATTAAATTTGGATAAATTATTTGTAATATTTTGGTATATATTATATTAATTAGTATTAAATCTTTATTATTTGCTAAAATTCATAACAATGTAATATTATTTAACTGTAATTTAAATATAACTATGGTTTGAAATGAAATAAATATTTTTTTTTTGTATTTAATGCATGTTAAACATTTTTAATGCTTTTGTGTGACATTGTTGTTTTTGGTGATTGTTTAATAATTAAACAGCTTTTATATGGGTCAATTCTTTAAATAATATTTTATTGGTTATTTTTTATAGTGATTTGAGTTTTTCTTTTCATTTGGTATTCAGTATGAAACTCTTTAAGATATATATATTAAATAATTTTTCAATTTTTAATCTGATCATTAACATATTACACACATTAATAATTTTAAAATTATTGAATATCTTAAATTGGTTTTAGTGTATCTTAATAGGAAGTTTCTAGTTTGTCAATTGGAAAAAAAAATGTTCTTTGTATATGCACTATCAATCTTTATAAATTTGTAATTATCAATGAAACAGATATCAAATCTTCACATTCAAGCACCTCGTATACAATGTATGTATACAAAAGATACTAATCAGAATTAAGAATTGAACTGATAATTGTTTTTGATTAGAATAGAATTTGAAAATTGTGAAGAAAAATTAAAATTTTTTAATGCTAGTTCAAGTAAAAATTTAAAACAATTACGTGTAGGGTGAAGGTTATTATTTTTTAAATATAATATCATGAATTAAATTTGTAATTTTTCTGGAACAACTGTATGTGAAGTCTTGATATATTTTAATTAGTTTATGTGTACAATTTAATTGAGAATTTTAGTTCTTACTTAACAATATATTCAAATAGTTAGGGTCTTAAAAAAATTACCTAGATATCATATAAATTTTAGCTGTTCAAATGAAAGTATAAAACACATGAGTACATTTTTAAAAACTATTAGTTATTTCTATTTCTTTTCTTGTGTGTTATGATGTATTTATATTACAATTTATGACCTTTATATAGTCTCATGTTGTTATATAGTGTATAATGTATATGGTTTTGTTATTTAATTATAACACTTAAACATCATAGTTGCAACTATTTACGTAGTGTTTTGTCTGTAGGCATGGCACATAACAATACTGTCAAAAAAGTTTCAAATACACCTCAACAGACATCAGATGGGAAAAAAACCAATCGGTATTTAATAAATTCGAAATTAAACTTTTTTAGAAATTTACTTAAATATTTTTAATATTATTGGTTAACTAGATGTAATGGAGATGAACAGTTTGTAGTTCATCGTAATCGCTCTGTACTTACTTTGAATTCAATGTTAAATGCCAGTAACGGCGATGCTGCTAGTGATGTTGCTGCTGGTAAACCTACACATTGGGAAGATACTAGAAAACAATCATATGCTGGTAGACGGTCTAGACGGAATTCGTTTTCAGAAGACTCACAAGTATACAAACTTTAAATAATAATTTAAACCTCCGTGTTCTTTTTAACTGTTGTATTTTAATGTTAAAAACTTAACATTTAGTTTTGATAACCTGTACCAGAAAATATTTCAGTGATGGCATAATTCTAGTAACATTTGTTGTCTTTTGAAATCATATGATTACAATATAATTTTTTTAATGTATTTAATATTTATTTAATTAAATGATATTTTAAAATATCATTCAATAATATGATACCTTTAGTTAAATGCCATTCTACTTTGCCACTGCCGTTGGCAAGCCCTGTTCATAACTTGTATTGTTAATGTAATTAATTTAAAATTTTTGTTTAAATTTAAATCAGCTAACAGTAGAAAATTTTGGAGGATCACAAGATAATTTACATTTCCTTGGCCGAAATCCTGACAAAGAACCTGCAATCCATGTTGGACGGAAAGATAGCATTAGTAAAATAACAAATTATCACACAACAGAAAATGATAGTTCAGGTGTTCAAAATCTATTACAACAATCAAATTCTAGTCCAGGTACTTATTAATTGACTGACAATTTTGAAACAAAAAATAATTATGTTTAAAATTTTAGCTATGTCTAGAGTTTCAAGTGATGCATCGAATAATAGCCAAGGTCTTCAACAAATGTTATATGATAGTTTTGATGACGTGAAACCTATTATCCAACCATCCATGCCTACGCTTAAGCGTAGTTCATCATATGTTGATACTATACAACCAGTTCATCAATCTAGTACAACTACGTGGCTGCAACAGAGTTCTGAGTCGACTGCACACAGCGAACATGGTAATATTATTTACATCATTAAATTATTTTTAATCAAGAATTATTAATTTCACTAACTAATTTTTTATAGGGGATGACTCGGAGAGTGATGGTTCTGTTATGAGTTCTCAGTTGCTCAATATAAAATTAAAATTGGAGGAGAAAAGAAGACAGATTGAAAATGACAAACGTAAAATGGAATCTCTTATGAATCGTCAAAGACAAGATATTAGTAAAGCTGCATTCTTCCAAGCTATAACAAAGGTAAATTTTAAATGTTTACAATCATTGCATTTTTGTGTTATTAACAGTTATCTAATATGTTTTATTTTAGAATAAAAATGGAGGTAGAAATTTACAAAGTCCAGATTCAAATTACAGTAGAATGATGTTTGATGGTAATATTTCTCCATCTTCTGTTAAAAATGCTCAGCAGTCTTTTACGTTTCAGGTACTTAAGCATTATTCTGTATATTCATAAAATACACGAAATACTATAATTTATTTCTAATATTTATGATGTTAAAATAGGATAATGGAATAGAAAGTAAATGGTCTGATCGAATGAGTCCATTTACTGATGACCGAAAAACACCTGACTTGGATCATATCAATACAGATGAATATAACACATATTCCAAGTTAATATCATTATTTGTTTCTAACTATAATATTCATAAAAATTGTCTAAACATTTGACAAAGGTTTATTTTAAGTATGTTTTGTTTATTATGTTAAATGTGTGTGTATGATTTAGGTTACATTCAAATTATCAAGAAATGCAAGCAGACTTACAGTGTTTAACCAATCAACAAAATCAAATGCAACACAACAGTTTACAGTCAGAAATGATGCAACATTATCCAGGAATTCAGTCTTTGCAACAAGTTTATCAAAATTCTCATTCTATTCATCAACCCCAAAATTACTTACTCAACCGTCAACCTAGTAATAATTGTATAATACCCAATGGGCAAATGATTCAACACTTAGAACATAGTAAAGAAAATGGTCAACAATGGCATAGTCTTTTAAATCACAATCAACCGTCCTTGCCAGTGTTCAACAACTTTAATCAGCCTCAACATCCACAGCAATATCAACATCAACCACCTTATGTAAATCAAAGACCTATTTCTAACACTCTACCAAACCCAAATTCTTATCCTCCAGTAGACACCCATTACTTGCCTCAAGAATCTTATGAACAGTTAATGCAGCCTAACAATGAAACACAGTCACAACAGTTTTTCTTACATAATAACCAACAACATCAACATCATCATCATCAACAACAACAACAACAACAACAACAACAACAACAACAGCAGCAGCAGCAACAACAAAAGTTTCGAAAGAGTTGGGATATAACACCATCGCCACAGGCACATACATTTGCTCAAGAACCTCAAAATGTTTGGAACGGCAGGTAATTATTTTGTAGTATAGTGTCAAACCCATTTGAATAGTTAATTAAATATTTCTTTGTTGAACTACTTTTTTTCAGTCGAACCATATCAAAATCTTCTCAACCGTCATCATTGAGTGGATCACCTCGTCAAAAGTCTGAATTCACCTTATTAAATAGGTCAGGTGTTAAAACTAGTCCATCTTCCCCGATTCCTCCTCCTCGTCGAAATTCCAATCATGTTGTAAATCATTCACAAATGCCAACTCCTTCCATGGACGATATGCAGCCTCAAAGCATTTCATTCATTGGTATGTGTTGATACATTAATTAATTTTACATGTATAAGATTATAAGACAAACGTATAGTGCATTAATCATGCAATAACATTTAATTGTTGAATTTCTTATATGATTTTAGGTAATGATGCTAAGAAGACAAATCTTGACCTTTCAGAAAACCTGGAAAACTTAAGCAGAGTCCATATAACGTCAGGAAGTAGAACATATAGGTTACCGTCCCCCACTCGAACACATATGCCAATTAATCAAAATTCCTTCAACGATAGTAATACCTCTGTTTCTAACATTAATCAAGGTACAACACCAAATACATCAGATAAAGGTTTTTATGTTTCATTTGAAGAGGAAGATACACCTAAACGACCAAAACCACCTTTTAGAAAAAGAAATCAGCCTAAAGTAAGTGAAAGCATTTTTTTGATTTTTCAACTAGTGATTTCCTCATTTGCGTATCTGTTAATTTACAGGATAGAAATTTGACTCAAGTTTTAAATAATTCTGTATCATTAAAAAATATTGATATATCGCCTAAAAATTCAAATTCCTTCACAACGAATAAGTCTAAAGAATTTTCTACTCCAGTTAAATCTGCCTCTGAACCTGCAGTGATGCAGAGCTCAAATAACAAAACAAATCACACCAAAATGTCAACGCCCGCGGGTTCAACGCTCATTATTGAAAATTCCATTCCAGATCCAGTATGAAAGATATAAAGATATTATTATTATTTTATGTTGTTTTACTAAGTACAACTGTTTGTTTTTAGGTGGCTATTGATGAAATGGAAAAGAAAAAAGAAAGAATCCTTTTATTATCTTTGCAGCGAAGACAGCAGCAAGAAGAAATAAAAAACAAGAAGGAAATCGAAGCTCAAAAAAGGAAAGAACGAGAAAAAGAAAAGGAAGAATTGAAACAACGAAAAAAAGAAGAAGAGAAACAGAGAAGAGCAGATATATTAGAACAATACAGAATTAAAAAAGCTATTGAAGAAGCTGAAAAAGAAGTAATTTACTAAAACACAATTTATGATACAATTTAATATAATTATATATCAATGTATCTTTTAAATTTTTTTAGGGAAGAAATGTTGATAAAGAATTAATGAGTAGATATAAACCTACCACTAACCAGAATACCTCAGGAGGTCCACCAAGATTACGTCAGAAAGGTACACCAAACAGACGAGCTGAAAAAGCTCGAACTGTTTACCTTGATGGAAGAGATGCCAGGGATAACACCGATGGTACGCTCACACCATCTTGGGCTAAAAGAAGTTCTTCCACTAATCTTACTAGTGAGTATTATAATTATTATAATCTTGGTAACACCATTACCTGTAATCCACGCTTGATGTTATTTTATGTTTTATTTTCATTTAATCCTTGTTTTGTTCTTGTGTTAACACTATTGAACTAAAAAACGTTGTGCACGTAGAATTGAACTCACAAATTAGACGAGATTATTTCCGAGGATCTCAAGAATCCTTAGCCCAAACGCGGCGAACATCAATATCATCTCTTTATTCAGGTACATATTTTGAGTTAAGCCGAGTCATTACAAGTCATTGCTATTTATTGCGACTGGTTACAACCCAATAGTTTTTTTGCAAATTTTATTTATTGTTTAGACGTAAATGATGAAGGAAAAAACAGAAATCCAAGAAATTTGGACCGTATTGGATCTTACAAAAACTCTAGAGGTTAGTATGATTCATTATGTTAGATATTTGTAGACAATTTTGTTTTGTTTTTTATAGTGGACTTTAGTTTGCTTGCTAATTGTATATATTGCTCATATAGCAATAATCATTAATTACAACCCATAAATGATTATCATTGAGTATATGCAGGTTTGAATTATCAAAATTAAAAATTTTTATACATAAATATAGTATATATTTTTTTAAATGAAACACAATGTATTTTTTTAGCAAATAAATATTTGAGGTTAATATTAAAACTTTTATTAGTTTAGAAAAAATAAGTTTATGTTTCGCAAAACAATAATTAATTTGTCTGTATAGAAATATTTTCCCGGTCATAGTTTTAGGAAGTACTTGTACTTGATTTACAAAATTTTGGTAGCATGTTTGGCAAACGTTTTTACAGATTCTTCTTTGGACAGAACAAAGCGTAAAACGAATTTCGGATACTACAATAGTGCGCCTCGTAAATCCAGTTCTCTCATGAATTTGTATGGTAAGCTAAATGTAAAAAACAAAAACGGTGAAGGTCAATCCCGCATGATAATTGTACGACGGAAAAGCATACAAACAAGATATAATATGGTGGTGGAATTCTATATTTTAACAAACAAACGATTACAATTTATTATTCAACATTTTTTTTTTTCATTTCAAATTATGAAAATGTACAATTTACATAGTATTTTGTATTATTATTTTATTTCATTGAGTTACATTTTAGTGATATGTCATACAAGTATAGTTTTTTGTGGTAATCTGTGTCTAGTTTTCAGTAGACTGAGTTAGTTAAGAGTGTTAATTATTATTGTAGTTTGTTATTATATATATATTATATTAGCACAATATATTTACATATTGATTAACTACTATTACCATTATTTGTATAGAAACCTGTTGGAATTTACAAATTTTAAAATTATTTTTTTATTATATTGAAATTAATTATTATTCATTGTATATTATACATTCATATTTTTGAATCTAGAATTAAATATTTCTCTGTACACTTTATGTGTGTTTATAAACATTATTGGTAATAGTTAAGAACTGTTTACTTTGTGTGTTTGATATAATTTTACAGTATCTAAAATATTGGTTATGTAATAAAATGGATATACAACCATTTTCATTTAAAAAAATTACATTGTTTGAGGTAACTAATTATTATATCTTAATTTTATCCTAAATATTTTTGGATTTCATGACAGATTGTCTATATTAAAATAAAAAACTATTATCTTCAGGCATATTTGATCTATGCTTGGGGGTATTACTAAAGAATTTATGCACAATGTAAAAATATTTCTTCTACTTCAGGTTGTTTTAATTACCATATTATAATTGCTTTTTATTGTAATTAATTGGAGCAATAAGATTTTATGTCTGTTTCATTTGATTGAATTATATGATTTTTCTTTTAAAATATTTGAATTTAATTTAATTATTATCTATTGAATTTACTAAATATTACTTGGTCTATCAATATAAAACTACTTGTATTTTAATTAATGTACACAACAAATAATAGCATATTCTTCCTCTATCACCTTATGAATTATTAAATTTAATTTGTGGTACTCTACTGTCATTTCCATCTATTTAAATGACATTAACAACTATTATAATATGTATATATATCATATCGCTCATATAAACTATTCTTATTTTGCCACAAGTTTTGGAGAACAGTGAGTACAATACAACAACAATTTCCAAATGCTTTCTTTGTATAACAACTCAGTTAATAACCCCATCCAATTGTTCTTATTAACCAATTTACTAATACCGTTGTAGAGGTGGAAACAAACTAGCTCGCACACATGCATACATACGTATTGCTGCTTATTACCGTGTGTTGTGTGTGTGTGTGTAAGAAATAAATTTTATTGTATCATACTGGTTATTGTTTTCTGTATGTTTTTTACTTGTAAATTTGAACTGTTTTTTTTTCTAGGAGGTTCAATGTGTGAACAAGAAAGTATGCCGCCTTACCGTTATGGTGATGGTACAGACTCAGGTATAGGACGGGCTACACCAAGAGCTTCTTCGCCGTCTGGTCCTGGATCGTTACCAATCCGAAACCGCAAGTTTGACGACACAGCAAGTGAAAGTGGTGGTAGTGACTACAGTGGTCCCAAGTAAGGAAATGACGAATTAATCTTTGTTTTTCTCATTATGTTGGAAAATATTGCCACATTATACAAAAAATCTTCATTTAATCATTTTCTTTGTAAGACTTCAAACTTGATTTCATATTTACGTGTTGAAAAATTTTGACTGTCAAATATTTCAAATTCATATACCCATTTCAACAGTTTTGGATTATCTTAGATTTTTACTCTTTAGTGATTTAAAGCAAAGATTTAAAAATGCAAATGTTGAGTGGTTCTGTTTTAGTACTAGGGATTTTGTCATAGAAACTTTTGTTGTTAATATTTATAACCTACAACATACATTTAATATATTGCCCGAAAATTTGTCATAATTTTTATTGTGTAACTTAAATGCACTGAATCACTGAAATATTATGTGATGTGAACTATAAATAGAAGAAGCTGTACAACAGATTTAGAATGTGGACCAGTTTCAAATCAGTTAGGTTAGAATATTATATTCAGTTAAATATTCTGTCTACCACAATTAAGTTTAACCACTAAATTTAATAACTCGTTTGTTATTTTCACTTTTCCTCCCTTTTAGACGTCTCATTTACCTAGTTGTTATGCTAAAAAGATGCACAATTCCTAACATGACTGATTTTAGAAAATATGTATTCCATAAGCCATGGCATTTCTATTGTTGTGAAGTTCTCATACTTATTAGTAGTTAGAGGTTGATACCCATTTAAATAATTTTGCTGCAGGCTGTATAAACAACCAGTGACCAAGTCTAACCGTGGTATTATATTGAACGCTGTCGAGTATTGCGTGTTCCCGGGCGTTGTGAATAGAGAAGCCAAAAAACGGGTGCTCGAAGAAATTAACCGGTCTGAAGCCAGGCACTTTTTAGTGTTGTTCCGGGATACAGGGTGCCAGTTCCGCGCGCTGTACTTGTACTACCCAGAGACCGAAGAGGTGGCCAAACTGTATGGTACTGGTCCAAAAGTTGTCACCGACCGAATGTTCGACAGGTTTTTCAAGTAAGTAATAAATACCTATTTTATAGACTTAAGTTATTGTACTCAAGGTTGACTATGGTATTTTCCCATGTTCATGGTTGTATAGACTCAGGGGCGTATACGCGAATTTATCATGGAGTAAAGGAAATCATGAAATTATAATGTAAGATAAAACAACATACAAAATAAGCCGTTGATAAATAAATAATATATTGCATATAATTAATAATAATACATACCAATTGTATTTTAATAGTCAAAGAAGCTACAAAATGTCGTTTCTATCAAAGTTAGTTAGCTTTTTGATAGTTATGATTTTAAATTAAATTATTTAATTGTTTTAATCAATAGACCTTAAAACATATTTGTTTGAGGTTTAAACTAATTGTATGTGCGCATCTTACCAAGTTGTTGAATTTTAAGTCAACCTATAGATTCACAATCTTTTTCACAAATAAATTAAAACAAAAGTTAATTTTTGTATATATCTCGGTAAATTAATTTTATATACTTATCATTTTGTGACATTTTGTTAAATTCTGTGCTAATATTTACCATTAATTTTTTTTAACTTTGTAACATCATTTCCTAGATCTATTGATTTTTTTGCATCATTTTTGTGTTTCACAATAACTAAAAAAATAATACCTGGAACTTTTCAGTTTGAGAAATCTCTTAAGTAAAAAAACAACAATAAAAAGTTTTAAAAATTGTGTTTGAATGAAACATTTTGAATCTAAAATGTTTAATAAAATTTAATCATCTTTTGCTATTGTATCTTTCAAAGTCAATTTTTTTTTCTACAAAAACGACTTCAAATCAAAAAAGTTCAATAAAATCGTTACCTATATCATCAAAACGCCGCTTTGAAAACTCATCTTGTGGCCTTGTGGCGTATAGTTGCTTTATGCTTTCAATATTTTAATCAATATTCAAATCTCCAATCATGGCATATTTTGGCGTTAAAATAAGTTATGAAAACAATGTATTTTTTTTGCAATACTAAGCTGTTTTTAATGAACGTAAAAAAATGTAATCCTCTTAGCACGTGTACGTCTCTGTATGAACTTGTCGGTGAAAATACTATGACCTTTGATTTATTTCTTCCTACTATCGCCATTAGACCAACATCACTTCTGAAATGGTTCATATAATCGTAATGTGTACGATTACTACTTATAGTGAATGCCTTACACGATCAATATAGTTTTAACATATTTCTCGGTAAAATCAATTGTAATTGAGGTTTTATGACTGTATGACATTTTGTATTATTGAATGGTCATTGCCTCTTTAGTTACAATATCCTAATATTTGGGCAAAATAATTAATGGTAAGATTATCAATAATAATAATAATAATTTTAAACTCGGTTTAAGTATATTGTGTTTTTAGTATACGATAGTTTATTTCCTGTTATTGTGTTTTTGAAAATAATTTATTATTTCGTTTTCATCTGTATTTAAATTTAAAAGTATTTATTATAAGTAAATTTAAATTTCTTCTGCAGTTAATAAACAACGGTAATTACTTGCAACAGTATACAAATACTTATTATATCTTTATTTAAAGAACAAAATTTGTAAATTACAATACTTAAATTTTCAAAAATAAATGCTATAAATTCATTTTTTTTTTAATGACATTACATTAATACAAATACAAATTATATAAAGCTAATATGTTCAGTCTAGTATTGTGCTTCAACAAAGATATTCATTTTTTTTATTCCAAAGTGAGCGTTAAACACATAATACCACATAACACCAACCTTTTTAGCCTTAATTATTATGATTGGTCATTAATAACCATTGATTGGTTTAAAATCATTACATTGATTTGTTTACGATCGTGTAGGGTAGGTTTGCTTCAGTGGCGTCATTTAAGTCAATTCCTAGACTAGGGTAACTACTTCGTGATTTGTCAGTTCCAAATTTTTACTCCTAATGGATTCTTGTAAATTGTAATTGTAATATATGTTATGCGCGAGAGTTACCTTACTTACATCGAGAATAAGCAAATTAGATGAAACCCTGGGTATTGTGCAAGAGTAGCTGACCCTCTTGATCCATTCACAGTCCTCTCTTGTCCCCTATTTTAAATTCATGCTACGACTTGAAAAAAAAAGACACTAGTTGTATAAACATTTTTATGCATAGGTGTTGAATCATGATTTAAATATAATAGTTCTTAAGCTCTCAAAACTAGATTTTTATTAATATTAGTATATTTCAGCTGATAAAATAATATTCAAAATTATAAAATACGTAATTTAGGTAGGTTGGTGTATGCAAATATGAAGAAAACATTCACACGTCTTGCTTTGACAGTTTCAAATAGGTATGAACAGGTGTCTTACCAAGTTACCAACTCTATAATCGATCAGTAATGGGTAATTCCCATAATTATTAAAATATACATATAAAACACTCGTATACATTCCCACAATAATGACAATAGTTTAAAAACACAAGGCGTATAAATATTTTTCTAATGTACCTACTGCTGTTGAGCTTAATCCTGGACCACGCTAATACACGAGCCTCTCCCCCCCCAAATGACGCCACTGGTTTGCTTCACTCCCCTCCCCCGATGTCTACTTGGCCGTGTGCAGAAATAAATTTCGCCGATGTACATTTAACGATAATTTGATGTTATGTTGTGTAATGTATAGATACAATTCGGGTGGCAAGTGTTTCTCGCAAGTCCACACCAAACATCTGACGGTCACCATTGACGCGTTCACAATACACAACAGTCTGTGGCAGGGTAAAAAAGCAAATTTCCCCAACAAGAAAGATATGACACTAGTCATTTGAAATGCCAACGCCGACGAGGGTTGTTTTTCAAGTTATTATTATTATTATTATTATTATTTTATCGTTATTAAATACAAGTAATGCAACGCTTGTCGGTCCTGCCACTACCAACTACAGACATTGGGCCGCAAGTTATTTATTAACAAATTTTTTGTTAGTTAACACAAGTTTTAACTTTTTCGGCTGTTTAGTAGTATTAATATTTAAAAGTTAAAATTAATCATAGTCGAATAACTACTATATATTTTAAATTAATCCTCCCCGCGGAGAAATAATATATATTGTTAAAAAAAAATTATTTTGTACACATTTACAGCCCTATTCGTATTAATTGTTGTCTAATTAAGGAATTCTTTTCTTTTTTTTATTCTGTACGCCCTTTGTGATTTATTAAAATGTATTATTAAGAATATTAACATTTGGATATTTTTTACTCAAACCACATGTTGCGTTCTTGTTTACCTATATTACATATATATATACGTATATGTATTGCAATAATATGTTTGTGTGTGTTCTTGAAAACATCTAAACAAATTAAATACGTTTTTAAATATGTGTATATGTATATATACTCGTATATATGTATGTATGTATGTATGTATGTATGTATGTATGTCGTGAGGTAATTAAAACCGCCTAAAAACTTTTCGTACAGTTTATTAGGTGTGTAGCATTTTAGGTGATGATGTTATCTAGCATTTGGTCAGCAATATTGTTTTTATTGCGTTTTTTTTTTCATTGAACGAACAAAATTATTTAGATAATTTATATCTGGCGTAATAACATATGTATGTTCTATCTACTTATATTTTATCGTTAGAAAATATTTTTTATTGGATATCGAAGTATTTTAGCTTCGTATAAATATAAAAATAAAATGAAACGCGCGTATTTACGAGCTTCTGAATAATTGCGATGTTTTTTTTTTTTTGTTCAAATGATTTTTACTATAACTTAAAAAATATTAAAAGTTTTGAATGTTTGAACTTTTCACGTGCAACTTCACTACTGTATGTTTGCATCAGAATGTAAGTATGTTATTGTAAAGGGAATATAATATTTTATTACTGTCAATAAAGAACACAATAATTTTTAATCAAAATTAATTAAAATAAAAAAAGAATAAAGAATAAACCAAAAAAAGGATAAACAACAAAAACAAAAAAAAAAAAAATGTTAAAACCACTACCTATTATTTTATTTATTATTATTATGAAATTAAAACTATTTAATTCACAAAACGATTAATACTCAAACAATTTTTAACGTCTTCAAATTTTAGTAACCAACTCTATTGATCTATTTATTTAGTATAAATAGTTTATTTTTTATTTTTTTGTATTCATTTTAAGATTATACTCTAAGATCTGTTTGTTAACAATTGTGCCAATTTGTAAACATTAGTATTTTATGTTTTTTTTTTTTTTTTTTTATGTATCTTATTATTATTCTCAACGACTTCTCCTATACAACTACCACTATTACTATTACTACTACTACTACTACTACTACTACTATTCTACTATTTCATTACATGTTTTTCTTGGAATATATATTTATACATAAATCATTAGTTTCATACATTTTAAATATTATTTTCTCTCCATGTGATATATTTTGTCATGTGATTAGAGCTGCGCCGATTGTGCTAAAAGAGATGTGACGATTTGTATTGCTCTTTGGAATTTTATTTTTTTATTCGTTTTTGTATTATTTCTTTTTTTTATTATTAATATTATTATTAAATATATATGTATAAATAAATAAATAAATAAATATATATATATTTATTTATTTATTTATTTATCCATTTTAGGCCATAGTCTTAGAGAAACTGACGGAAAAAATGCCGATTTCTTTATTTAAATAATTATATATGTTTATTGTTTACAACAGGTACATTTTAATGTTTATAAAATTAATGTTGATGTATTATTAATAATGATAATAATAGTATAATATTATTATAATAATATATTTGATTATGTTCACTAAAAACCATTAATAACTGCGTTACACCCAATGAATATGAAATACTTTATTGTGTTGTTAACTTACGATTAAAATGTGATAATATACTAAGCTTTTTTTTTTTCTTCTTTTTGTATTCAATTATTTCCTCTGTGTACGTGCAGCGACGCTTGTGACTGGTTCGAGTCACAGGTTACCGTTGACGCGGCGTCACTGCAGTGGTCCTGGAGTGATAGCTCGGTAAATATGGTCAAACGAAACATTTTAGGATGCGAAGTGTTTACTTGCCTACAACGACGATAATCACTTGATTCGGGCAAATGGAATTTTGTCCAGATCAAGTGACTGACAAAAAAAAAAAGGTTCCTTTTGGACAAGATACTATAGTGAAAAGTATGTCAGGTTTGAAAAAAAAAACGATAAATTATTTCAGCGAAACTATTTATGCGAAGCTTCAATAAAAAATTATAAACAGTTTTCAGTCGAACTATCGGTGGGGTTTTTTTTTTTTTTAACCAAAACCGTATAAAATATTAAGCTCTTAATCTAGCGGTAATTTTCTTATACCAAAAAATTCAAAACTGCATGTGATTCCGTCCGTAACTCAAGTTTTGTAAATATTCAATCCGCGATAACGTTTTGTACGCATTAAAAGTTGAGATTTGATGTAAAAACTGTCGATCTGCCAAAATTCTAAATGAGCGTTTTTTAATGAAAACCGAGTCTTGGGTCATCTTATAAGGTATTGTTTGAAAAAATTTTGATTTTTGATATTTTTCAGGTCTGATAATCATTTATATGAGACTCATTTAGAATAGTCTAGTTTAAATTACCTACTCAAATCTCTCGGGAGATAAAAATCAAAATATTTTTCGAGTTTTTGAAATTCGGATGTCGATACAAGGTCGATCTCATTTAAATCGTTGAGTCACGGATTCGAAATCGTATTAACTACACAAAAACTTTAGTTATTTCCAATACAATCGGAATACTTTCGCGATGTTGCTGATCTACATAGCGTGTGCACACGACGTATTACACGTACAAACTATGAGTTATCAGGGGCAAGCAATGGAGTAGAAGAAAAAAGAAGACAGACGACTTAAGTGAGTATAATCGACGGGCGTTAATTCAGAGTACGTGGGTGGTGTAAACGTTATTACTTAATGTATTATCTGTCGAGATCCAAGCACTCTCGCCGCCAGTGCCGCCTTTTAATATAAATATTTTTCTAGTCTAAAAAATGTTATTAAATCGTACAATTATTATTTTTTTCTTTATTACTTAAAATTTTAATGATAAAAATAAAAATATACAGCTGTTATAAAAATGCATACATAGGTATACATTCATATGAAAAATTTAATTATAAAAAATATGATATAAAATATAATGATAAAAAACATGGTAGTGATAAATACTTAAATAGTTAAATATTGTATTCAAAATTAAATAGTTAATGTCTAGTACTCATTTCTGCGAGACTTTTGAGTCGCAAAATCATCTATTTTGGCATCAAAGTCCATTTTGTTGTAATAATACCATAGAACATGCCACAGTATGAGCTCTCGTTCTCTATTTCGGAGTCGGTAAATTGCGTCCCTATAAGTACGGTCATGATCATATACTATGTGAATTGCGGCCCGCGTACTTTTAAAACATACGTGAATTGCGGCCCGAGTATTTTTAAAACATACGTAAATTGCGTCCCGGGAACTTACGAAAAAAAATGAACTTTGCTTCCTTTCAGTATCCTATTGACACAACCAGATACAGAACAAGAAACCACCATGATGTTGAATTACTTGAATTGCACTTTATAGTTCATAGTTTATAAATTATAATCGAAAAATTGTGTTTCAATCCGAATCCATATAAAAAGATAACTGATATATAAAAAAACATTTTTATATTATATCTTTGGTTTAAATCACAGAAAAATTATATTTCATGGAATAATATAAAATGTCATGGATTAATTAATCATATTTTGCCCTGTTCGCATATGGATTCTAGACTTCAATTTTATTCGTTGAGTCGGCTATCTAGTTGTTTTATATATCTGTGGTTGCTCTACAGTTTACAGTATTTTTTTTCAATCTAATAAAAATGGACGTTATGAATAGTGAAAGGAACAAAACGTTGAAAATAGTTTATGGTTTTAAATTTCGTTTTCATAAATTTCTAAACAATGATATTCAACGTTGGTGTTGCACAGTTAAAACGTGTAAGTATTTTTTGAAATTTGATGATAATAATATTTGTATGGATAGTTTTTAGTCTGTTATAGTTATAGTCCTAAGTCTGAAAAATGGGAAGGAAAATATTGGTTTTGTGGAAAAAAGGCTTAGACGTAATTTACATATTAATAAGAAATAGTTAGATAGGCATATGTACAAAAATATACCCGGGCCGCAATTTACATAAAAAATTTGAAATGGGACGCAATTTACAGAGACCCCTCTATTGCATTGACTAATTACTGGGTTTTTTTTTTTGTGATTAGGTACAGCGATAAACACACAATTGTCAACCCATGTTATATAAATAACTTATTTTAAAGTTTTTAAAGTTTACTAAAATAGTAAAAATTTAATATTAAAAATTATTTGCCGCCCTAAGCACTAGCTTATAGTGTTTACTGGTAAATACGGCACTGCTCGCCGCGTAGTGTTGCTATAACGAATACGAGACTACTTTTAAAAAACCCATAAACTGTTCGACATACTTTGTTTTGTACGAGTCTATAGAGTCACGATTTGAAATTTTCGACGACGACGATAAATGAAATGTATCGAAATATAAAAATATACAACTTTTATAAATGAGACACTAATTAGAGTTCGTTCAATGTATTAATCGTGCGCAATATTCAAACAATTATACCGTCTACTTAGTAAAATAATAAACTCGACGTTTTATATTTGCTTTTGTTTTTATACAAGCCATTGGTTTATCTTCGACATTCAGTCGTTTGGAATTCCGAAACATTAATTTATCCGCTGTATCAACAATCGTTTTATACTTTTTTTCTTACGTACCATTGACTCCTGGGATAGATATTATTCGTTCGTTTCAAATTCCAAAACATTAATTTTTTCTTTCGTCAACGATAACAGGTATAATAATTGTGCAAACGTCCGAATCGTCGTCGTATCTAACCCCACCGGTATTTTCGCCGACATTTTCGTGTTCTTAAAATATAATTCATAAGTGCACGTCTCTATGGTTGTTGAAACATTCATGATTTTTTTTTTTTTTTTGCCGTCGTATTCTCGCCGCGAGTCCGGAGCAGTAGTGTCCGCTCAAAGACACTGCGAATTCAAATCTCTACAGGAAATACGCGCTCATCGGTTAGTTCTCGCGTACAAAACACTATATTATATTATTATAATCTCACGAGCCTATACTAATAAAGATCACTTTTGCCACGTTGTCAGTGGTTTCCGGCGTTTATGACCGAGTGCCTGAGTTGCAGGCACTACGGCCGCCTCCGTCCGCGCCCGGCCTCAGACGATGGCACCGAGTTCACGTCGCGAAAAGAAGAGACGCAAATAGAGGGGATTCTGGGGTTTTTAGCCCCCCAAGACTATACATCCCCCCCTCCTCAAAGCTAATATATACACTAGTATAGTGCGCTCATCTAGTAAGTACGTTAGAGCAGTGGTCTTCAACCGGTGGGTCGCGACCCATTTTTGGGTCGCGTAATCTTAAAAATTGGTTCGCGATAAGTCTCATTTTTAAAATAAAAATTAAATTTATAAAATTATAAAAGGTAAAAAAATATTTTTCATTTTATTTCGTATACCTATTCATATGAATCCTATACATTTTCAATTAATAATAATTAAATATTCTAACTACAACAATACAATTTTTATCTATTCAGTTTTAATAGTACTACTGCAAAGTATTAAGCAATTTTAGATTTTTTATAAAGTTTATGTAGGTCGCGAAAAATGTAGGCCTAAAAAAGTGGGTCGCGAGTCCAAAAAGGTTGAAGACCACTGCGTTAGAGTATATTAAAAAAAAGTTTTCCTTAAGTCCAGCCCCGCCTCCCCTCGCCGAAATATCAAATACTATTTGCGCCTATGCACAACATTGTTTTCACTCAAAACACACCGCGGCCTTCGGTGGGCGCGGGCAGACTTTTGGTCAAGACGTCAACGAAACATTATACTTTTCCCCGAGTTTTTCATTCTTTATCCTTTAGTAAGCAAAAAAAATGATCGTCCTAGACATTAACGCCCCCCCCCCTGGACTATACTCGGCTTCTCCTCACTAACGACGGTTATGCTGAAACGTCCCAAAAAGTATTAAATAACACGAAAACAATGTACGTATGTCGTATACCTACGTTCTGAATAATGGTGTCAGTAGCGTATTTACGGGGGGGGGGGGCGTCTCGACACCCTAAGAAGTAAAAAAAAAAAAAATTAAATTTACGTCTAAATTGAAATGTTTTTTATCATAATATTATAGTTATAGGTATTTACTAGATTCCAGACTCGAGTACAAAACATATTATAAAATTGCATTTAGAAGTAAATGTAATAAATGACTTATTTCGTAAGAATTAGAGGAAGAGAATATTTATTTCCTACCTATATTATTATGTAATTTTATATAAAATATTTATATTTGATCATGTTATAACTCGTAATTCAGCGATTATGGTAATGAGGGTCACTCGAAATACAAAAATTATCTTTTGGACCCCTTTCCCCCCAGAAAAAATTCGAAAATCCGCCACTGGACGGTGTTGTACTGTATTCGTTGACCGTTGTGTTCATGCTATCGTCAGTTACTTAAACGTTATTTTACTCAGTAGAATCTTATTTTCTTTGGTTATTTCGTATACATCTATCGTTTGGTACTTGATAAAAAAAAAAATGTTCAGTTAAATTATTCGACAAAACGTATTAATAACATTTATAAAGCACCACGGGTCCATGTCTTAAGAATTAGATATTTTTACCATTTTGTTAAGGTATTTTAGTTTTTTAGTCAAGTGGGTACATATCGAAAGCTACACAGTCTATTAATAACTAAATTTACGTAGGTTTATAAATATATACATTAAATATATACACGAGCACGAGTACCTACCTATTATACACTCATCCTTGGTCCGTTCATTAAGCGTTTACAATCGGTAGAATAGGTATTAAAAATAAATTGAAAATTGTAATTACAATAAAAACTGTCAAATGAGTATTGATGTGCCATCATGTCGTTTGAATAAATAACGCAAGTACACTTGATGGGCGTGTAAAAATAATAAACGAATGAATAATCGCGATTCAAAATAATTAATGATTCGTCAATATTTAAATAATTGTCGTGAGTTCCATTGTCCGTTTGAATTTCACCGATAGATTTGATTAATAAAATTCGCTCGAGAGCATTTTCGCATTTTATAATAAAGTGTTTTAAAGTGTTATACCTATTACCTACTGCCCTCCTAAGCCAAAAGGCAGTTGCAACAAAATTCAAAGTAGTAAATTTATTTTTAAATTAAGCAGTGTCAAACATATATTAAGAAAAAAAGTAGTAACTGCCTATACCATACGATAATTTTGATTCGTATTAGTTTAGGGTGACCATACGTCCCGTTTTATACGGGATTGTCCCGTATTTTCACTTTGTGTCCCGTTGTCCCGATAAAAGTTATACGGGACGCATTTTGTCCCGTATTTTCAAGTAGGTCCCATATTAATCCCGTTTTTCTCTTCATTGTTAATTTATAAATTCTACGATATTTTTGTATCACAATATTTATTAGAACATAATATTTATTATTTGAAATCTATACTTATCAGCATTATTTTTAGATTCTTGTCTTGACAATAAATTATTATAATTGCTGCGGGTAGAAAATAGAGAACTAATAATATCACATCATTATCGACAACGTTAAACCAACGATTATAAATACAAATGGTATAACGATAACGTACAAAATGTTATTAATATTATTTTATTGATGTGTGACGTCGGCTACTAAATAAGTACAATTCCATCCACCACAATCAGTTTGTTGTCAAATATGTCTATTTTTATTTTATAATATCTATGTAAAATTATTATAAATATAATTTGTTATTTATATTTATACGTGAGTGTCGTGTTCACAATGACATTCACAGTGTAGTCGTAGTGACATGTGGTAAATTAAGTTTATTTAAAATTCAGTGTACCTAATTTGTTTTTAAAATGCCCAAAAGACGGAGCGTTTTTACTTCACAATTAAAATTAGAATTTCCTTTTTTTTTTTTTTTTAGTAACTTTAGTGTCCCGTATTTTTATTTTATTTTTATGGTCACCCTATATTAGTTCACATACGAAAAGTTATTTTTCTCAACATTACCTACTACAATGTTGCTTACTGCCTTTTGGCTTAGGAGAGCAGTATAGATCTATAACGGTAGGCGCACATATTGATTTAACGATCGTGTCTCTGATCTCACGATTTGCTCGACAAATAACGAAAATCCACCCTCTATAAGTCTCTATAAGTTCCGATCGCGCAGCAGCCGATGCGCGGAATTCCGAGAGCCGCTTCTCCCCCCCCCACTCCGCCTCTCCTTAAATGTTTCACAAAACATTCGAATCCACAGTTTGAGAATTCGAACCAGCGTTGAACGCGCACATTTTTTCGCTACCCTCACTCGTACCGTTTCGTGCCGCGCGTATCGCGTGTGTTTATCATATGTAAGTAGCTGTTTTGATTTTGAGCGAACGGACGCACGCGTTTACGGTCCGAATCGTAACTCTAAATCATAAAACTTATGATTTGTAAACGAATTTCTCTAGTCGAAAAATAATTCGAATCTGATGTTGTCGAATGAAAAATACTTTTTGTAATTCTGTAAAAAAAAAAAAATGTTGAAATTTGCCGCCCTCCAAATGTCGCCGCTCTAGGCCCGGGCCTACGAGGCCTGTGCATAAATACGCCGTCGGGCGAAAACGTCGAGTCGTTATTTAAAATACTGCGTCGAGTGCGTGAAAATCAACTCGCTCAATATTACATATTAATCAAGAGGTCTCGAGACGACCACGGTTTCTCGTAAGCCCGGATAGCTCAGTCGGTAGAGCATTAGGCTTTTAACCTAAGGGTCCAGGGTTCAAGTCCCTGTCCGGGCGGCGATCTTTTTTTGCCGGTTTTTTTTTTTGCTCTGAAATATTCTCGTCCGTGTCCTCGACGTTCGCCGACACCGTTTTCTGGTACGTTCACGGTAATTATTTATTATTACTCAACGTGGTGCAATGAAGTGCGTTTTTTCATTGACGCCGCCGCGCCGGTCGGACGCTGCGTTCTTCTCTTTCTATAGTATTATATCTATTTTACATACCTACCTGATTTTTATGATGCCGCGGGCGTTATCAGTGGCGTAACTGAAGCTCAGTCAAAGGGGGGGGGGAGCGGTTTCAAACGTCAAAATCTCTCAGAGTTCCCTCGTCACAAATAAGTCAGCAGTCTCGACATTTTTGTGATAAAATAAATCTATACCAGATTGATATTGATTCGCATACATTTTCCGAATTTTACAACATTTTACAACAAATCATAAATATTTTTTATTTATTTTTCACAAAATGTAATTTTGATTAGTGCATCAATAAAAAATAGAAAATGATTAAAGTAAAAAAAAAAATTACAAATGAATATTCAAAAAGAAAAATGTTTTTGTACACATTTTTATAGAAAAATTGTTTTGTTTTTCGTTGGCGAATCTGTATAATATGATCATAAATTAAAATCTTTATTTTACGATTAAAGTTCAAACAATATTAATTCGTAGTTTATACATACGAATGAAATACGATTGATAATACAAAGCAAATACCGAGTACGATCTTTTGCATAATTTGTATTAAGTCATTGAACTCGTCTATAGTAAACTTTGCTGATAACTGTCAAGAAAACAGAACTAAATTACTTAACACATAACTTTATTATTTTAATCTTTGGTTCCGGATTTCAAATCTATTGATGTATCGACGTAGAGTAATAAAAGGTATTATGATTTATGGGCCACGAACAAGACGAATATGACATGACGTTATGTCATTATCACTACTATTTAAAAACGTTGATAAAAAAAAAAAAAATACCCGACAAATAAAAAGTTATGATAGCCAAGACAATAGGTAATATATTATAATTTTTTACCTATAGATTACATCACCTCTATAAAATCCAAGGCAGGGGCGATGCACCTCAAATACGCCATTGGCGTAATGCTATATCTGTATATGTAGATACATATTGAGTTTTTGATGTTTTAAACCATGGGTCGGCAATAGGCGGCCCGCGGGCCAAATCCGGCCCGCGGAGAGGAAATAACTGGACCGCCAAACAATTTTTTCTTAGACGTTGGTTTTCTGCACATTTTAGAATTCCGTATAGAATTTAGATATTTGATCCGTTTGTTATGACGTAGGAAATTGGAGATTACGATAGCGAATACATTAATTATCTTAAACTGTGATTTAATACGAAAATAAATACATTGATTATTATCTAACTAATATTTCAGTTTTTTCTGGCCCTCGAAAATTTGTTTTCAAATTATCTGGACCGTCATAGAAATCAATTGCCGACCCCTGTTTTAAACAATCATTATCGAGAGACTATTATGTAAAAAACCTAGATAAGAATGAAACGTCGAATACGTTCAGAAAACCCATACAATGGAAATGAACATTACGATGCACCAAAACATATCAATTAATATGTTTTAATTGGTTCAGATCAATTATTGTGGAATTTCGTTGTATTGTTTCTCGAAGCGTGATAAATACCTATTGATAAAGTCCATGAACCGTTTGTATTTCTTTCATATAGACACGGAGCAATTTTTACGAAAAATGCGTGGCGTTGATAATTTGTGGTTCCGTCCCAAATTTTTTATTTGAAGTTTTTACAATGTTCAGTTTTATAGAGCATGGTCCTGCGGTACGTGACGATTTTTATTACCCATATTAGTCTTTTAGACTCTCAAATGAAGCGTAATATTACGAAAGAGAAAACGTTTTGAAAATGTCGACACTTTTCTTTTTCATCCGATAGAGATTTACGTACCTACTCAAAAGTTGAAAATAGCAAAAATCTACCTATATCGCTTTTATTCAAGTTGCTCTATATTTACTAATTTACTACGCTTACCTATATTTTAGAAATAACCAATTTAAAAAAAAATAATTTTTATGTTACGCAATGCCGCGAAATATGGTCGGACTAAGTGTAAAAAATTTCAGAGAAAAAAATGCAAAAAACAATCGCCGCCCGGACAGGGACTTGAACCCTGGACCCTTAGGTTAAAAGCCTAATGCTCTACCGACTGAGCTATCCGGGCTTATGAGAAATCTATGGAAATTGAACGTATGTCACTGAATGCCTTTCTAGAAACACCACGGACGGTATTCGTTTATTTAGCGTTAAAACTGTACGTCTGCTACTGAGCGAAATTACGGATACATTAAATTTTTCGATTTTTCGTATTTTATGTGAAAACAGTCTGGGTCATAATATATCGTATTTATTTTGATTTGTATTATTACTTTTTTTTTTAACATCAAGACATGACGTATTGTTTTCATACCATTACGTATAATAAAAAATTAAACATTACCTAGACCAGGGGTCGGCAAGTGATTTTTATTGGAGTCCAAAAAATTAAAATAATACGTAAATGGGGTCCGTAGAAAAAAAAATGTATTACATTATTCGATGGGTTTTACTAAAATGTTAAAATCATTTGAAGAGTTAACACGCCTTGTAATGTTAAGTGAGAAATCGCATTTCTTGTCTTTGGCTAGTAACTTGAACTCGGGAACTCTTGTAGGATTGTAATAACGTACATCTTATTAAACTATCAAAGTACGATATTATTTTGACGGTCCAGATTACTGCTTTCCGCGGTCCGGATTTGGACCGCGGTCCGCCAGTTGCCGATCGTTGACCTAGACGTACGTGAATTTGTATTTATTCAGTTTTAAAAGTACTTCTACAATGATACGCTAAGCCTAAGACATTGAGCTGTTTTAAATTTTTTCTTCTGGCTCACAAAGCTGACATGGGTCGTGAGAAATGTATGGTGAGAAAAGTGGGTGGCGAGTCAGAAAGTTTGAAGACCACTGCACTAGGGTATGATACAATTTTGTTAATAGAATGGAAAAAAGAAAATATCAAAGAAAAAAGCCTCTCAGTGATAGTACCACCTGTTGATTTGTTTTATTTTATTAATTTTTTAAGTTTTAATCATTTACTAGGTGGGTCTCTACACCATTTCTTTTTAGATGTCTCGGGAGATTTCCAGGAATCGAGAACGTGGATAAGCAAAATATAAGGAGTTTAGGGTGTGAATGAAATCTAGCACGGTATCTTTTATTATTATTATTATTTTTGTTTCATCCAAATAATCATAATAAATTACACAATACATATAATGCATTATATGATTTACAAGATTATCTATGTCTTTAAGCAATTGCTTGTGTTGAGATAGAGAGTAATACAAATTGATAAAATATAAGACAAACATATTATGAATAAAGAGCGGATTTTCAGGTTCTTAAAACCTTAAAATATTATGCTAATATGCTTCAAAAAAATCTTAAAATATTCTCTAAATATTCTTTAAATTTGTAAATATGCAAATATGATTTTTTTCTAAAATGTTCAATAAAAACAATAAATAACTGTTGAGCGCCATTCTTTCGGTAACAGGTAAATTATTGAATAATTAAAAATGTAAATCAGTTGATACAGAGCCATATAAATATAATAAAATATAATAATTTAAAAAAAAAACATAACAGTTTAGTAAAAAATAATAGATAACTTTGCACCATTCCTTTGGAACATAACCAATTCGATTACAGACAAGTACCTAGATAATTGAATGATTTTGAATTTTTATCACTCTTTAATCAAATTATTTTTTTTCCTAGAAAATATTATTCCTGACAAAATCACATTTCGAGAAATTAAAAAAATATACGAATTTTTATGAAGAATAGTAGAATATATTCTAAAATATGAAAAATAGGTGAAATATTCTCTAATGTCCAAAATATGTTTTAATATGCAAAATTAATTTTTTTCTATGAACTCTGTGATAGATAAATCGTCCATATTTTTCTCCGTCGTTGAGTTGCATAAATTCAATAGAAATATGTAAAAACCTAAAGATCCGCTCTTTAATTATGACTCATATGATAATAGAGTAGAGAAAAATTTGAAACATTGACATTATTCGAAATTTGAGTGTACAGATATACATTTACAATTTTAGTTTATAATTACAAATTCATTAACACTGAAAAAAATAACATATGATAAATATAATTATGAAAAAAAACAATACATAGTAACAATTTATTAAATTATATTAGTTGGGAAAACAGCCGGTGGTATAAAAATTGTTTAGGATTAATTTTGGTACAGTAAACTTTTTTTTTTATATGAATGGCATAGAGTTGAAATAGACCGGCTCTAGATAATTTACAAAAGATTGCCCAAAGACTTTTCGTGTGTATTTTACTGGAATATTATAGAGTCTGAATTCTCTTTTATCATTTATCAATTTCATATTTAGACCTTTTATGACACTTAAAAATATGCATAATTGCTTCTTTTTTATATAGAAGCTTTGGCGGAAGAACTACAAATAATCTGTAATTTTCCTTCGTGGATCCTTCTAAAGAAGAACTATTTAAACAGATTATTATAATATTGTTTTGGTTCGTCTGCAATTTGTTTAAAGTATTGTCGCCTAATCCACCCCAGGCTAGCTTTTTGAAGAAAGTAATGGCTTCTTCGTGAATGGTTTTGATTTTTGAATCTGAATAGAGAGTTAGATTAGAGATGTAAGGTGGGACATTAGTATGTAAAAACTAAAAAACATAAATCACGGGACCACAATGGAAGTAATCAAATAAAGTTAATACCTACTGAATTAAAGACGGGTGTATTCTAGGACGTACCTATTATTAATGACAATCAACCGCGTTTACACAATTAAAATTGTTATTCAATAGAGATTGAGGGTGCTTGCTTAAAAATACACTGCACAATATATTCATTCACATCCAAATAACGATAGAGACATAGATGCAGATATATAATATATATACACGCTCTTTCGCGTTAGTTAAGTTATATTTATTGGATGGAGTTATGGTGTGTAATGTGAACTGTGGGTTGTTGAGATAAATAATAACACGGATTTTAAATATTTATTTCAAATCTGCCGATGGGCACGAGCACAAGGCGAAACGTGTTGTGGAAAAAAAATTACAATTTAAATCCCACGGTTACACGAGCTCTCGGGTCTTCTCGGTACAGGTATACACACGCAGATACGTATGCCTAATAAAAAACAGCGTGTACCTACACATGACCCACACAATAAAATTAAAAATTTAATTTCAATTTATTACTCATAAAATGTTACGGCTGAGGTAATACCGAGGCTGCTGGGCGCTGGCTCATGCCGTATGTACGTGTGAAATCAAATATTTAGTATGCCATGACGGCTCCCTATAATAACTCAGCGTGACAAAAACATTTCGTTTAATACTTGCGAGTTTGGTTTCAAAACGTTATGTTAATGTGTACATTTATTATTATCATTATTATTATTTTGAATATAATATTTAAAATACTAATAATAAAACTACATTTACGTAAGGTGCGCAGTTGACAGATGTCACTCAGTATAGGTATTTTAAGAATTGATTATTCTTATCAAATGCAATTTATGTCTTCGTTATCTCTACTACCTCTAGTTTAATAGATGTCATGTTGATTATTTCTAATTTTAATCAATAATCTATTGATGGTTGACAATAGTCCACCACGCGCCCAATCATGTAACAAATATCGACGTGCCCAACGTAGGCGTTAAGGCGAAAAAAATTGTTTTCTCTATATATTCGTGATTTTTAGTTTTAGTTTTTTAACGCGGACAATGGTTTAACTACACTATTATATAATACAATATCATGAAGGAGAATATATTTTATGTTCTTTGGAAACTTTGATGTTTACATTTTTTATAATTGTATTTGAGTTAAATACATACCCATAATCATTGTAAATTAAGAGTAAGTAGAGAGGAGACGCATGGGTATTTATCTCGCAAAACTGTGAGTATACATTCACACTATTTGCTGTTATAAACTTTCAATGCCCACACCTCATAAACTAGCGGTTCGATAAATATTTATCAAAAATAACATAAAAAGGTTTTTTTTCTTTGCAGAGTTGTGTTATTAAAAGAGGTTATCATTGAAAAAAAAAAATTAAAAAAAAAAAAAAAAATCACCGATATAAAAAATATTGAAAAACCATAGAGTTGTTTAACTCGTGAACGTAATTTTCGGACAAAGTTTAGGTACCTACTTATTATCGGAAAAAGTTTCTCCGGAAGAAAAAAAAGAAAACAAAAGTAATAAAAATCATTGTAAAACCAATAGATCCTTCTTATCGCTTCGTTTACAATCTAAAACGTACAAAAACATTTTAACAATAACCCGGGCACGATAACGCACGTGATACGACACGCTTGTTATGTATACAACAAATCGTCCCCACACGTACCTACACCGGCCGCGTGTGGGTTTATTATAACGGGTAATCTTGTTTAGTCGGTTCTATAGGATATTATATAGGCTTTGAACTCCGGTTAAATGTACTGACGCACGCACACACGTGCAAAAGCAAACACACACACCCGCACTCGCTAGTTACGTGTAGGTACACGAAAACGAACCGTTTGTTGCAGTGTGTCCGTGTGTGTGTGTCCGTGTGTGTGTGTCCGTGTGTGTGTGTGTGTGTGTGTGTGTGTGTGTGTGTGTGTGTGCGTGATTATAAGTCGTGTTGCATCATATTTCCCGCGTACGGACGGCGTGCTCGTGATGAACATTTACTCGGCGTACCCAATATACTACGCGCACAATGCACGTACAATGTACACCGTGCGCACGTTTTACGGTCTATGATATCAATAATAATAATAATAATTATAATAACTAGAGCAGAAATCCCGATTTTAATCCCCGCAGTTTAACCGATCAGAGTTTAATCGAATATTGATTCGACCGAGAACCGGGGTCCTTTAATTACGATAAGTAATCACAGTCGGCCCGACCCGGCCCGTGGCGGTCGTCCGCGGCCTAGTACGCGCCGCAGTCGTTACGAGCACGAGACGCACACGTCGTGTCGTATAACAATATGATTACGTGGACGGCGGAACCTCTGTCGTCGGACATTTTTTAACATCTTGTCAACGGATTTCTCACCGCGCACTCGATCTCTCGACAGACTGCAGGTATTCAAATAGTTGTGCTATACTCTGTTCGGCGAGACGGCGAGAGAACATGCCGGTTTCGCGATGACGACCGACGCCGATGCTAGTTTCGATGCCGGCGCATAATTTTATGTAGAATTAAATTCATTAGAATTTAAATAAAATTTGTATTTATAATTGTAATGCATAACTAATTGTATTTTATTTATTTGTATTCAATATTTATGTTGTTTTTAAGTAATTGAACTCATTGGAGCAATTTTTTTATAAGTTAAAATTGGAAGTATTATGTCAGCAATTTATTTATTTTTGGAGGGGGGGAGGGTAAAATAATTCTCTCACACAACCCTGTCAGCATTTTAAATAAGATATTATAATTGAGTGGTGGCGCGGGCGTGCGGGCCCTAATTTTAAATGTCCGACAGGGCCATTTTTTTCGATCCGCCACTGATCATATATAATTATTTTTCTTCGACAAAATCGCCGCAGTTTGCACGGGGGTGGTCATCGCGATACCGTAAAGTACGTTATTTACTCTTCCTCGGGTAGAGGTGTATGGCATAAGCATAATCGGACGTTGTCGGCCGTATAAAACGTGACACGTTTAATACATATCTACTGCAGGACGCGTGTGCTTTGTAGATATTACACGAGTTACGTTCGGGCGTGCGGGGGGATATTTACGATCGCTTGGGAGTTCGTATTTTACGCTATTAAGTGTAATATATTAAGTGTTTTTATCGTCATCGAACGTTTTATTTATTTATTATTTTTCACCGGCTAAATTATGATAAATAACAATCTATACCTAAGTTTTTTCCGACGAGCAATATTTACACGTAGGCAGATGGAGTTGAAATCACACACACGAGGAGGAAGCGTATTACACGCCTTTTAATGTGATTAAAATTGTTTGTTTTCAAGTTGTGGTACGGGTTCTCTTTGAAGCGTCTCGTCCATTCGAGTTTCTTTGGAAGTGTGATTGATATTAGTTCTTTGATCAGTCGGTTATTAGGTTCTAATGGCAGTCTGTCATCTTGGAAACGTTTGTTGAAGAGAGCAACAGTCTCGTATTGATTTAAAGTAATTTAAGGATTTATTAGAGACGGACCGGGGTGGTCCCGTGATTGTGCGCAAGCAGATACCTACCCAGAAAAGTTTCTATAGTTTTTTTTAAATTTAAATTCGTATTAGAACCCCAGATTACAATGCCATACGTCCGAAATAGCCGAAGAAGTGTACCATGGTAATTATATAAAAAACTAAAAAGTTTGAGAGGTAAGATTAAGTATTGACGAAGAAGTGCGGGCCTTAACAAATAAAGTCTGGAGTTGAATTTATTCCGAATATCTTTAAGATGAGGAAACCAAGTTAAGCGTCTGTCCAGTTTTCGGCCCAGGTACTTATTTTCAGTTAAGTGAGGAATGATGGTGTCGTTGATCGTTATATAGGTAAGGACAATGTCGTGGTCTGAACGTGAAAATGAGTTTTATTTTATTGGTGCGCGTCCACCTATTTCACTACGCTTATGATACATTACGTGTTGTGTATAGCTCGAGAAGCTATGTCGATCCATGTGTGTACGTTATAATAACGCATCAAGTTGTGATTTAATACGGAGCGCTAACTGTATTTACAAAGTCTGAAGGGTCGGGTATTGAAACCATTACGTCATATATCGTCTATACGATTAATATATATATATATATATATATATATATATATATATATATATATATATATATATATATATATATATATATATATATACAGTAGAAACCGTTTATAATGACGTTCAAGGGACCAAAGAAAATAGGTCATAACAACCGGTTGTCATTATAACCAAAATGACGAAAAAAAAATTGTAACTCCAATACATGTTAATATTATTATTTATTTATATAAAAAATTGTATTTATTTAAAAAAATAAATACAAAAACATTTAATGATGTGCATACGAGTATTATGTACTTAAATTAATTAGTTCAATTATTATTTTAAAAAATCTGTTATTTTAGATTGAACTTTGTTTGTATAAAAATCACGCTCTACTGTTTTTTCTAGTTCTTCAAAATTTATCATTGAACTTAGGTTATTCAGAGCCATATAATATGCGAACAGTTTTGCTGCATTGAACACTAAATGAATAGATAATAACCTTCGTCGGGAGTATCATCAGCTTAAGATAAAGTAGTCTCAGGTAAAGTAAAGTCGTTATAGATAAAATATTTTTCCAATACAACCAAAAATAACCCTCATAACATCCGTACAGTCATCATATAGACGTCATAATAACCGATACAAATTAGTACATAAAATATAGGAGTTTTGCCGGGACATTTAATCTAAGGTCATTAAACCCAATATGTCTCTACAACCGGTGTCATTATAAACGGTTTCTACTGTATATACATATACATATAAGGATCCTCAGCCTTTTTGATTTGGCGACCCACCTTTTTACCTTTTTTAGCTCGGTGGCTCCCTGGAAAAACAAAATTATAATAGATATGTATTAAAACAATTTGTTCTAAAATGCATGTATAAAAATGATTAATGAAGTATTAAAATTATTAATTTTGATTATATTATATAATTTTTTAGAACTAATGAAGGTTAGGGTGACCATATTAAAAAAAAAAAAAAACAGGACTAAAATAGTTTGTTTAGTTTTTTTAAATAATTTAATCAAATTTTTATCACAATTTTTAATCATAGTAAAAAAACATATTTTAATATACATAAAACAGTAGCTAATATGTATTGAATATTATTTCTATTCTTTTAATGCAGTTACAAAACTAATACATCATTTTTTATAAATACATAAAAAAAAGTAATAATAATAAATAAAAATAGTAGTTACTTGATAAATTAAAACTTTTTTATAATGTTCTCAAATAGATTATTTCTTTACTAACTTTTCTTTTTTATTCATAATGATGATAATTTTTCGGATCGCATATCTGCGCGTTTTAATTTGTCAACTTTTCCCGAAAAACTTCTCAAATCTAATAATTTCGGGTATTTTGTGTATATTTGTACCAATAAAATATAAACATATTTATAGCTTAAGATTGAATAAAAAACCGGATAAAAAGCGTCCTGAGAGACGTTCGTCAGGACAACAGAGCACAATTCTAAAATAAAGGATAATCCTGTAAAAACATGGCGTATGGTCAGTAACCCTACTGTAGGTGCGATATCGGAATATTATGCTTAAAGCGCGGACCATTTTATAATAAAAATATATAATGATAAAGATAATCGAGAACGTGGTATTACGAATACTCAAATGCCTAAATTATACGAAAATAATCTATGGGGTACACAATTGTTGCAGTATATAGCAACAAGAAGAGATAGGGTAGGGTTTATTAATGAAGATAGCTCGGACAGAAATTTAGTTAATTAACTTTAAAGAGGCATCATTAATAGGCTTGTATTGTTAAGACGGTCAAAGATATTGGAATCAGGAACATCGCAGGAATAATATTGTTGTCTGTATCGAGTGGGCATTGAGGATAATTATTATATATATGATTTTTATTTATTTTAGTCAGTGACTATTAATTATTATTTTCGATAAAATGAGTAAGAGTAGTGCTCTCAAATCACTAATCAGTAATCGGCCACATTTATAACTTGTTTTCAATTTATTAAAATGTTTTCTAATGTTTTCGAAAACAACGCGCACGAAAGAATAACCGCGCCTTCAACGATCACGAAAAATACTGCGGTGTCCGGGTCGTTCATTTATAATTTTCCATTTTTTTTTTTTTTTTTTTTTTACAGCCGTCGACAACACACTGCATGGTGTTACGCTGAAATCCGTTTTTATTTCACATTTGCCGAATATTATTTGTTTTGCAAGTATTTTCGACGGTTTTTATAACCGCCCTAAACCCAACGCGATTGTATGAAATCGGTAAAAGTATTTACTATAGCGTGTAATATCTATCAATGAAATATTGTAATATCTAAATATTTATCAACGAAAGAAAATAACGGTGCAAGTTCGTTTTTTCACCCCTTTGCTTATTAGACTGGACAGGGGAACATTAATGCACTATTGGCCCAACTATACACATGTACCTGAATATTATTATTGTTTTCAAATAAATATTATTCCCTCTCATTGTTCAGTGTTATAAGTAGTTATTTGAGATAACTTAAAAAAAGTCACGTGCATAAAAAATATTAATCATACCTATATACCTAAATATATTTTTTTTAATAAAATTTAGTTTTTAATTTTACATGGTGAAAATTTGAATTAACGCATCATACTGGGTTCAATTACAATTTATAAAATAACGTGTTCTCGGGTTATAGCTTTATTATTCACCGCGTCATAGGAGCGTGTCTATCGATTATTGTTTTAAATTTAAAAGCAGCAGCGTTATTTAAGTGTTAAAAACGATTCCTCGCGAAGGTCACTTAATATGCCATTAGTTTTAAATGAACATTTCTCACTCTACGTTTTTTTTTTTTTTAATTATTCATTGAATAAAATTTCATATCAAAAATATTTTCGAATGTTATGTATTAAATATTCATGTTATCGGGTCCGAACCCCCCGCATAATATTTCAATAAATAATTAAAGAAATAAATGAGCGGATATTGAGTCAGATTTACCGTGCAAGCTTACTCTTTCATCATGATCACCGGTTGTGTAAACTTACGATTTTAATATCTAAAAATATTTCTATTCTCGGAATATTAACGTGTGTATGTAACTATTTTTTTGGCATTTTTTTAAAATAGCTACCTTTGCAAGGTAATACTTTTCATTCACAGAAGTTTTAAAAATAAACCAGACATTCCGAATTCACTTTTAAATTAATACTTTGATTGAAAAAAAGATATTATATTCATGAATTAAATTTCAAGTTTTTTGTCGGAGGCATTGCAACAATAAAAAACACGTACCTCGCACCATAGGGTATTCCTTACCACTAGGACAAGACAATGGTGATGGGTGTGTTGAACATTTTAGAAACGATAAATCATTTCTTTACTTTAACCATCCTGAGCAAAGCTTCAGTGTAAAGTACACCGTTTATATTATATTTTATCGTTTTCAGTTAAATTGTCTATAGGTTTTTTTTTATTTAAATAAATTTCTGATACAAAAGAGAATATTTTTTTACCAAAAGGTTTTTAAATATGTAGTTTTATTTTTATCCAAAGTTTTATAATGATTTTCCAATATTTTTTTTACACATTTTAAAATTTATAATAATAATAAAACGAGTCCATTCCGTAAAAACCGTATAACGATATTTACGCTTGTAACAAAAAATCCTTAGTCACGATTTAAACAATTTTTTTAGTATTGTTATTTAAGTAAATGAGTAAATTCATATTAAAGTTCCAGAAAGTTTTGTCAAATATTAAAAATATTAATAGAGATAAACTTTAAACAACAGGGTATTTTTAAAGTTCTATTTTTAACTATTTTAACAAAGTCGTCAATTTTTTTTAGAACTTTCGTTGAGTATGTAAGAATATGCTATTAATTAAAGCGAAAATTTCAAGTTTCTAGCAACGTTACTTTTTAAGTTGTTCAACTTCAGATTTAGCAAAAGTGTCGTTTAAGACAAATTTTATCGTTTTTTTGTTAGGTTTTTGGTAGTTTTCTTCACGCTTAGAAAAACTAGCGTCAGGAGAGGAAAATGAACCCTCAAGGTACCATCTGCTTGTGATTTCCGACAAATAGCGTTGCTGGACGAAACTTTTGGACAAAGTCAAAGATAACAAAAGTGTCTTCTGATAAAAAAAAATAAAGGAAATAAATATCATTGTAAAACCCCAATAGATCCTCCGCTTCACGCGTATAGACTAAAAAAAAAATCGTAAAGAGTTAATAAAGTGCAATTAATAATATCACATTGAAATATTCATGTTTCAGTAAATTTTCTCTTTCCATTCAGCTGTAAATGTCAGATATAGGTTGTCTGTCTAATTGTTGAACGATGTAATATTATCCCGTTATATTATCTCTGGCTTTTTACGCGTTCAGTAGTAGTGAAGCTTCGTTGCATCTGAACTCTGGAGTGTATAAATTTTATGTAATATCGAATTCCACTCGTGCTCGATAATGTACGTTGGACGTATCAAGTATACTATGATTAAACTACCGAATCGCGTTTTTTAGTAACGTCGGAATAATCGAACTTCTATGATTGTCTTCACAAAACGTACGGTAAGTGTTTTCTACTAAAGTGTTGACTATATATATGTATACATATATAGCGTGAAATACTTTGGAGAAAACATTGTCACCCACCTTTTTTAATTCGCAGGTCGATTCAAATCAATAGGTGGACATAAAACAAAAAAAAAAACAAATTGAAAAAATTAACTTAAAGTTAATATAGAATCATAAATATTTTTACTAGCGTTCGAATGTTTAAGTACTAATTTTTTAGGAGAGCTAAAAAAAAATCTTGGTCTGAAGATTGTAACCCTGCGCAGGTCACACGCATTTTACGAAACGGATCCGCGAAAATGTATGTAATAACTCAAAACGGACGCTCTATAAACATGTTTTGTTCGTTTGATTTTTATGAATCGTGTCTCGGCCGTACATATGATTATTTGCGCATCGCTTTTGTTCATTTTGACATGTTTTTGTAAGACAATTGTGCCAGATCTTTCGACTTGTGTATCGTTCGTTTTCATACCTTCTTAATCGAAAATCGTCGGCACACTGGCACATCAAAATATAATACCTATAACTAGAAAAGACGAGGATTGATTTGGAGTAATTATTATTACTTATATATTTTTATAATAATTAATTAGGTATATATTATAACAGGTATTCAAGTACTTATATATTATATCTAGCCATGCAGGTATTTCTGTTTGAAAATATAAACCGTTCAATCGCAAAAGTATGATATCCAGCTAGATAGTAAATCTCTGGATTTCTAGTAAAACGAGAGTGACGTGTAAAAGCTGTGGAGAGCGGTTCGTTTTCTCCGATATTACACATTATAGGTACCTATACTCTAGTTTTGAGTAAAAATTGAGACAGAGTCGAAAAAAGTCAACTCAAGTTTTTCAATTTAACACACACACACACACACACACACACACACACACACACACACACACACACACACACACATTTTTCTAAATGGCCATGTACAGTAAAAAAAGGAAACTACGTACTTTACTACCTAGATTATAATTATTGTTCTAATTATAAATCAATTAATAATTATTTAATAAAAAGAATGAAATTTACATGTAAAATGCATTATTATTTTTAGAACAATGATCATAAATAGCTATAGCCTATAGACTATGACTTAATAATTCCCAAATAATATAAATCTTATAAAATTATTTCATGAATTATTTCCATAGAACGCTATAATAATATGTTATTATCTTCTATTGATTAAAATCGATGTTCGATTGTCAATAAATAAATCGCAATGTTACACTGAACCTGAACAAAGATATTGGGTAAATGCGCATTTTTTTTTTTTTTTTGAAAATAAATAATTTTTTCACTTGTATCTTAATTATTTTAAAGGGCGTATTTTTAATATTAATACGGGTTACCTATTCGTTAAATCGGTAAATCGGTGCTAGGGTATACACCGTATAGTCTCCTCGTATACCCCGGAAAACATCACTGCATATAACTCTCGAAACGTGGCAGAAAAATGCGTTGGATGCAATCAAACGGGTTAAGGAATAACGCATCTATAGACGTCGCAGTTAACGAGTTGTGTCCCAATGATAAAAGTGGGATACACGAATAAAATTGTGTCCCAACTGTTTTATGAAATTTTACACAAGTTGTAAAGTTAAAAAAAAGTTTTTATACCTAAATTCAAATCGAGAAATTTTACCATTTAAATTATTGTTAGATTACCAACATATTCCAATTAAAATTTTTACTTTAATAATATGATGTTTTTTATACGAACTTCTTACTTTTCGTGTAAAAAAGTATATAACATACTTTTAATATTTCAATAGAAAAATGTCTTAAAGTAAATTTATAAAAATTGTTTTATTTAAGTGTTTGCTTTATGTGTTATATTATTAAAATTATTTGTGTAGTTATTTTTAATTTTTATTTATATAAGTTAGATAGGACACAATTCGTGTAACCCGAAAAAAATTTAGTGACACAATTCAATATCTGGGACACAACTCATTTGCAGCCATAGACGTATTTGCCAGATTTCATGAATGAACCGTACGGGCAAATCAATAGACTAGTTGTTATATTACTCGGTACATAGAAACCAAACTATAAATTGTTGAATTTAGTAAATTTTTCTATTAATACTAGGTATTCGATGTGTAAATTATGTATGTAGTTTTATACTTTCGAGAAATAATTCAAATATTGTATTATTAAATAACTTTTAACTTGAATGAAGTGGTTAGTGACATAAGAACGTTTTCACTCTATTCTGATATAAGCCCGGATAGCTCAGTCGGTAGAGCATTAGGCTTTTAACCTAAGGGTCCAGGGTTCAAGTCCCTGTCCGGGCGGCGATCTTTTTTGCACTTTTTTTTTTCGTTAACGAATGAACAAAAAAACATTTTCATTCTACGGTCAGACCAAAATTAATCCAATTTTATCGTACCTTGGTATCGGTTTTCATAAAATTTGTCAAAAAGTTTCGCGACGAAACGCTTATTCTTTGGTATCGGTTGTTTTTTAATTAAACGCAACGTTTCGGTTTAAAAAAAAAGATGGTCGACAGTCGTGTAAAACAACAAAATTCTCAACGATAAATGACCTCGTAAATACCTCGTAAAATGTTCGTCGTATAACGAATTTGTCATGCGCGATAAAACAATTTACCAAGTACGGGTTTATGACTTAATACTTGATGTGTAATGGGTTTCACAAAATCAACATGTAGATTTAATAGCCCGCAGGAAACACAAGTACCAACGACAATATAATATTGCTACAAGTGATTTCTTTTTTTAAAATTATCACCCGAGAATGTAACGTAAATAAATAAGACGTTTGACGAAATGACGAAATAGACAACGAAGCGACGTAATAACGGCGGGCAGTGTACTCGGAAATGAAAGTAGTGGATGAAATACCGAAAGAAAAACGTGGATAACACGACGGAAAACAATATTTGAAAAGTATTTGTATTTATCAACTCATCGAACGCGTGTACTACCGTGTGCGACTATCTTGGCAAATCGAAAATATCTGAAAAAAAAAATTTAACTTATAAAGAAAAAATGCACATTCTAAAAATCTTAGAAATATGCACTATAAAATTTGCGTTTATGCTCTTATTTAGTAGGAATTTACCCTTAAAAATATGCAAAAAACAATTGAAATAACAGTCTTTTATTTTCATTATTTTTCATATATAACATTTTTTTTTGCGTAAAATTATATTATATTTATATGATTCTTTTTTTCAGCATTTTTATTTCAAAGTATTTTAATTTCAATCTGAAAAATCATTATCAAAAATAAATGTTTTTAAATAAATTAAGTGACTATAAGATACGAGAACAACTTCGTAAAATTACACGGACTACAAATATAATTATAAATACGTTATTTTAATTATATAGCTAAAATGTTACATAACATAAATTTAAAAACCATTTATATGCAATAAAAAATCATAAAATACAGAAATATTCAACACATAACGAACAAATGCCAAAATATGTAAAATAAAACTTTGAATTTCGGATCTATGAACTATATTCAGACTTGTAGCTTACCTAGATACTTGTTGGATTGTTTGGAAAAACATGCAAATTCACATAAATTCGGGCCCTGATAATATTATCAATAACTATATCAATTATATGGGTTGGTATAATGGATACTGATCACTGACAAATGAGAAAACAAAATGTTTAAGTGTTGGATATAAATTGTAAATATTGATGCAAGGATTATGAGTTATAATTTATAGAACAAATACGAGTATATTAATTACGTTTTGTTCTTTTCCGTTTCGTAACATAGTAACATAAACTTAGTTTTTATTTTGTCACTATTTTGGTTACATTATTTTACCATTCGCATGGAATCGTATGACGTACAACTTGCCATCTGTGTACTGCGTGTGTCTCTCGAGTACAAATACGATATAATATTTAGTTATAATAATTAGAAATAGGATTTACATTTCCTTAGAATGCATTTTATACACGATGCGTAATATCATTAAAAAATATCTCAAATATTCTTTTAATAATCTTTAAAATAATTTTTCTTTTACATTTTTCATCATAAATTAATAAGATTTCCTACATAAAAATAATACTAAAACTATTTTTATATTTGATGAATTCTTATTTATAAATTAATATTAGTGCAAAAATTGAATTCTTTTAGGTTTTCAAACAGAATTTTTACACTTTTTTATTTGATTAATGACTAAAAACCGTTACACGATTCACAGTAGTTTTTATTATATCTGTTTAGTTTGTAGTTCGAGTTCTTTTCAAATTCTACGTTTCTAATTCATATTTTCGTATCCAATGTAATCGTAATAATTTATCGATGCACCTATAAAGTACTAATATGGATCTCGTGTAGAGGATTGTATTCGGTAAAAGGTTTCAAAGTAAATTTTTACATATATACGGTCAATTTACGAAAATGTTGCCGTACTATATGAAGTTTGTGAAGCTAGTAAATACGATCGTTTTAATTGTGCACATAAAACTCGTTACTATAATTATCGTGTACTCCAATTAACTCCTGTTCAAAATTATACTATATTATGTAATACTTATCTATATTATACTTATCGTACCGTAATAGATTATAATATATTCCTATTACTTTTAAGTTTTAATTTTTATTCTAAAAACTCGTAATTACTAAGACCTTGAATGCTCATAAATATAATATGTATAATTTGTTTGAGATACGCGTTTAGACATCATAAACACGAACACGTTTGACGTCATGCTTGGAGTCAACAAGTAATAATATCAGGAAGAAGTGATTGTTTTACACCGAGAGTAGACTTTTTACTGTCAAACGATGCAAATAGTTTAAAATTACAATAATTTTAGTTGAATTACGATTTACAACTATAAGCACGAAAAATGATTTACGGAGCCAATTATGATATAACGTTGAACATAAACAGAAAACTATGTGGTAAATCTTTGGTTGGGTTGATTATATTATGTATAAAGAAGTTGAAATGATATCAATATAGTACACGAGTAAAGAACAATATTATAATCAATGCAAAATTGAATATCACGTTAGATTTCCAGGAAAAAATTGTTAAATCCTTAGTTTCCAAAGCTAGGGGCGTACTTTTGGAGATTTTGTCTTAGGAGGGATTTGCGAAATATAAAAATTCGTATTATTAGTACCTAATACAAATGATTGAGGTCCCTTAACAATGTGGATAGATATTAAAAGTGTTATCTTCTCTATTGAATGTTTAAGCACGCAAGACTTAGCTAGATCGTTCCACACACATTGTGTCCAATGTATATTGATAACAAATGGTAAAAGCTCAACGAAATCATTTACGGCATTATATAGATGTATCCATCGAGTGGCACACAGCCGTTTAAGTTGTTTTATGGCGGTCGAGTAGTCAGATTTTTCAATTACTTGTAATAGAATATAACGTATTTTTGGAGTAAATACCTTTTTAATAATTACGTCCAGTTTTTTGTTGGTTTAATACCATTATTTGTCGAGTGAATGAGCAAACAATTGAATCGTATTTTAGAATAGTATCAGTTCATTATTATCAGTTCTCTATCGATACTATAATATATATGTTACGGGCAATATGTACAATTTGGGCATTATATACAATGCCCGGGCATTATAGAAAATGCCCGGGCACTATAGAAAATGCCCGTCGTATATTGGGCAATATAGACAATGATATATTATAATATAATGTTTTATTAGATTTTATTATTTTACTATACAGTAATTTAATTAATTAATAAATAATTAGAGTAGGTACTAATTAGATACTTATAAGATTTTATTATTAGATAATTATTATAATATATTTGTACTATAAATTTATATTACTGTAAATTATTGTTTTTCATTTATTGTCGCATGTACTGCTTCCGTGGCATTTTGATGTGCAAAGTCGATCCACTGCTTTGCATTTGCACTTCCTTGTTTTGCACTTTTGTGAACACGTACATCGTTCGTATACCTGACCACCCAAAATAGATAGTTTCCGTGCGGCCTCTCGGAGTGAAATTTTTGTTTGTGGCACATCCTTAACTTCCAAAAATTTTTCTTTGCAAATTACAAACTGATTTCTGCTGTAAAAAGTTGACAGACGGCCTTCTTTAGTCCCTATTTTGTACATATTATCTTTTTATATATCATTGTCTATATTGCCCAATATTCGACGGGCATTTTCTATAATGCCCGGGCATAGTATATAATGCCCAAATTGTACATATTGCCCGTAACATATATATACAGTAGAACCTCGATTATCCGTCCCCCTCGAACCTCGATTAATCGCCAGGCACCAATATGTTAAAATAATAAAAATGAATTATTGAATTTTACAATATTTGTTAAATATGTATGTTATTGTAAATATGTAATAAAAAATGTTTAATAAATTAAATAATAGTAATAATAATAATAATAATATAAAAAATGTACCAATAAGTAATAGTCCCTAATTATATCATGTCATAATTTTTAAAAAAATAATAAATAATATGTATGTAATATGTTTAAACAACTGTTTGTTACTCACTTAACCGTCTTTTTGATTATCCGTTAAAGCTCTGGTCTCGAGACTGACGGTTAATCGAGATTCTACTGTATACATATATATATATATATATATATATAAAATTGTTACATATTAATTTTACACGCTTGTATTAATGTTTTGAATGGTTAAATGCAACACGTATAACATTAAAGTACTCATTGGTTCGCTAAATTTTGTTTGACGTTTATCATTTACCACGATCCACGAGCTCATTGCTTTGGAGTAGAACTAAACACTTGTCATTAGAAACGCGCAGGTTGAAATCGGATGGTTTTTGACGAATTGAACGATACGAAATGTTTTAAATTATATCAGTCCTGTTAACAGTACATAGACCACGGGCATTGACCGTATTTAAAAAATGCTTACTATACGAATCATTATAAACTGAAGTCATTTCAATAATTGTATCCTGTATTTATGTAATATTAGCGCAAGTGTATGAAACAATTTTTTATATAAAATAAAAACACTGAAATAATAAGGGCAAGGGGTGATCTATCCCTTATATACTCGTTGTGAATACACTACTGACCCAAGTTTTGAGTTCAACTCTCGAAACAAAAAGCTATTTTAATGCTCAATACATTGAATTACACCGCACCCTAATTGTGCAGCATTCGTACCACCGAGGTACGTTATTTAAGCAAAAGACTTAAAATCCAATTTTCATGAATTGAAATTATTATTAAATTAAAATCAAATAATTTATATTAACCAGTATCAGTATTTATTTATTTATGTATATTGTAAATATACAGCACATGATCTGGTCAATTGAAAATCGTTAGATAGTTTTCACGTATATAATAACGATATGAATCACCTATTCAAATATTCGATGAAAAATGTAAAATTTAATTCAACATACTGATTACAACTGTACAATAACAGTATAGATGATACTATGTGTATAATATATATATTATATTCTACGAACACATAAATCAAATACCTTTGTGTAGTTAGAATTTTGTATGCATTAACTAATTAAATAATGCAATGAGATATTTGAATCTTTGTACTTACGTTTGGCTGTACATCACTAGAAGATAACTGTATTACATTTAAATATGTAAATGCTCACCTCAAAAACGTTATGTTCTAACAAAACATAAATCATCTGTATCAAGTCGATACGAGATGATATGAAGTTTTTTTACTGGTATACAAATTGATTCAAATATTTTTTTCAACCTTTTTGCATAATTGGTGTTTATATTGTACAATATTATGTTTAAAATCACGAATTGTATTTAAGTACTTCCGATTTGATTGATAATGTTATTTTTCAGCTTTTAGCTTTTTTTTTTTTTTTTTTTTTACTCAGATTTTTACTAAGTTTCTGTTCAGAGATAACCGTCATTGTAAAAAAAAAAAAACTGATAATTTTTAAAAATATTTAACTTAATCTCTATAATAATAATAATAATAATTATAATATAATGCAGCTATCTCACTGAATTTAAAATCTTAAAAACAAAGCGAAATATATTTGGTAAAACGTATACCTGTATAATATATATAGTGAAAAACTTCTAAAATGATCCAAAATATTCTAAATATTCTGGATATTTTGTTTATTGGCTATGAAACAAACGTCAATTTTTCGTTTTGATAGACGTACGTTTTTAGGGAACTTAATTAATATAGTAGAAATTTAACATTTTTGGATATTAATCAATTTCAATGGACTTTAATATTTATTTATAGCTAAAATCCATTTCATGCAAATGTACGTACGTATACCTACGCATATAATACTAATTTACAATTTTTTTGTTGAAAATTTTAGTTGTGGCAGATGTGTACGTATTTGAGAAAGTACTAAAATAACTTTTTTCAAATACTTTCTAGAAGGATTTTTTTTATATTGATGATGGAGGTCTTTGGTTTATGAATTAAAGGATAAGCTCACTTTTCCCCAATAGTGTTGGTAAAAGAAACAAAAAAACCACACTATTTTACATCTCATTGATAACCCGGCACACTCAGAATCTAAAATTAGAATGAATTGTTATGAAAGTGTCAGTAGCCAGGGAAATTATGGTCATAGTGTTAATGTTGTATACTGGAAAAATTAGGAAAGTTTTATTTTGTCATGAGTGTTCGGAAAATTAAATTTTCGATGCCCGTTAAAGCAACGGAAAGCGACCCTTTTCTCGTCCAGCGGAGAACATAGGCTTTCTCCCGGCCAGCTAATGGAAAAGTAATTGTCTTAATTAGACCGATATACACGTCACCTGTGGATAAATTCTTTTTTATTACACGTCAAAAAATACTAGAACGAAACCTTCCGTGATGTTCTTGCCACGTTAACATCAATAATATGTGAGACGAAAAATAGTGGGTGCGGCTAATTACCGAAATAACTAATATCACGCTTTTACTGCATAACATACTATTGAAAAAAGTCGGGGAAAACTGCAGGTAGCCTCATAAAAAAAAAACATATTCTAATTACTAAAATGATTTCACAATCTATGAAAATAAAACATGTCGATGAATATTAGTTTTTTAAAAATGTATAAATTCTGTATTGATAACAAGTGATGATTTTTTCTTTTAGTTGTAAATGATAACTAACAGTTTTCTACGTATCAGTGTTCGGTATTTATGTATTTCTGAAAAATAAATTTACTAATCAATTAACGCTTATGGTTATATCACATTAATTTTATGTTTTATTTTTCATGAGTCGTTAATAGCAATAAAAATTATAGTATTGTATTGTAAGATATCGTGTTTTAATGCATCAATGTAACCAATATTGCCTAAAAGTAACGCCGTGCAATGTATCATTACGAAAATTATCCCGTCATTGGCGACTTTATTTCAACCTATGTTATGCAAATAATAATAATAATAATAATAATAATAATAATCATTTCAAGTCGACGTTGTTTCAAAGAACGTTTATCTATAATGTCGGAGAATAATATTCGTTCACAAAAATATTAGTGTATGATATTATGTACTTGACGATATATTGAATTTTATAAAAAAAACGTGTTTAATAATACAAGAACAAAAACAGATTCTTCGTTTCTCGGACCAGATATTGGTGTTGAGAGCACGTATAAATACATTCGACGTCATACATTTTTACGATTGGTTCACTCGCCGAAGTACCCGAAGTAACACAATAGTTTGGTAAATTTATTATTTCGATCAAGCTAATAATAAATAATTGATACATCATTACTTTCAGAAAACTAAGATCAGTGAATAATTATGTTGCATTGTTCTAAAAGTTCAGCTGTTTAGATATTCTCAAAGTCTTTTGATAAATATCACAGTTGCGTTTTTCAATAATAGAAAAATAATGAAATATTTTTATCGACCTAGATTGAATAGAGAATTTTTTTTGTTTTTCATGAAAATAATTAGTTTCGTTTGAATTCTATACCGACATTTATGAAAAAATGTTCAACGATGATAGTAAGAGAAAAAAAAAACGTTTTACCGTTTATTTTTTCCGTTGCGAATAGTATTTTATAGAGAATTATTGTTAAAACTCAAAGTATCCGTTCTTCGATTACAACAACATGGTATGAAATAGATCCCGAGTAAATTAAATCCCTCCGTTATAGTGTATAATTTGTTGTAAAAAAAAAAAAAAAGAATAAAAAAAAAAAGTTCAAATATTGTTTTGCACAATAAATTAATTTGCGTTCAATTTAAAAATTAACGTTGTAATAGGAAAAAAAAAATGTAAATATTGTTTCGCGAAATAAATTAATTTGCGTTTAATTTAAAAATTAATGCTGTAATAGAAGGTGAATTTTTCCTCAGGGACAACTATAGTTAGTTATTTAATACTTGCAAAGTTTACAAAATTACGAGTACCCACGTTATACGCGAACCATTCCGTACGCTCAGGTAACGTTGTTTCGTTATTGCCTACGTGTCATTATGTAAACGAAAAATGGGGAGGGGGGGAAACGATTCGTTTGAAGAACTTTAGAACACGTTTTAATATTGAAACAAAAATTACGTCCAAAACGAATTGCTGGTGTTTAATGAAGGATTTTCGGTCGTTTATATTTAAATCGCAGTGTACGATACAGTGTTTATTTCAGTTGGGTGACCGGGGGGGGGCGTTAATACCCCGCAGAAGAATGTCTACCCCCCGAAAAAATTCACGACATTGTTATGTAAACTACGTATTATTCTGATGCAGTACGCTCGTCAAAAGCAGCGCTGGATTCGTTTAATTTAATTTAATTTATTGAATAAATAGTAACAATAATATGAATAAACATAGTAATATGTAGGACTTAAACTCATAAAGGAGTTTTTTAATAATAATATAGTGATGTATGTGTAGTAAATATTATCTGTTATATTTGTTTTTCATATGTTTATTAATTAACCAAAGTTATCTATCTATTCTATACCAATAAATTGAGCTTGAAATGATATTTTCAGTAAACATTGTTTACTTCCCTTAATTATTTAATTCCATATATGTAGCATACCCCCTTAAATATTTACGATACCCCTCCCCGGGATAAAATATCTGAAATAAACACTGGTACGAACGTAGACAGGTGCTGGGTAGGAACGCGTATAGGACGAGAAAATGTATGCAGATTGAATATTATTGTAGACCGATACGGCGGCGGAGGCGATTATCGGTAGTTATGACCTATTCGTGGTCGCAATATCTACACGTGGTAGAAGTTGATTTTAAACGCGATGTAATTTATTTCAAACGGCAACGATAATATGAATATTCCCGATCCGCCTTGGGCCGTTATTGTTTTGATTACGTGTGAAAGATTCATTGATGAGATCAGTGGTGAGTTTTGGACTTGATCCTTGGCGAGGGGGGTCGGTCGTTTTCACCTCATATTATATTAACATTATATTATATCACGGAAATGTGGGATGGATATAAAATTGAAGTGATTATTATTTTATTAAAAAAAAAAAAAAAATTAAATAAATCTCAATTTATTGGAAAAACACTTGATCTAATATTTCCTATATACGTAAATAAATATAACTGTTTACCAATTTATATAATTATTAACATGTACAAATATAGTATATGATTATTCGTATTGTTGTTTTTTAAATTTTAAAAATATATATTTTGTATATAACATACGTTTTCATTTTTGTAAATATTAACTCTGATGTTAAACTGGTATATTATAGTTTGAACAATATTGACAATGTAAGGAAAAAATCGCCAATAAAATGAGTTTGTGTAAACGATAGGTTGCTAAAGCACTATCGTACCGGCATTGTATAAAATTAAAAATTAAATAAAAAATTGTTTTGATGTTTTGTTCGTTATATTTGCAAAATTATAAAATAATCAATCATGTATGATAAAACTAATTACATTCGAATCTGCTTCCTCCTTCTTATAGAATATCAGCCAAAATTAAACTTGTTATTGGGATTTTAGGGATGTATTCAGGATCATTACATTGATCCCGAAAGTCAAATAAACGTTTGGAAATACATAACATCAATATGATTCCATTACCCATCACGTGTTTCGATTGAAAAACCAATACACGAAACAAACTCAATGTAAAAAGTCTGAGATTAAATTGTAAAAATCATCAAGATGATTATTACATGTCATTTGGTTTTTTGACATTATGTTTTCAAAGTGTCATGTTTGCATAAAGTTTGAACTTTCATAAAAAAGTTCAAATTCATAAAACAATCAGTGTTTAGTAAATATAGAGTAATCGTAATAGGGGTGATTGTTTCGCTATTATTGTATTAGAATTAATCACCCTCTACGCGTAACGTTGCGACGAGATGACATTTATCGTAGGTAGGTACTCCATAAATAATAAAATCGCAAATTCTAGATCAACTAGACTTTTCCCGTTAAAACTACCACAGGTTCAATGACTGTCATGTCGTAACGTGCGATTCCGTGCGGCCGTGACTTGAAATCCTAAAAAATCCGTTCTCTACTCTCGACGACGTATCGGTGTACGCGTACGGTGTTGAACAATTTTTTTTTTCTAGTTTAACGCGCGCGTATATATATTAATAATAATAATAATAATAATTCGTATTATATAGCCGACACTCGCGTATTTCGTTAAACGTCGTAGACGGCTATCGTATTATAACGAATCACTCGTACGCAACTTCCGGGGTCGTTACGCGTTATGGCGCGCGAGGGTCGTTATTTTTCATAACGATTTCCACACCCCGCTCCCGTCGAGGGTCACCTCACATGACCGCCGAGCGACGGTCGTCCGTCCCGCGCGCCACGGCCACGATAACATCTCCAAGACGTTCGCGGGATCCACGCCCCATTACGGAGGATAGTAAATCTAAATAACGGCACTTTTATACGGGCGTTTTGTCTCGCCGGAGGACATAAATTCGCGTAATTCGTATTTATACGTACACGCGTGTATGAAAACGTTGACCAATACGTTTCCGCAGTCTTACCCCCCCATATTCTACTCTTTCTACTCTCCTCCCCCGGGTTCGACGTTGTTGTGTACACCGTAGAGGTGTACGCACCCTTGAAGATTTATCCCGTCCCGAAATCCTTTAAGCACACAAAGTGTCTGTGCGCTTATGATCGAGGTGCCGGACGATCGGGGATTTAAGCCCGCGAGAGCGTCGTACACATTCCGCCGGGTAATAACACACCACGGCGAGAAGAGTGACGACGTTTTATTGTACGTTATATCATGTTTAAGCGCACGTCACGACGTAAAGAGTTTGTAAACTCGCATTGTTATGAGTATAGTTATACGCATTGTTATACGTATGGTCCTTTTTTTAAATTCTTTTTCGTCAAAAACGGTTTGAAAATCAAAATATACGTTGTGCGACGTTGAATGCGTTTTCGATTGATTTCGTGCTTAGATCGCGAAATCGTTACGACGACATAACTCGAACGATGAAAACGACTCTTTTGCGCTTTTCGATTTCATGAAGTCGTGACTAGACCTACTTCTCGAAAGGCGTTTGAGAACCGTCACTGTAATGTAATATAATAATATTATAACATTTTTACCACCAAAAAAATTTATCAAGTCAATTTGGGGGTGGTTTGAACCCCCGAAACCACCCTCTAGGCACGCCCCTGAAAGTCTTCTCCAACCAATATGAACCTACGGAATTGCCTTCTGGGGCACTGCCAAACCCACAAATCTTAGGACAATATTCAAGCGGTCCAATCCGTTTGCCCCCGCATGATCACCAAAGCCCCATGGTTCGTCACAAACGCTGATCTACATGAAGAACTCAAAGTCCCGTCCATTAATCAGACTGCAGCCACCTTCTATCAAAGACTCCACTTCAAAAGCGCAAGGTGACCCTAATAAAATAATATCTCAACTACACTCAGAATCTCTTCCAGGCAACTCTACCCGACGTCTAAATCGCAATATTGGCCCAGAGACCTTCTCAAAAATTGATTTGACTAAATTAAGATTCATGTAAAAGTAGTTATACTCTGTGACACTCCCATTTTCTCCGCCCCATCATTGTAATCTCTCCCTCAAATTTACTTACTGTGCACATAGTATAGATTGTAAATTTTCAATAAACGTTATTTAAAAAAAAACAAAAAAAAAAAAAAATCGTGACTTCGATTCGTCTCAAAAGTGGTTTCAAAAATAATTATTAATTGAGGGAGTTTTTCCCGATATTGAAAGTACGAGTTTTTGCTCGAAACAAGTAAGACACGGAGATTACGATCGTAAAAACGGGCAAGGATTTAAATATATATTATGTATATATATCACGCCGTATGTAAATATCCGTGATATAATCCCGTGATTTGGATTCGACGTCCGTACGAACGGAACGGTAAACGGTGGAATTTTTCAGTTTTCACTGGGCTAGAAAAATATTGTTAAAAAAAAAAAAAAACGTAAAATACATTATACGTATAATCGGGTTACGCAGGGTTGGCCGAGGTCGGGTCGTCGAACGAACACGCAGCGCACACGGTTAATCAGTCGTTTGCACGTGGACAGATATTATAAATTATAAACGGATAACGTATTTTATTATATTGTTACGGTAAATAACGTTGTGATAATAATTCCGCACGGGAGTTGGTGCCGTGCGGCGAAACGAGACGATATATCAAAAAAAAAAAAAAAAAGAAAAAAAAAGAAACCAAAAACCAAAAATATAACACATTATTTATCGACGTCGACGTGACGTGCACACCGACTGATATAATATATTATATGTATTTATGAACAATAATTAACCGCCGTGCGATAAATATCGACGATTACCGTGATTTTATATATTTACCGAGCCGAACGTGTTTTCGAGCACCGGCGTCTGACTGCCGGACACGTGTTCACGACGGAATAAAAGCCAAAACGTGTTCGTCCCTGTAACACAGTGGTTTCCAACTTTTTTTATTATACGCCCCCTTTGTAGATTTTTGAAACTCTCGCCCCCCCTCTTTTATAACATGAAAAATACATCACTTTTTTGTGTACTTTACAAAGAAATTATAAAATATCGGAGATGAATTCAATTTTATTGACGATAATAATTATAAAATACAAATCATAGTAAAATGGTAAATAATATAATATAATGAAATTGACAATTTATTAATGCGAAGGCTGGCAACACTTTTCCTTAGACAATTTTTTTATGTTTGGCTCAATGTTAATTACCGAGCACCTCAAGTCTGATTCGACATCCAAGCGATTTCTATGTTTTGTTTTTATAACGGCCGAACTGGAGAACCCGGATTCACATAAAAAAGTCGATGAAAATTGTACAAGGACTTTATTTGAAATTTGAGGATAAATGGGTTGGTATTTCATACAAAATTCTTCCAAAGAACCGCCGTTATTAAAATCAATGTTTGCGCGCGAATCGTTTTTCAGCTCGATTGCCTGTTCTTGAAGTGTATCGGGCAATACAACTTACAAGTCTATGTCAAAACCGAATGAACAACTTGTCAGCGTATATCGGCAACTTTTGTTCGAAATATCCGGAAAATATCGTATGAATTCATTAGTCAAACTGTCAAGACGCTTAAGAACTATATTTTTCAATTCATTGAGACAAAAATGTTTACGCCTCCCCAGAAACGCGTGCCCCCCCTCCAGGTCGGGAAACGCTGCTGTAACGAAATATATTTCGCCCGTTCCGGTGTCGAATCGACGGGACCGATCGTCGTTCGCGTACCTACACGGCCCCGACGCGACGGCGCGATTCGTCTGTGCGTTTATCGTCGTGGCGGCGTCAAAACGCGTCGTCGTCCGCCCATCACGGCGATGATTGATTGACGGTGACGGATTACACGGCCCGTCCGGCGACGCGGTCCGACGTTTCCGTTATTCGCTACGTCGTCGCGGCGACATCGTATAAAAAGCAATAAAGACTTAATCGTCCGTTTTACATTTATTCCGCGTTTCGATCCGCAAGCGTACGCGTCCTCAGTGCCGCCTCCTACACGCGTTGTCGCCCGAGACCGTCGGCCACGATGTTTTCCCGCACGAATATCGTAAGTACTCGAAGCGTGACGACTAGGGCTCGGATTCATGTGTATTTATGAAACCAAAATATGTATTTATGCCACCGAAATAATACTACGTACATACATAATAAATATGCGCTGAAAACTCAAAATATGTATTTCACTAATATGATTTATTTTCGTATATTATATTTTTACATTCATTTTCATATATTAATTATCTCGATTACAATTCATGATAACAATATGCGTTTTTAAATTTTCGAATTCGAAAGATCTTCGATTTGGTCGTAAAACTGCCTTATACCGACTAAATGATGTTTCGACTCACACCGATGTTATTGGACAGTATTGCATTTTCACAGTGTCTGAAGGAAATGTGAGTTCTACATCCAAAGAAACTTCAGAAGTACGACCAGTGAGAATACATTTGATAGCTTTTTTCGTTTGTGCGAAACCAGCATTTTTTTTTTTTTTAGAATATTTTTTACTTTTGTATTTGTAATTTCGCCGATTTTTCCTCGTGCTTTTTGGAAAACATGGAATTGTTGATAAATACGTAAAAACATGTACTTACGGCAAAATATTTAAAAATATGTAAAATAAAGTACATATAGTTCATTTCATTGGAAACCACTTGAAACGAATTTGTCACTTACCTAAATTAATTTATCAAGTCACAGTAAAAATATGTATTTACATATGAATCCGAGCCCTAGTGATGCCATTACAGGAGGCGCTGCAAAGCCAAACGCACAACGATCCGCCGAGGACGGCCTGTCGTGAACCCGATCTCACGTCCACGCGATATCACCGATCGTAAGGTTTTTTGTCCGCGCACTATGGCCTTTTGTCTTCGCGACGAGACACGGTTTTATACGCCGGGCTTTCCTTCGTCGCGACGACGACGGTACAAGCACGATATTAATTTTCCGGGTTTCGACGGGACTGCGTTCAAAACGTTATTGTTATTATTATTATTATTTTTACTGTACGTTTCATTTTCACGGTGTTATTACGGGGGTATTTTTTTTTTTTTTGCGCTGATGACTAATATATTTTATCAGACATGATAGACCGTACGTTGTTTGTCTTTGAAAATAAAAACGAACGTCGCGAGAGAAAACAAAAAAATTACTTTCGCCTCACCACGATAATATGCTTATTAAAACGTAATTTATAACGTCTGTAAATAAATATTTGTTTTTAATTTTGCGTTTGTTTCGAGAACGACGCGTATTTTTCGTTTCTGAAAAAAAAAAAATGAAAATAAAAAAATAAAAAAAACGAAAAAAAGTTTTTCCCCTTTTCAAGGTACACAATGTGGCGCACGCCCTGCCGGTAACGAAAAGCGAACTGTACACCTACGCCTCCATCGCGCTTTTGGTCGTGCTGTGGTGCCGTATGAGATGGCAACACAGGAAGTTTTATCAACTCGCCGGCAAGATCATGGGCCCGCCGACGTACCCGCTAAAAGGGTCGATTTATACTTTAACCACCACTCCCGAGAGTAAGAATAATAGTGAAATAAATGGGTTTCGTTTTGGCGCACATTATTCGCCGTTGTATACACATACATTTATTATTATTATTATCATTATAACGTATTATGAGTGTTCTATTATTTTTATTTATTTATTAATTTTATTATTATTTTTTTTTTCCTGTAAGAAATCTTGTCCAATTTCAAAGACGCGGCCATAAAATACGATTACGAGCCGGTAAAATTGTGGGTAGGTCCGTTTCTTTTCGTCGGAGTGTACAAGCCAGAGGACGTGCAAGTACAGTGAAACATTATAATATCCGTTGTATTTTGGTTTCAAAAAAAAAAAAAAAAAAAAAAATGAAAAAATGAAAATATTTTTATTATTTTTGAAAACAATCGTGTGTTTTTTCGCAGATCGTTTTGAACAGTTCCAAAGCCTTGGAAAAAGGAATAATATACCACATCATAAGGCACGCGGTCGGCGAGGGCGTGTTCACGGCTCCAGGTCAGTTTACTCTCGTTGTTCTCGACTCGGACGCGTCCGATCAAACGGAACAAAACGGTATACGTTCGGACTCGTGTCGGACCGAATTCATCCAAACGGATACCACGTTTCGTTCTTGTTTTGAACGTCACCGTCTGTGCTAATAATAATAATAATAATAATAATAATGTTTTTCTCGTAACATTAAAATCGCGATCGCTTCTCGAGCGCACGTATCCCAAAAGCCACTAATACACGCGCGCAAAACTCGACACGCGCGTCTCAAAACCGTTGTCTCGTATGATTTGCAGTCGATAAATGGAAAAAACACCGTCGCACCATAGCGACGATATTCAGCTCGAAGTTTTTGGACCAACTGTATCCGATATTCAACGAGAACAACAAAAAACTGGTGGAGAAAATTTCGGTACACGTCAACGAAACACGGCCGTTCGACATTTGGGATTACGTGATATCGTGCAATCTCAACAACGTAAGCGGTGAGTTTCACAGTCACGCGACGTACGGCCCATTTAATAATTATTAACACGTCGATCATTAATGTATTATTTTGAACTCCACCTATACGCCGTTCGGTTCGGACTGTGGAAATAACGTGTTTTGATTTTACAGAAGCCGCGATGGGCTACAACCTCAACGACCAAAAGACCTTATCCGAATTCGTGTATTCCATGAAAAAGTAAAAACCATAGTGTTATTATTATTATTATTATTATTATAACATTGAAATGTATTATTAAAATTTACGAGTTGCGATGTTCAGGATCGTCGTTTCACAAATCTGTGTCTGGTTCGAAAATGTTTTGTACCTGAACTTTTTGTTTTTTTTTTTCGTTAAAGAGTGCAAATCAAAATGTTCGAACTTACTAAAACTCAATTAAAATTAAACGCGATTACATTTCAACACACACACACACACACACACACACACAAACATAATAATACACAGTTTCAAACTACCATTATGTTAACTCAACTATAACTTAAACTATTTCACAATCACGTATCACCCCCTACAACCCTCTAAATCTCCTATACCGTTGAATATTCCACGATATCTTAATTTTATTTTTGTGCCCTTTTAAAATGCGTGCCCGTTTGAAATTTGCGTCCAACGCGTAGGCGCCGTTAGTTTCGTTTTTTTCGGTCACAATCTCGATGATAGAGTGTGTAACCGGGGGTGGAAAAACACGTGTTTAGAGTTTCAGAGCTAAGCGAGTGCATCGTGAAGCCGTGGTTGTACATCGACCAGATTTTCGCCGTTTTCTCGTACTTCACCGGTATGGACGTGCACTTGAAACAAATGAACAGGGTTTCGTTACAAGTCAGTAGCCAATTAATATTGTTTTGTACGTACCCACCGTGTTTTTATATCACTAACGAATCACCGTCGCCGCCGTACGGCGTATAGATTGTTAGGACAAAGAAAGCCGAGTTCGAAACGAAGCTGGCGCTGCAGCAGCCGAAGCAACCTCGCGGGGACGACGTCGAAGACGCGGACAGTTGTAAGCGATTTCGATAGTTCGGTCGACGTGTCGAAGGCGATCGGATACGTGATTATTGGGCGTTGTGCTTTTCAGATAAGAATTCCACAAAAGTGTTTTTGGACAAGTTGCTCAAGTTGAACAGCGAAGGAGCAGATTTCACGGACGAGGATCTCAAGGATGAGGTCATAACGATGACGGTCGCGGTAATGAGCGATACGAAATATGCATTTTCAAATTTTTTTTTTTTTGTCTGATCAAACCAAAAAATTAAAATTTCATCAGATATTAAAATTGTGTATTGCTTGTGTTGTGTTTATTTGTGAAATTGTTACAAAAATTGTATCGAAAAATCACGCGGCTTTGCGTTTTCTTTTTTTTTTTTTTAATATGCATAAAATGCATAAATCTGAAATGAATTTTTCTTTTCATGTGTTAAATCATATCTGATCTGTTAACGGGACTTTCAGGGTAGCGATACCAGCGCCATCAGTGAATGTTTTTGTATCCTGTTGCTGGCCATACATCAAGACATTCAGGTAAAACAACTTGACGGCTTCCTACATCATTATTAGTATTATTATTATTATTATTTTTTTTTTTTTTTATGTGAAAACTCTCGTTTTTTATTTCCGTATCATTTTTCTGCAGGATAAAGTCTACGAAGAGATTTACAGTATCTTGGGGGACAGCGATCGCAACGTTACTCCTGACGAAATATTCAGGTTCAAATACTTGGAGATGGTGTTGAAAGAAACTCTGCGGCTCTTTCCGCCGGGAGCGATTTTTTCCAGAAAAACTTGTGAAGACATCAAACTCAGTAAGTGTCGCGAATCACGCGGACAACTGATATGTATATATTATAATATACAATAATAGCGAATAAAGGTAAACGACGACGGAACCGGGGGAAAAAAATGTATACTATACATTACGTTATATTCGGGCGTATTATGACCGCGATGACGTCATTTTACGTACAAATCATATATTACATCTACAGGGAAACTTGTACGAAATAAAATCCACCGAGACCGACGAAAATGTTCTGATTTCACAGGTTTCCGTCATACAGCAGCGAGTATGATATTTTATACATACCGTTTGCCGGTACCGTGAAGATTGGTACACATTTTTTAGTGGTTTTGTTTCGATGTGTGTGTGTGTGTGTGTGTTTTATAACGCACATAATATAAAAGATATCGACACTTACCGTATAAATAATTGTAACGGTCGAGCGTAAATTCGATTTAAAATGTCCGACCGAGGGATTTATTTGAAATATAGTAACGAGAAAATTCGCTGGCGTAATGTCGTATATTATATTGTACGCCTAATCAACGTACGAAACACACACTGTCAACTCGTTTACACGGTGTGAAACACATCGTTTATCATTATTGCTTTGTGATTATTATTATTGCTGTACGTGTTAATGTGTATTTTATTTGTCTTTTTTTTTCTCATAGCAAACTACGAACTTCCGAAGGGCTCCAACGTGTTCGTGTCACCGTACGTCACACATCGTTGCCCGCAGCTGTATCCCAATCCCGATTCTTTCAATCCGGAAAACTTTAGTCCCGAGAACGAGGCGAATCGACACAAGTTTAGTTTCTTGGCGTTCAGCGGTGGCCCCAGGGGTTGTCTAGGTAGGTGTTTGGAATGAGGAGTGTTGATCGAATTCTCTAGTTTATATTAGTTTTTTCGAAACGAACGCGCGCGCGCGCGCGCGCGCGTGTGTAGAGAGAAAAAGAAAACGAATGAAACGTACCATGTTTATCCGCAGGTGTCAAGTACGCTATGATCTCTATGAAATTAATGATGGTGGCGGTGCTGCGCCGGTACAGCGTGCACACAGACTGTAAATTATCGGAGATCGAAATGAAAATCGATTTGCTCGCGAAAAAAGCCAATGGCTACCCAATTACGATCCGGCCGAGGACGAGCAGAGCACAAAAACCTACTGTTAAGGCGGTTTGATCGCCGCACTGGATAAAAACTACAAACAATTTAACTATAACAAAACAAATTAAAATCAAATATAATTTTCGTTAAAAAAATATGTCCTCGTTGTTTTTATTTTTTTTTTTTTCATTTACTATTCGTAAATTGCTGTACGCTGTTTTATACAATTACATGTCGTTCATCAAACACGTTAAACGCAGCAAACCGCTTTTAGGATTAGCGGACGCTAATCATGTACGCCAACCAAATAGTTCGTAAGTCATTATTTATTTATACATATATATTAGCGCCATTTCGGGCAAAGAGTGTAAATAAAACGATACTGTAAAACATAGAAGATTAATAGTAATAATAATAATGGAATTATAAAATATATGGAATTGTGATAAAAGTTATTAAATTTAAATTTAAGTATTTATACAATATATCAATTATACTATTACATTATATATAAATATTATACAATGCATATCAGTTATTTATCCGAAACCTAGACACAATCAGCGCAGTTTAAATTCATTCTCAAAATTATAGTCAAAAGCAACACTGTTGCGATTTCTTAACATACGACTTAAAGGCTCGTTAAAACTGTAAGATTGCGAGTGGAATGGTACACGAAAAGTAGTCGTGGATCGGGCATCGAAGGCGGGAACTAGCCAGCTTACTATTTCAAGTATTTCGGGGCAACTTAACTTATTATTTAATAATTTATATATGAATGACACATCGTTGGATTAACGTTTAGACGTAAGATAATGTAAACCTAATTCACGTGCTAAGCTATCAACCGAAAGGATTAGTTCAAACTTAAGAGACAAGTGTCTTAGGAAGTTATATTGGACACAGTTAAAACGTTGAATCTGGCCATTTCGGTAAGGGCTCCAAATTATGGATCAATATTCAATGCCTGAACGAACAAGTGAACGATACAGGGCCTTCAGACAAATAATATTGTTGAAATCACAGCACTGTCGTCTGACAAAACCTAGCATACGCATAGCTTTTGAATAGATATAGGATGAAATGAGAGGTCATTAGAAAGTCCGTGAAAGACGGAGGTGAGTAGTGCTGACGCGGAGTTCCTCAAAAACACGCCGTAGTCGTAAAACAAGGGTTCGTCGATCGTGTGAAATTCGTAAAATTTTCATGAGAAAAAAAACATCTTGTCCATTTAAAGAAAAACACGAATCTCAAATCTTGTTTTCCAACAGCGATTCTAATAGAACTGTGTACGACATGGACATTATTGCGAGAGACCTGAAAACAGTTAAAACGCCGATTGCTCTCCGCGTATGTTTTTACTGGGATTTCAGAGGAAACCGCTCGTTCGGGATGTAGCCTGAAAATCACGTGCACAATGTTTTGTTTTGTTTTTAGAATTTTTCCATCGCTACACAACGCAACCCGACTGTAATCGGACCGAAATGTGTCTCACATCTGGTTATATGCCACGCGGCAAAACAGTCGAGCGTTTTTGCGGTTTGGCGAATCCTGAGTTTTGGTCGGTAGAGCACGATTCCGTACGTTTTACGTTTTTGGGAACACGTTTCCGTACGATTTTCCATGCAGCGTTGTCGAAGTTTACGTATGGATTGCGTATAGATCGTGTAGGTATATATTAATAAAGAAAAAATAATAATGCATTATTTCTACAAGTCCATATCTTAGTATAAAAATTACTATTGTACCCATTGCGAAAATTCGCAACGAATAGTTTATTATAATTTATAATAAAAAGTATACAATCGCGAATCGATACATTAATAAATTTAGCAAGTTGATAAATATATATAATATCGAAAACTGAAAGACATATAAGAATAAAAGAGAGTATATTAAAATATATACATTTTCTGAATTTTTTCCATGCTAATGAGCTTTTGTTTAAAAAAATTCGAAGAAGTCCGAGAATTTTAAGTATCAGTTGACGCGTTCGTAAATTCGGCCTTGTCTTTTTATATGATAAAATGAGTTGTATGTAAATCTGGCAACATGGACACGAACATCTTCGGTAAAAACGTACGGAATCGTGCCCCTTAAAATGTGCACGATTCCGCACGCTGATAAGGACCGTAAGGAATCGTGTTTAAACCGTTTTGGTGACACCTTATATACTCGAAAACATTTGTGACCGTCTCGTCGCGTAGAACGGTAATTATTTTTACACAAACAACGGCGACGGTGTATGACGACAGCCTAACGGATGACGGTACTCGTTATTTAAGGGTAGGTCAATAAAACATAGCACCGTGCCGAGTCCAACACGGAAATTCGTCGAATGTTAGTATTGTCGTGATAAGTACACCGATATGAGTATGAGTAATTACCACATTATTATTTAAAAAAAAAAATATTTTTATTAGCCATTATCACAAAACTATTTCGGCTCGACAATTATTAATGTACATAAACAAGTTAGACAATACAGATAATATACATGTACTAAATATGTGCTGTGCCTTAGCTTAGTAATATAGAGCAGCGGTTCTCAAACTGTGCTCCGCGGAGCCCCAGGGCTCCGCGAGAGTAGTCTAGGGGCTCCGTGGCTCCCTGGGCATATCTGTATTCATTAAATCCATTCTATAACAGAATATGAAAAATTCATTAAAACGACCACCGATTCAACTTTTAAATTCTTTAAAAACTTTATTTGATAAAATATCGTCAACAGATTTTTGGTGCAGTAGCAGTATTGCAAACGAATATCAATCTCTGGCTAAAAAATCTATATTTAGCTCTTCTTCCTTTTGGAACAACATATCTGTGTGAAACCAGATTTTCATCATATGCATCAACGAAAACAATATATCGTTATAAATTTGATGCGGAAGCAGACATGCGAATCCAGGCTAAATATTAAAATACTGGTCGGTAAAAAAATCCAACATCATGGATCACATTAAAATCACTAAATATTAAATGTAATAAATTAATAAAATAGAATGTTCTTTTTTACTGTTAAAATAATTTGTGTATATTCATATTTTACAGAAAAAAAATAAAATAAAAAGCAAATCATATGAATTGACATTATTTTGTATGAGTTATTATTGTTGTCTCAAATAGACATTTCTGATTTTTGGGGCTCCGTAATTTTGTTTAGGAACATAAGGGCTCCGCGAGCAAAAAAGTTTGAGAACCGCTGATATAGAGGGTATATATATAATTATATGGATAAGGTAATGATAAATAAGAATATAAACTAATAAAATAGATAATGATAGTTAATTAATGTATTATGCGGAATGAAAAATGAAATGATGTATGAGTATGGTGTGACGCTGGTGTGACTAAGGTAAATTAATTTTGTTTAGGACTGTGGAAAGAAGGGATATGAGTGGATTAATGATTGAAGTGAAATCCAGAAAGAATTTTGATAACAACATTTCGATTACGGAAATATTGTTATTGTTGTTTTCGGAACCAGATAAGGGATGAGCGTAAGATTTGGGATTAGTGTCAGGATTAGGGTTTGAATTTGTATAAGAAGAAAATGAGATTCTGGGTTTTTGTGACATGCGATGAATACTGGATTGATATTCGCGGAAAGTTTTAAATGACGGACATCCTTTGAAATTGGCCGTATGGTCGCCTCCACACAGGGCACATTTGGCTGAGCATGAACTGTCCTTTCTACACTCGGAGGCGAGGTGATCACCACCGCATTTGAAGCAGCGTGATCGATGACCGTAAAACCGTCGAGATTATTTACTATAATCCACGGAATATTCCTTTTTATACCGCGTTACGCGTGATTTTACTCAAATACTCGTCATACGAGTATTCAGTACAGACAATATGACCATTGATCCATATAAACAAATAAGACATAATACGAAATTTCGAGTCTCTTCATCCTGTCTTCGAAGTGATTAAATGCTCATTTTCGATACTTTGAGGCGAAACAAGCAAAATTTCGAAGGAAACTCAATTTTATTTGAACAACTGTATCTTTTTTTTTCCCGTTTAACAAATATCAGAGGAGGATTTGTGTGAACATTACTACTCATCTGCTGCCATCGTTTATTAATGTTTCTATACTAATTTACACTCACATGTACATATAATTATGGCTACTTCGCTTTACAAATAAAAATATTAATAGGAACAGAAAATGGTATGGGAAATATAAAAATAAATAAAAATAAATTGAACTACTATATCTAATGTATTCGATTCGGTTTATTGTTTTCGAACAATGACGAGCGACACCTTTCTTTCGAAAACTTTTTGAAATTTCAAGTCTTTTCATCCTGCCATCAAAGTGAATAAATGCTCGTTTTCGACACTTCGAGACAAAAAAAGCAAATTTTCGAAAGCAACTCGTATTATATTACAGTATTTTTTTTATTATTGCTGTTTATATGAATACGATGTCACTTTTTATATATTTATACGGGCCATAGTTTTTTTTTTTTTTTTTTTTTTGTAAGGGTTCGTATTTACTATCATTCGTTAATAATATTCGCTCATTTTTTGTACAGTCGATGGCAGAACACAGGGGAGCAAAAAAAAAAAGTGTGAATGAACGGTAGTTGTTAATACTGTGATACTTTATAATATTTATAGGTTTGTAAAATAAATTCATAATGGGATGCATCATCACGATTCGGAAATAGTTGTCCTGGACGAGAGACGTCTGGAAAACGAATTTCGGGGGATGAAAATTAAAAAGTATGCTTTTTTTCTCTGTCGGACGTTGTGCGAAGCGTATACGTCACCTACCCTCGAAAAGTACTTTGGACTCAAAATTATCGAGGACGCAGATGAAGAGTCACACACGTCGTACGCTGGGAACGCAGCGGAGGAGAGCGTGTCACACGGATTCTTTTGGGGATCAGTATATAAAGATTTTCAGAGTAACGAACGTAGCGACAACGACGACGACGACGCTGCCGTAAATCTTCCCACGACAAAAACCTCGAAAGAGTTCTTTTTATTTTTATGGCTCCACGTGATGATAATTATTATTTTACGTGTCGTCGTTAATAATTTAATTTTCATCAACGCCGGCTGAGGTCGTTTGTCGTCGATGACCTTTCGTGCTTTTTTTTTTTTTTAATGCATATCTAATCCCGAAGAGTTGTTACAAGTGCCAAAATTATAAGCCATAAAAATGAAATCTTCTACTGCCACGGCCAACTCGTGTTTTCGAGCACTTCGAGATTTGAAATTAAAAAGAAAAAAAAACATTTACGCCGACGATTGGAATCAGTTATTTTATTATTATTATTATTATTATTATTATTTTTATTTCGACCGGGCGCGGATACGACACGAAACCGTTTTCGCGCCTTGGAAATCATAACAGTAAATGAGTTGCCTGAGCCAGAATGTTTTTATTCAACACGCTTTGAATTACGTGTATCTGCCGATAAAGATTATTGACAACATTGAATGCACATTATGTAAAACGTGATATCATATTTTTTCTACTCATTTTCGATTAATATCGAAACAATGGATGTGCAAAAGAAAAAGAAAATATCTACTCGTAAACAAGGTCACCTTTATCCATCTTCAAAAGCGCGTAATAATTAAAATTTATCAAATGAAAACTTCACAGTTTGAAAACTACACATTCAAATTAAATACGGCAGTAAACAAAAAAAAATAAAATATATACAGTAGAGCCTCGATAGTTCGGACCCCCGATAATCCGGTGAACGCGGTATTCCGGACGGCCCATAAATCTATTTAAACATAGGCAGTTTGTTCGGAATTCCCGGAATCCAATATTAATCCATGAAATATTTTTTCGACAGTAAAAATTTCATCGATTTTAGTACCTACTGTCCCTATTAATGACTAGCAATAATTATATAGATTGGTCGTCGGTTCGTTTTCTTCTTTCTTGTCGAGTGAGTGGTCTTATCAATTTTATTACCTATTACTGTTACAATGGCTCCTCGTAAACACGTAACTTTAAATTTGGAACAAAAATTATATAAAAAAAAGTATTATTCAGAAAAAAATAACTGGCTACTACACTTGAGTTCTTATAATATGAAGTTTTTTTTTTTTTTTTGTATAATTTATTATGTACAAGAATGTATGCATGTACCAATGTATGTATGTAGTATTTAAAATATTTGTAATTTTCAATTAATAAGGTCGGAGGAAAGAAAAATTTCTTAGATCAATTGAGTAGGAAAAACCTCCGGTAATCCGGACGAATCGCTAATCCGGACGAGGCTTGGTCTGAATTCATCCGGACTATCAAGGCTCTACTGTATATAATATATTCCAACGCTGCATCATAGAGCACTTGAAATTAATGCAGCAAAATTAAAAAACGTCCAGGAACTAGCTGTGAAATATGTGTCACCTGAACACATGTGATTCTACAGACAGTTTGAAGACAAAGTAAATAATAATCCTGATCTATCTGATTATGAATATTGATAACAATCATTCTTAATTAATATTTTTATGTAACTCAAGCAAAAAATAAAAAATAAAAAATAAAAAAATAAAATAAAAAGGAAAATGAATCCTGTGATATTATTATCGTATTTTTGACAAACAAGATTTTGTTTTGTTGTGATATTATTATTATGTTAAATTTAAATGATTAATTTTGTTTTAAAATTTTCTTTTTTTGTTGTTAATTTAATCAATTTTTATATCATTTGTTTTGTTATTACACAACATACAACTTAAGATATTGTTTAATTTTATTGCAGAGTAATAAAATTATAATTTAAAATTTTAAGGTGAATTAAAAAAAAATTATTATTGGTATACCCTCAAAAAACAACTTGTTTGGCGCAATAACCATATATATGTGGGGGGTCCAAGGGGTCCAAGGGGGGTCGAAATGTATGATGTCGAAACGTTCACAGATTTTTTACGAGGAAAAATGGTTAGAATGGTAGAACGTATATGATTAATCGAAAACACAAAAATAGTATCAAATTGATTAGTTTTAGTTTTAATTTAAATCGGCATTTCATAACACCCATCTGGATACCATCGTTTATCTGTTGAATATTCAGAACAAAGTTTTTGAAATTCATCCGATGTCATTCCTGTACACGGTGACCATAAAATTAAATATCACTACGCGATGTCGCCATTGTTTTCACTGAAAAGATGTTTAGTTTGATAGCCGTATAACACAAACGTGAAAAGCTCCATGTCCCCAGCACCCCCACCTCAAAGTTCAAAATTCAAACTTTACAAATCGTTTGTGCTTCGTTTGTGCTTGTTTGTGCTCTTCATCCCGACGTTTGTGCTGTCACCGTCCCCGAGATATCCAACTTTCCAAGTGGGGGTGCTAGAGACATGCTCAGCACCCCCACCTCAAAGTTCAAAGTTAAAACTTTACCAATCGTTTGTGCTTCGTTTGTGCTTGTTTGTGCTCTACATCTCGACGTTTGTGCTTTCACCGTCCCCGAGATATCCAACTTTTCAAGTGGGGGTGCTAGAGACATGCTCAGCACCCCCACCTCAAAGTTCAAAGTTAAAACTTTACCAATCGTTTGTGCTTCGTTTGTACTTGTTTGTGCTCTACATCTCGACGTTTGTGCTTTCACCGTCCCCGAGATATCCAACTTTTCAAGTGGGGGTGCTAGAGACATGCTCAGCACCCCCACCTCAAAGTTCAAAGTTAAAACTTTACCAATCGTTTGTGCTTCGTTTGTGCTTGTTTGTGCTCTTCATCCCGACGTTTGTGCTTTCACCGTCCCCGAGATATCCAACTTTCCAAGTGGAAGTGCTAGAGACATGCTCAGCACCACCACCTCAAAGTTTTGCAATTCGAAATGGGCCATTCGTTTGTGCTTGTTTGTGCTCTTAATTCCGACGTTTGTGCTTTCACCGTCCCCGAGATATCCAACTTTCCAAGTGGGGGTGCTAGAGACATGCTCAGCACCCCCACCTCAAACCTTTTTGATGGGAAAAAAAGGATTGGTCGTGGGGGTAGCTTTTTTGTGGGGTCAGGGTGTAAAATTTTCAGTGGGTTTTGGAGGTTAGTTTAGGAGATGAAAAACATTTTGGCGGGTAGGTTTCTTTTGTGAGGGCAGTGGAAGAATAAAATTTCAGAGTCAGAAGTAGGTGGGGGGAGGTTAGGGCTCACCCCGCGTTTCCGCCCCTACTAGTTCGGCAGCACTCGACGCTCGTTCTTCATTTATCCATACGCAGATTGTAAAATAATTATTTTTTCTATTATACAACGCATTCAATCGGCAGCTAGAACAAACTTAATTTTAGTAGCCTAATATCCCTATACCATTGTCTATCTATCTATTTTATGTGTAGTAGCACACACTGACATTTACAACTCTATCGATGAACAGTTCTGTACCTATATGGTAGTTATATTACATTACATATAGTTGCACAATTTGTGTGCTCAATTAAATATATAATCACCAATATAAGCTACTCACGGTGAAACTGTCAACTGAGTGACTATTTAATTACTTTGAATACATAAAAAATATTGCATCTAATATATAGTAATGATATTTATATAGTATCTGTAGAAGTATTTAAACGTTGTCGATAAACATCGACTTGAGCTTAAATATGTTATGAATAAAGGTTTGGCTACCAAGTACAAAACAATATGTACAATAATATTTTTCTATCCACTCCAACTTTGGAATTCTATAAACGAAATTGTCCCAACATAATATATCTATGTGTAGACTGTAGATACTTGAAAGTTTTCGATTTTATGTGCTATATTACTTATAAGATATAATATTACAAATAAAATATGAACACAGGATTTTTAATGAAGTATTTAATTATTAAAAAAGTTTAAAAAAATAAGTACATGTGACTTAAAATAGTTAGTCTATTTTATTTTTCAACTTATTGGTTATTTAAAAATTAATGAAACAGATAATAAAACTTTTTATCGTAGATATCGACACTCATATTTATAATAGGTATACTGTACCAATAGAATATTAAAATAATAATAAAATAATACATATATTTTATAATTAACAACATCATTTGGCAAACTTGCAATACTGAAAAAATAATTAAACAAACTATAAAATATTTGAAAAACATCATAAACTTAAAAATATAACAGTGATATTATCATTATTTTACTGTAATAGGTACTTATCCTCATTCCTCATAATGTATATATTATGAATTGACAGTTGTGGACCACTGTAGACGGTCTGACATTTCGAACAGATTTAAGCAAATCATCGTATCTTTCCCAATTATTGTCTGTATCTCGCCAGTTAAATGATACATAATGTCCAATAGCATCTTTATGCATGCTTGGTGGTGCTATGAAAGAAATGAGTCCTCTGAGAAAGTATATTTTTTGAAAAATATTAAGTATACTTGGTATTTCGCTCAATTTTACGGTGGCATCATTATTAAATTTCTTTATATTCGTAGGTAGTATTGGCTCTATAATTAAATGTTCACTTGCTATTACTGTTTTTGTCACGGTTTGTTTGCAATTGGTACACGTAAGCTTATTTTCTTCATATGAACTTTTCAAAATATCTAGCATAAAATTTAAATTTTCAGTAGGTAAATGTGCATTAATTATTGGATGTGATATTGTTTCATCATAGTTGCATTTTTTACAATTTTTTTGCTCTTGAAGAGATGGATAGTTTTGAAATAGTTTTTTTAATAAGTAGTGTGCTGTACATGATGCATCTAAAACCATAATACCTCCAATATTCTTGGGTATCTTATAATCTGCCATTACATCCTTCAAAATATTTACTCTTTTTCTATACGTCTGTGTATTAATACCATCTCTGATTGACAATTCTATTAAAGCAAAGAACGAATAATTATTATTTAAATTAATCCATGTTGAATATGATGTACTGTCAATATATGATGTACAAATAATATGAACTATGCTGTCAAATGTACATGTATTTGTAACACTATAAGGTTGTCCGTCGATAAGAATGTTTTTTAAATCAGCAAAATTTCCATTTCTTAGTATTCCTATAACTCTAGATTTAGTTTTGCTTGTGTCATTGTAGAACAAAACAGTTGGGTCCTTATCTAAATATGTTCCCTTTTTCTTTTTTTCCCCATATCATATCCCAAACCTTTCCAATTTTCCACAACCGCTTGATAATCATCATTGGGAAATTCTGGTACTTTGATATGAAAAATCTTCTTAGCAGGTGACTGGTCCTCTTCATTAATTTTCAAATTAGGTATTTGATTGTGCATTAAACTATCTTCAACTTGATGTTCCTCTATTTCTATTTTTGAATGCAGGCTGTCGTTTGATAGTGATTGGTGTTCAAATTTTCTTTTGCTTGCTACCATATTTGTTGATCCAATTATTGAGTTAACATGAATTTTTAGAAAATCATCAAGTCTTAATGGTAGCGTTTTATGTTTAAAAACTACTGTTTTTAGGTCTTTAAACAAACTTTCCGAAGTAGAAGAACTTTCTGTTGTACTACCATATTTAAAAATAGGAACCATTAATGAAGACCAACAAGGTATTAGCTTACAGAAATTAAATAACTTTTTTGCAATTGTTGGACAAAATTGCATGTTATCCCGATCACCGGAGTTATTTGATATAATATTAGAGCTGTCAATACAATTGTTATAAATACATTTAATTTCTTCAAAAATAGATGTATTTGGTAGGTTGTTACTCTGTAAATGAATATCATTAGATTTATTTAAATCTTCTATAATATTAATAGCTTCATCAAATTCGGTGTCATGAGTTGCAATACGTTGTTTCAAGTATTTTTTTGAATTTTCACATGCTGTGGGTTCCTTATTGGAATTTAGTCCATCTGTTTCATGTAGTGCTACTGTAAAAATATGCTTCAATAAATTTTTAACATCTTCAAAGTCCATACAAACAATAATTAATCCTATGGAACGCATATAGAAGTTTTTTATTCTAGCTGTTGTTGTTTTAAACTCTGACCAAGAACTGATTAAATGCATAGTGTGATTAAAGTCATTTCTAAGCATGCAGGTATGTATTTCAACGTCTTTCTTCATAATCAGATCTGAACATACACTTATGTATTTATTTAATGTTGAATATTGGGTAAATGTCTTAACTACTGCCATCATCAAAGCCAGAGATTGATCAGTAACAACAATCTTCGGAGGAAACATACCGTTTTTACACCATTCTGTTAGCCAATGACCAATACTATTGTGGTCATGCCGTTCAGAGAGCATGTGTGCAACTGAAAACTGACAATTATTTTCAAAATCATTAACGCCGATTTGGTATAAAAATATGTGTCCAGTTTCCCTCCCATTAATTAATGTAACTTTTTTTACCAACGCACCTGTAGCATCTATACAAATGGAAGGTATTTGTGTACGTTTACTATAATTTCTGTATGAATTGACTTCAGAAGATGACCAGTAATGTAAATAGAACCTGTCATAACCAATATCATGAAACATACTATTATATGGTAACATACCCTTCATTATAGATACTGCTAAAATCGGATCGTTGTGTACTTGATCTTTCTTCTGTTCTTTATATTTCATTACACGTAATGCATTCAATGTAGGTATGCTACTAGGCTCTTTATCACCATAGTTCATTTTTTGTTTTGCTTCCAATCTTTGCAAATAGGCCGCAGACATATTACAGTTAATTAATTTGTCTAAAAACATTTCTCGTTGGTTTCCAGTCACTCTTCTTTTTTTCCACTTAGGCAGTTTTTAAAATGTCCCTTAATTGTACAAGTAATAACAACTCTAGAATTTTCTTCGGGTGCATGTTCTACTATCCCTTTTAAATGACTTAAACATATAATGCAACTTCCAATTATCCTTAAGTAAATTTGCCCTTCGGTATTTATTTTTGCATATTTATATGCTAAGCAACATGGCAATTTTGTCTGTTCAAAGAAATGTTCGCTTATAACATTTGTCCATTTGCGTGGTTTTAATATTTCATAAGATCTATTAAAATTTTTCCCATCAGAACGTTTATACATGACTGGTTTTTCTTCTTTGATATTGATCCATTCTTGAGGAGAAAGTGTTATATTAAAATTTAAAGAATCTTCAATATCTTCTCCACCTGACAAATCTATGCAGTCTTCTTCAGAAGAGATTAAATCAGCTTCTGAATTATTAGGTGAATTTGTTGATGAATTTTGTTTCAACTTATTGTTTAAACCTAATTTATCAAATATTCCAAACCTATTTTGTAATACAATGGTATAAATGTATTTGGCTGTTACTGTATTATCCATTTCATTTTGAATGCGAGTCCAACAACTTTGACCTGGTCCTTTAATTTTATTGGTATCTTCATTTAAAATTTGAAATTTTTTAATTACACCTACTAATTTATCCACATCTATTTTTGAAGTTTTAGGCATGTTGATTTTTTACCTATAACTGAAAAACAAAATTATATTTAAGAAAATAGTCAATTTAATGGCCTTTTTAAATTTAAAGAAATGATGACTCATTTCTTAAGTATAAGACGATTCTGAGCAAAGCTTCAGTGTAATATTATATATTATTTAAATACTGTATATTAAAATACGTATTACGGTAATAGATAATTTCTCTATGATTACTAATTTAAGTTCTTTTTTCAATACCTACATTTAAGTAATAGTAAATTTATGTTATGGCTTCATAGAAAAACAAACTAATTGATTAATTTTGAAACAAGGAAACTGAAGAGCTCGTTAGCCCACCGTCAATTAATTTTAATATTATAATATATGTATTATACTATTAACAAGTAAAATTATTTTATTTTAGGATTTCAATTTTTTAGTGCAAAAAGCATATCACTTTTCACCATAGACTAGTGTTTTATTCTCATACATAAGTCTGATATAAAACAGACTAAAAATTCTGTTAAAGAAAGGCAAATATACTATTAGTTAAACATTTTTAAACAAAAATTCGGATTTTATGATTGGGCATCTTATTACAGAACACTACCAAAAGTCCAAAAATTATTTTACATTAATTTTGAAAAAATAATGGGGATTTATCGATTCCGCCGAAACACCTGGTTTAAAAAAAAATCATATATCGATTCCGCCGGCTATTGATTCCACCGGCTACTGTTTATAAAAATTATTTATCGATTCCGCCGGCTAATGTTCATAAAAATCATTTATCGATTCCGCCGGCTAGGTACTATACATAGTACGCACAAAAATAATATAGTTTAGTAAATGGTTAATCATATTATTTAGTTATTATTTAATACTTTTCAATTCATAATAATATCTAGCTCAAAAAATAATCATAATGCACATATATACATATATAAATTATAAAACATTAAGGTCAGTATTATACAAAATAACAAAAATGATCAGTCAAAAAATTAATTTTAAGTTATTACCTATTCAATAATATAATATTTAGACATTTGTTTTAAATATGAAAAAATGGTAATTTGATTATTGTTTAATTCTGATATTGAATTTTCTACATTTTTTTTTTTATCATTAAAAATCTTATTTTGACTATGCTTGTATACATTTATTCCATTAATTTTAATATAAGTGTCAGTTTGTATTTTCAAATTTAATACATGTGTAAATATAAATATATTTGGGTGACATTTTGTGAACTCAGAATTTAATTTAGCATGGAAAGATTCACAGCTATTAGTTGTACGTTTTGATGTACAGTATTTATGAATAGTAGCCAGAGGAATCGATAAATGATTTTTATAAACAGTAGCCGGCGGAATCGATATATTATTTTTATGAACAGTAGCCGGCGGAATCGATATACGCCCAAAATAATTTTTAAATCAATCATTACGAAACCAAAATTAATCATGCACTTACATTAGTTTTATTAATTATCAATTACTATTATGATTACATACATTTTAATTTTATTATTCATTAATAGGTACATAATATATTTATGTCATTAATATTAAAATAAACCATAATTTTGATTAGAGTATAATAGAATATGTGTATACACACATTTATTTTTAGATTCTGAGTGAAGCGAAGGATCTTATGGTTTTAAAATGATGTTTATTTTTTAATTTTTTAATTTTAATTTTTTCTGTAAACACTTTTTCATATAGAAATCCTTGTCCAAAAGTTTCGTCCAGCAATTTTTTAGATTCAAAATTGAACTGAGATGGTACTTTAAAGAGGTCATTTTTCCAAAATCTCCATAGTTTTTCCAGTAATCAAGAATAACGATCGAAAAACTGAGGAAAAACGGTAAAATCGGTAAAAATCCACCGTGAATGAGATTTTCACTGTTCAGATTTTAGGTATTTAGTCATAAATCGAAAATTATTGAAGATAGAAACTTGAAAATTTTATCTAATATGAAATACATACTTTTTTATATTGGACAACATTTTCAGAACAATTATAGCACTTTTGACTGAAATATAGAACTTCTAATTTACCAAATTGTTTGAAAGTTTTTATGTAATATAATTTTAAATATTTGACAAAAAGTTCTGAAAATTTAATATGATCTTACTCATATACCTACCTAATTATCCTAACCAAAATTCAAAAATCGTGACTCAGGATTTTTTTATACACACTTTAATATATTATTATACGATTTTTTACGATATTGTCTGATTTCTTTTAAGTTTATTTCTAATGAAATATTGAGTATTTGTTAGAAAGTTCTGAAATTTTAATACAAGTTTACTCTTATACTAAACTATCAATATCGAAAAAATATCAATAATCGTGACTCAAGATTTTTTTTCCAAGCATTTAAAAAATTATACAAATAACCGTAAAATGCGTAAACGGTATTTAAATAATAATATATTATATCAAGGGTGGCCAACATGACTATGTACGCGAGCCACATGTATTAATACGATTATATCAAGAGCCAAATTCTTAAAAACTGTTTGGTAAAATTGATATCAATTTTCGGCACGACGTATTCATTTGAATCACTTTATTCAACAATGAAAATAATCAAGTCAAAATATCGTTTGAATTTGACTGATGATCATCACATAGAATTGCAAGGAACATCAATTCAACGAGATCTTAAGAAGCTTACTAAAAAAGTAGAACCAAAAAAAAATACCACGCAAACAAATTTAACTTAATGTTTAATTTTGTAATTAATTATTCATATTATTATTATTTTTTTTTATAAATGTACACAAAGAAATTAAAATATTTTGGTTTTGTAAATAAGACCGCGAGCCGCATACGACTATGACGAGAGCCGCATGTGGCTCGCGAGCCACAATTTGGCCACCCCTGTATTATATTATACACTGAAGCTTTGCTCAGAATCGTTTTGTACTAAAGAAATGAGTCATCATTTCTTTAAAACTGAATACATTCATCACCAATATCTTGTCCGAGGACCGAAGGGACGAAGGACAAACTTGTACCACCATCATCTCACTTACCAGCTTTTTTTTTCATTTTTATTGATACAGTGCATTTATTGTAATCAAGAAATAAATCATTTTTGTTTAAATATTTAATTTTAGCTGCGATTATAATTACGCCCACACACGAATAATTTGTCTGTTTTTTTTATAACATAGTGTTAGGTAGTGGTAAACTGTAAAAAACTAAATCAAAATATACTTACATGTATCTGATATTCTGTGTGTTATGTACTTGTATGTAGAACGGCAATCGGGCAATAAAATAAACGACAAAATATTTAATAACAGTAAAATATATAATATATTACACAATTCACATTTCACTTAAAAAATGTCCAATGACAATAACCACGAACAAAAAAAAAAAAACATGGCCGCACAAAATTTAACTTTTAACGGAAAACACGGAACACTGAAATACTGAATAGCAATAGAAGAAGAAATAATAATATTTTACTAGAAAAAAAATATACATATATAACCTATAACATTTAGAATTTAAGAGTGTGTGAGTGTCCAAGACTCTGCGTGACGGTAAAAGAGGCGATAAAAAATAAAATATAATCCAGATAAGGGAATTTCGATATTATATAAATAGATTTTAATCAAACAGAATAATCAAAACTAACTAATCTAAATATAAATAAATCTAATAAAATAATCTAAATAAAAGGCCGTGTAATAATAAGAATATAAAATAATTGATTATAAATATATAGTATTTTAGATTTTATAATAAATGATAAAATATAAATGAACCGGCTGAAACGCGGTGTCCAGTGTCCACGTTCACTCAATAATCAATATCATTTAATTTTGTATTTTGATCACATTTATTATTTATATTATATTATTAGCTGTAGAAAATGTCCATCACTATAAGTTATTATAAGAAGTACCCCGCGTATTACTTTCAATTACCCAGTGGAAAAAACTACTACCTATTTATCTCATTGGAAAAATTGTATTTTCTAAAATACCGTGTAGATATTGCAAAGACGACTACAGTATGCAATCTAAGCACTTAAATTATAAATAATATAATATTGTAGATTGTTAGAATAAGTAGGTTTAATATAATATTATTTATTTATATTATATTATGCATGAATCGTAATCAAAATTATCTTATTTAATTATGAATGTTACATTAATACGAATTACCTGAAGTATACAGGGTAAAATTATAATTTATTTATCTTGATACAATGTAATATAGATATTATACGGTATATACCTATCTATATAAATATATAATACATGTATATTAAAAATATACATATATATTAAATAAAAGTAAAATAATATTACATATAGGGATAAGCTCGAATTGTGGGTAGTGTGGCGGACGGAATCCGCTTTCATTTTTTCATAGTTTTCATTTGAAAAAGCAAAGAATGCTAAAGATGAGAAAATTGATCTGTTATAGAATGGTGTTTTCTAAACTAAAACCAGTGTCCGTCCTCGATTTTGTACCAATTAGAACACTGAATAAGTATGTAACTATTAGCTATATATATATAATTATAAAATATTATGTTTGTATTGATTGTATACAAATACATTTTAAAATCGTAAATCGTGATTTTACTACTCAAACGAGTAGTACCTCCACTTGAAAAGTTGGATATCTCGGGAACGGTGAAAGCACAAACGTCGGGATGAAGAGCACAAACAAGCACAAACGAAGCACAAACGAATGGCCCATTTCGAATTGCAAAACTTTGAGGTGGGGGTGCTGAGCATGTCTCTAGCACCCCCACTTGGAAAGTTGGATATCTCGGGGACGGTGAAAGCACAAACGTCGGGATGAAGAGCACAAATAAGCACAAACGAAGCACAAACGAATGGCCCATTTCGAATTGCAAAACTTTGAGGTGGGGGTGCTGAGCATGTCTCTGGCACCCCCACTTGGAAAGTTGGATATCTCGGGGACGGTGAAAGCACAAACGTTGGGATGAAGAGCACAAACAAGCACAAACGAAGCACAAACGATTTGTAAAGTTTGAACTTTGAACTTTGAGGTGGGGGTGCTGGGGACATGGAGCTAACGTGAAATACAATTTCACGAGTAAAGTGAAAAAAAAAAACTGTTTTATGAAATTAAATCTCATACCAGACGTTCAACGTATATATATATATATATATATATATATATATATATATATATATATATATATATATATATTTATATTTCTCTTGTTCACAAAAGAAGTAAATACAGTAATAATATTCGGTATGTATTGTATTTTATTGTTAGAACTCTTCAGCAGCATAATATACGATTGCGGATTATACGCCATTGTAAAAAAAAAAAAAATATGTAATAATAATAATAATAATAAACAAATAAAAATATCGTTTTTGATATTGTGACTAGCAATATAATATCGCTACGGTTCGGAGAAATATTGACGAATGTATACGAACGATGATGTGTAGTACGGGATCGAATATCGCTAACATGTTGTACAAGTAAATTAAAAATTCCATTTGTGTACATCCACTTCAGGAGAAATATTCTAAAGTAAAATGTCATTGTGAAACGTCGATGTTTTTACGATAACGACGAAACATCGACGGGTGTCGGTAACATCAAACGAACGTGCGTCACGTTATATATCGATACGAGCGTTCGAAAAAACAACAGAAAAAAAAATACATAAAGAGAGGGCGAGAGAGAGAGAGAGAGAGAGAGGGGAGGGAAAAATTGAAAACGATCGATTTTATTCGACAATGTCCTTTATGTACATCCACGAGATAATGCCAACAATGGTCACCGTGCAAAGTTTTAAACGTACGCGTGTACATTTGCGAATCGCTTTGACCGATCCGACCGTTTGGGACGTGTTCCGCGCGGCAACCCATTACGCCGGGGCCCGTTGTACACGAGCAGAGAATGAAATACGTTCCAAAACGGAAAATTGCTTTTCGAGTTTAAGTATTGCGGAAGAACTCGTGTTCCGAGAAATGAAAAAGATTTATACTAACGTACGATTCTCGTCCGCCGAGTAAAACATTCACTCGTCGTTTACGGCGAATTTCGACGTTTTCGCTCCATTTTCGGTTGTTTTTCTTCTCGCCCGGTAAAACTATAGAGATGGCAGCTTAATGAACCCTCAAAATATAATTCGAACAAGTTGATGGAGACGGGTGTATTGAATTTAAAAAAAAATGATCTATAATTTTATAATTAGATTTATTTTCGTTTTTTTTTTTTTTATATATATACATGCTAATATTATAAAAAAAAGTTCTAATTTTCAAAAACACGCCCCTGAACTTTTTTCTGGGCACGTCCCTGACAGTTTTTATAGTTTTTTTTTTAGTTCGTGTAAGAGCACGCAAAATTTGATTTTCAAATCCGTCGTTTGAATTCAATGTCGAAATTAAAAACAAAAATATTCGAATGAAGTATTGTTATCTGGTGACTGTTTGTCAGTATATTAATCACACGATTTAGATTCATATTTCTTACACCGAGTCATTTGGTTTCGTTCGGTACGACGCGTACAGTACGATATTCGTGAATAATATGGGTTATAGGACCTGGGTAAAAAGTAGCGTATAGGGGGGCTGAAATTCGATGCGGGGGGGGGGGCTGAATATGACGATGATATTATCATCCGTTACCGTGTCGTGGCCGTAACACCGTCGTGACGGAAAACGGGTCCCTTGGGCGACCGTCTCGCGTAGCCGCACGCTCGAAACGCCATGGTTTCATGATACTTATTGAGCGTTAAAGTGTGTATTTCTGGGAGGATGAATTTTGAGATGGGAAATTATTTGTCACTGAAAAAAAGAAAACGAAAAGACGTCGAAAACGAAAATACTTTTTGTCGACTGAAGTGTGCGCGCGGTTTACTAAATTTCACGGCTCAGTTTGCAAAAACCAAAAAAAAAAAACATGTCGAAATGTGTTTTCGGAACAAAAAAAAAAAAAATCGTTGATTTGTTAAAACACGTTCGTCTTTCACTCGTTAAATTAACAGCGGAACACATTCGGCACGTGTACACAAAATACGCTCACAGAACGGACGCGCATATCTACGAAAGAACCCGGTCGTTTTCTTAATAAAAGCATACTGGGGATGGTTATGGATTTAGCTGGAAAACATCCCCAGCTTCCACGTCAGAATATGAATCATACAATTGTTCGCGTAGCAGGCTTTGATGCTTTTCGTCGGAAAAGTGAACTTTTAGAAAGTCAAGGAATTCAAATTCTATGAATAATACAGGGTGTTCCGCGATGATTTACTCGTTTGAAATATTCCATGTGTTAACAGACGTAATAAAATACTGTTTTTTTACATGACTATCGTACGACTAGAGGCTAAAATTAAAAATTATTTTTCATACACAAAGGTTATTATGAAAAGATTAACGAAATCATCTTTTTACAATAGAATTTAAAAATTGCTGTTTTATCGAGTAGGTATTGATGACTAATGGACTTTTTATTTTTACACAAATTTATGATTTTTATAATTTTTTTAGTAAAAATTATATTATTTTAAATTTTATTTGAAAAAAAATATTGTCAACGAGAATAAAACTCATAAGATGATCAATTTCAAATAAACATACTTAAAATGGATTATTTTTCGAAAATTTAAAAATTGAAAGTATTTTTTTTAAATATTTTTAAAAACACATTTGAATTAATCAGAAAATCAAGAATTTGTAGTCCTTAAAACTGTGTGACGTATATATTTAAAAAAATACAAATGTATTTGATTATTTTTATTATTCCAGAACGTGTTGCACATATATTCGCAGAACACCCTGTATTTAGTTGCATTGTTTCTCCCGGGGTTCAAATCAAACGGAAACGCACACGTATTTACGTTTTCATCAACGTTTTTGCACTTATTTTTCGGTAACATCCAAGCAGCTCTGTTTCGAATTCGGTACGTATTTACAGCGCCGTGTCGAACGCTATCCCGTTGGAAAATTATTTTCAGAATATTCAAGCGTTTCCGCCGATAATTCGCATCTCGTAAATACGGTGTTTGTAAATAAGACGCGTCGGTGGTGGTTCGGCAATGACGGGAAACAATTTAAAACGCGTCTTGCCCGTTTAACGCGCCAACGGCAGTGTCGTTAATTGAAACGTAATCGGATTGAGTGACGAGATAATCGTTAATAGCAGCTGCCGTTCGCCAAGGTGTGCGTTACGTGCGCGTAGGTAATCGTGTATTATACGCGGCTTTAATCGGCGGACAATTCGATTACGGTTTTAATAACTTTTTAATTCACAGCCGTCGCGGAATAAGTCGACGGATAGTCGAAAACGCACGGGAAAAATCACGCGTCACGTCGTAAACGGCGTGGCCGAGCAAAACGATCGCGTCGCATAAAATTCGACGAACGCTTTCGTAACGTCGTTTTCTTTGAAGTCCATCGGTCGCACGCTGTGGAAAATATTACGTTCTGAACCCGAGCGGTTTTCGCAGCGTTTTCACATGTGATTGTCGGACACGATACAAAACGCACTGTGAGTACCTACATTCAATATAATACACCACGTCATGACGTGCCACTGCTGTTGGTTCGTATCTTTTATACGCACTAATAACGATCGTTTATCTCACCGTCACGTATTCACGTCGATCGTTTAAGACTTCGAACACTCGGCGTTTCGGAAAAACAAACGTTTACGTTCACTTACCGTTCGTACAACAGTATTGTATGAATAGTCGTAATCGTTTGAATGTCGTCTTCGTAAAACGTTCAGTAAGCTCACGTTGACACAGTGAATTATTGTTGATTTCAGTATTTTTTTTCGTGTGCATTTTATACAGATTAAAGTAGAATTATTATAGTAGACATCGTGTCGTTTTTGTAAATTTCGAATAAATAAAAAAAAAAAAAAAGAGAGGATTTAAAAATCAGACGCGGAACCGAGAGAGTTTATTCGAGAATGTTGAAAAATTGTAACGTGAAAATTTACATTTTTTTTCTGCTCTAGATGTACACTATACTGGAATTACTCGGGCTCACGATTTCCTCGACGATCGTGTTACTCTTGGCTTTGTGGTTTCATTGGAGATGGAAACACAGGCGCTATTTGGAAATAGCCGAAAAATTACCGGGGCCACCGTCGATACCTTTGATCGGAACCACTTCCATGTACACAGACACATTCGATGGTAAGGAATTCTCGAAATATTATTTCGTTGACGATTACCATTAATTCGTAATTCATGGTTTACGAATACGTAGATTTACTAGTTTTCAGAAACAATTATAACTTTAATGTTTAGATGACTGAAATATATTTTCTGTCGTATGTTTCGCACAAATTTTGGTGCCGGTCTAGTGCGTGACTTATAAAACTTACTTACACCGTTGACTAATATTTTTAACAAAATTAATCTTTCATATCTGCTAAGAAGCAATCAAAACGGTTTCTTTCTTTGCACGTATCCGTTCTCCAGTGTTTCGTTTTAAGTGACGCGCGTGACAACACAATGAAGTTCACTTAATTTATCAATATCATATTTTTAGCCACCTACTTTAAACCTTTAAATTTCGTTCGTGTGTTAGGATCTACGAACCATTTATGGCTATCCACCGTAGTACGGACAAAGGGCATAATATTATCAACACTCAGCTCTCCGATCATCGTTCCGATCAACGACGTATTTAAAGATCGATATATAGCTGACCATATCGTAATATCGCAGTTCATCAATTCCGGTTTCCACGAACTTATCTGAAATTCGTAATTATTATTTTTTTTTTTTTTTATGAGATATTTGTAGCAAAGTAATTACAGCGTTATTCGATCAGAAACTGAAATTCCTTCCTTAAAATGTCATTTCGAAGCATGCAGCTGTAAGGATTCAAGCATTTTATTAATTTCTTAGAAAAAAAACCCGAAAATAAGGGCTTTTAGGGTTTCCGTCAATATGAAATGTCTCAGAATATCTATGTCATTGAAATTATAGCGTTGTTAGATCGAGAACTGAAATTCCTGCAATAAAATATTATTATTTAAGCTTGCATACGAAAAAAATCAATCATTTTATGAATTTATTTGAAAAAAACCCCCGAAAATAAGGGCTTTTAGGGTTTCCGTCAATATGAAATGCCTCAGAACATTCATGTCATTTATATTAGGTATAGCATTGTTAGATCGGAAACTGAAATTCCTTCAGACCATATCATAATACTGCAGTTCGTCAATTCCGATTCCTACGAACTTATCAGAAATTTGTTAATATTTTCTGGGATAAGATTTTTTCTAGTCATATACACACAATACACGTGTAACAGTAGACGCTATTGCCATCGGTTGGCCGTTTTTATTAGGGAGGTCACACACGAGACCGGTACAATATGGGAGAATTCGTTTATGTGCTCAACTGTCTTACTGCGATTCCAAATCAATTGCAAAACGTACCCATATCATTCGAATATAAAATACGCGTTTACATGATACTTTTTACGTGCTCTAGGTCACGTCCGACTGTTTACGATTTACTTCTAGACATCAACGTGTTTATGTCTGTATTTCACTCTCAAGTAACAATCGTCAGCTGAGTATGGGGTTCAGGAAGCGTTTATAGGTTATAAACTATAAAGTTATAGTCTCTAGCCCTACAGGTATTGGAGAGCTATTTTAGCTATTTTGAAGTTATTTTACTATTATCCGCCATCTCACCCGCCAGGTGTTTCACTTACTGCTGGTCGGTCTTGTAAAATTCATTTGAAACGACATTCGACGACAAACGTTCCATTTGATGCATTTTGTTGTTTTCCTACAGAATAATGCAGACAAGTTATTACCAGAGCTCGGATCTATATGTAAATACATATTATTACTGTGAATTGATAAATTAATTTAGGTAAGCGATACATTTTTTTCAAGTGATTTCCAATTAAATGAACTACAATTTATTTTACATATTTTCATATATTTTTCTATAAGTACATGTTTTTACATATTCATCGATGATTCCTTTTTTCCAACATATTTCGACAATTTGTTCATTTAAGATTTATCAATAATTATTTATTATGTTTGAATGTATTGGAGACAATTTCCCATGTTTCTAAAAGTACAAAATAGTAACAAAATAATACCAATTATTGAATTTAATCTACGATCGATATGACGTGTTCGACATTTATGTCCTCGATAAACTACAGATAACGATTTATACAAATTATAAACTCGTGACTTAACTTTAGTTGAACGTTTAAATATTGAAGAGGAAACAGTAAAATAACTTGAAAAAGTACAAGGAAAAATTGGCGAAATTATAAATACCCAAATAAAAAATATTCTACAACGAAATTCTGGTTTTGCACAAATGAAAGTTATCAAAAGTATTCTTACTGGTCGTAAGTTTACTTCTGAAGTTTCTTCGGATGTAGAACTTACTCCTTAAGACAAAGTCAAAATGCAATACTGTCCAATAACATTAGTGGAAGTCAAAGAATCATTCAGACGGTATAATGCAGTTTTACGACCAAATCGAAGATCTTTTGAATTTGAAAATTTAAAAATGCACGTTATCATAAACTGTGATCATGATAATTATTAATATATGACAATTAATATTAATATATGAAAAAAAAACATATTTGTGAAATACATATTTTGAGTTTTTTACCACATGATTACATGAACATATTTTGGTTTCATAAATACATATCAATCCGAGCCCTAGTTATTACGCAAGTCGTTTCATTTTTTTTTTTTATCCCCACGAACGAAAATACGTACTCGTGTACCACGTCAAGTACCGTGTTCACGTTTTGGGGATTTTCGTCACCGTTTCAAATGTCTCTCCTTTAACGAAATAATAATAAAACAAATCGTAGAAGAATAACAACCGATCGAGGTCGCGCACTATGAACCGTAGCTCGGGCCGTACTTACGTTTTTATATCACTGTGTTGACGTTTAGTTTTATTATTTGATTTTGATTTCCTTCAGATACGATAGTGAAACTCAAAGAGAACGCCGAACAATACAATTACGAGCCGGTGGGCACGTGGATCGGTCCTATCCATTACGTCAGCATCGTCAAACCCGAGGACATACAAGTATGTTACACGAGTTTTACGCGGGTCGGGGATGATGGGGGAGTGGGGAAGCGTACACATTGCGATAAAACTAACTTGCTAAAAGCTCATTTTTAAGACGTGTTTACCAACTCATGAACACGATAAAATATTTTTTTTCCCATAACGTACGTATTTCGTGCTATGTATTACGCAATAACTTATAAAGCGCACTTATAAAACGATCAGGACTATACGCACTTGCAATATTATACTAAAGCGGTAGATATTTTGTAATCCGATTTGACACGACTTTTGCATTCATTTTTCCGTTTACGTCAAATTTCGTTCGGTTTGATTTCACTAAATTACGGTTTAATCGTAATTCCTATATTCGCTCAATTTCAAAATGTTTTTGCGCAAAGTAATTTTGGCATTTTTTTTTCTTTTTGTAATTGCGCATCGGAAAATTGAAAGTAATGAACATTAGAGATATTAAATGTCCAACGAACTGTCAATTAAAATTACTCGATTTTAATACTGTCGAACCGACGTTCGTTTTAAAATGATTTTCTCGGAAAAATTACTAAACATTCATTTGTCTTTGTTTGTCCTTAATTTTATGAGCCATTGTAAGCAGATGCGTGACTCGGCCGTTTTTTTTTTTTGAACAATGTCCATTTATTGCTCCGAGTGCCGCGTGTATTCACGTCGTAATATTTTTTTATCGCTTTTATAGAAAGCTGTCGATTATAATAAGCATTTGTCATACTTGCAATACACCGCAAAGTGACCGACAAGAATAAATTGCGACAACTTTACCGATTCTCGTTATGTAATCGCGGTACAACAAATATCGTGGATTTTTATGACCTGTTATGTGTTTACCAATCAGTGTATTTGTCGGGTTGTGCCCTTCAGTCCTTATATACATTATATACATTACATATTTCCACGATTCCTTTTGAACAAAAATATTAATTTTTACGAGCAAGAAAACTAGACTTGTCCTCTTATCGAGACCATAGAATATAGAACGAAGGGTGTGCGTTGTCCTCTTGACTCCCGAAGAAGAACGACACTATAATAAATATCATAAAAAGGAAGCATAAAAACTAGAAAAGCAAAATTTACGTTTATTTAAAATTTTTTTTTTTTTTTAAATTAACTGAAAATATTTACCGCGAATTTGGTAGTTTGACATATTTTAAATAAAAATTAGGTAAGGCTAGGTTTGCCATAAGGACAGCCTTTGAATTTCTTCTTCTATTCTGTCATAAATGTATTGTTCGAGTATTGTTTAGTATGGTTCATAAGGTTCATTTAATGAGTAGGTAAACTAATTGGTTCTACTTGCAGTGTATTAAACAGTATTAAAACATAAACTTTAAAAATATTATTATTGTTTTAATAATATTAAGATTTATAATAAGATACGTAAAATACATGAGGTTATAAGATGAGATAAAAAGAAAAAAAAAACATAAATAAATAATAAATAAAATATAAACTAAATTTAATTTTGTTATATACATGTATATATAAAGCTATTTTTATTCTTATTTGGGATTCTTTTACACTCACTACTCTTTGATTAAAAAATGTTTTGAATGTGTAATAATTTAAGAATAATAATTAGAATAAAATAAAAATTGTCTTGTTTCTAATATAATGTAGAGGCATTAATGAAAACAGATCCTAATTTTACTCAGCGGAGTAAAAAATATAGGAAAACAATTGCGTTAGGTTTACTTTACCGGTTAATTTTTATCGATTATATATGTGGATCTCAGATCGTTATAAAGTCGTTCTGACACCGGAGAAAGTCCGATTGACATTTCAACGTCACAGCGTTTCAAGAATAACTGTTGGCACAAGAGTGGGAAATGACGGTGTTCAAACAGACAGTATCGTTTCCGTTACAATAACATTTTTAAGGTTTTTTTTTTTTTTTTTTTTTTACCTTTGTTCGGAAAACGTTTTGCGAGGTAAAACGCAAAACCATGAATTCGTCTTATTCGTAGACGCCTCAATATTCATTCTATTACAACGTACTAAACGGGATCACATAATTTATTTTCATACTCGGCGTACAAATTGCGTAATCGAAGTAATACTTATGTGCGCCTATCCAGCTGTTACGTTTTTAGTCGACCCGAAAGTCTATCTGATTCTGGCGCGATATTTGTTTGAAAACAGTCGGCGGAATCCACGAGTCCTGTCTTGGCTTACGACTTTCGAGTCAGGTGCCAGACAAAAGGTCCAGGGTCGCGCGTGTCCTTCCCTTCGCTCTCTCGTAAACACATACTATTCTCTTGTCGAACGGACTTATTTTTACGACACGTCACCTCTATTTTTGTGTTTACGGCACGCGAGTTCTCGAAATACGATCAAGTAGTGAAATATAGTTTTAATTTTTTTTTATTAGGTAAAGTGATCTACAATCCATACAAATTTTTTATGTACAATAATTAGGTAGGATATAAGAATATAAATTAATGTGAGTATTTTGAATATGGGAGATTACCCAGTGGCAACACCCAGCACGCGAATTTACGTGAAATATAGTTAGAAATATACGTTTTACACGATTATAGTGTTCTCGCGTCAATTTTTACCTGCGTATTAAAAGTAAAGGTAGTATCGTACGATGGTTTTTTTGATAATAACAATAAAAAAAAAATTAAAAAAAATGATGCGAATCAATCTTTAATATTTCAGCAACTACACACATGTCGTATATATTTACAACGTTTATATCCGAGCGTACTAAATCAATATGCATTGTTAATATTTGTTACGAGTATTCAAAGTAGATTGTAATATTCTCTTAACGACATTGTTGACTGTCGAGGGTAGTTAACTACATTTTAGCTTTGTCGACTATGAAATTTTGGTTTATTTGTCCTAGAATGTATTATTTTTTTTTTCGTAAAAAAAAATCCACTTTATTGGAAGTCGGAGTGTGACCCTTTGGGACCTAAAGTTTATGCCGCTGAACGAAAGCGATGTATATTTAATAGCATATTTTGAACTAGACGAATTGGATTTATGGTAAATAAATAATTCGGTTTTTAAAATTTTAATTCGTTTCTGTTTTTACTGAATCTGTGGCCGTATTCAGGGTGAAGCGATAAAACGAGCTGTACCGAGTTAATATGCATTGTTTGTAAATTTTCCAAAACCGAAAAACAGGTGTGTAGGAACTCGACAATAACTAAAACATGCATGTAATGAAGTTTTTTTTTGTTCAGAAGAACGGACTGGGACAAAGCGCGCCAACGACGCAATTGATCGCGTAGTCCTCCGAACGTATTCATTTTAGATTCAAAGTAAAACGAAGCAGAAGTATTTGTTTTAAATGTGATTTTTTTTTATCATGCGTGTTATCATTTATCGCGTATTCGGTTAGCAATAAAAGTTAAAAAGTTACGCTAAGCAATTCGATAGAAAAGAAATTTTATTTTATTGGTACATCAAAGATGTAATTTTATTTGTTCTTAATAGTGTTTACATGCGTGAGGAAAAACTACTTGATAATTGATCAAAACTGGTTAGATTTTGTGTAGACGAGATTTTCATATAATCCATTTTAGATATTTTTGAATTTTGCCATAAATCCAAAAATAATGACACTAGACACTTGACCTCTTCACGAAAATCACCAAAAATATTCTTATATAGATTCGAACAAAATGTCAAAAAATTTGACTACTTTTGAGTAAAATATAAAATATGGGAAATACCTCGACTTTTGAAAGATTATGTCTTTTTTAATTTAATATCTTTTAAAATTTAAAAATGTTATCATAAACTACTAGTCCTTCTCTTCTAAAGTAAACTTTTTCGACCTTAAAAAAAAAAAAAAAAAATTCAAAAATAATTATTTTGTTAGTCAGACAATTATTAGGTCGTCAGAATGTTGTTTTATTTACATTGGAAGTTAGAATTTTAATAAAAGTTATTGTTTTCGCATAAAAGATGATTATTTTATTTTTTAACTGAATCCTAATAATATTTTGCAATCTTAATTTGATAAAATAATTCTAACACCAAAAGACTCGTTAAATATTTTTCTACCCGTACATTCATTTTTAGTTAGTTACATTAATTCGACGAATCAATTTTTTATACGCTTTTTAATTTTGAATCGTGTTTCAAATTATTCTTTTTTAAATTTTTTTTATTTCATAGACTTTATAATTTTCAGTAATATAATGCTTTTTTTTTTATGTGAATTTCAGTCAATATTAAATATTTAACTTGAAATAGTAATATGATATAAATATACCATCAAATAGATCTTCATTCTCAAGGCCATATGGATTAATCTTGTTATGAATCCAGAACTTACGTTTGTTTAAAACTTGAAAACTGTACTTGTTGTCTATAATACGAGTTTTCTCTTTTTAAAAAACTCAAATATAGTGTCAAAAAATGTGTTATTTGAGTGTAGTTAGAATCATATTCTGAGAATCGTCGCTTTCAAATTTAAAATAATATCATACTACACCCATCTGAAAAATGGCTCATCTAAGGTGATCTACACCCCTCCCCCCCAAATCATTATCTCTTCAGAAAGTCGGTGGGATTAAAGATAAAACTCGCACCACCATTAGCATGGTGCGAAGTGTGTTCGTCTTTTTTCTTAACGATTTTCATAAAAATGCTATATAATATATGTATGTGTATGTATTTACCAACAGTGAATTTCACCAAACAGTGTAAGTCATAATAATAATAATAATAATAATAAAAAAAAAAAAAAAAAAATACACGACACGATGAGTGTCACTTTTCCATTATAATATTAGTTTTGAATCATAATTTAATTATTTCGGTCGGTAACCGAAGTCGATTAGCAGAGCACGTAAATAAATTATTCGTCATGCCGAAATAGGTCAACTTTATTGATATACACGATCCACGAAATATTTCGTCCCTGCGTAAACGATAAGATTGTAAACCGTACGAAAAATAACATGTCACGGCGTTGTTTCCGCTTAAAATTCATATTACATTACGGGAATGCTGCGCGTCGCGTCATTTGATTATTTCAAGTGTGTACAATTTGTCAAATCGTAATGTGTACGTGACGCGTCGTTCCTCGCGTCACACCATACGTATATGCGTAAAAAGTTAAAATATGATGCGCTCGTATCGAAGAATTACGAATGAAGAACGCGTAGGTTCGCGTGTGTAGTACTTCAATCACGATAATGGAAAATTGTTCGCGACGCGTGTATTGTGCTCGACTCGGCGGGAGTAATACGTCGCGGAGGACGGAGTCGCGACGACCGTATACGCGCGTGTAATAATATGTCATACGCGGATGATATCATTATTATTATTATTATTATTACTATTATTATTATTATGATTATCATTATTACTATTATTATTATTATTATGATTATTGTTGTTGTTATCGTTTATTTTTGTAAACGTCAAGGCGGTTCGGATGAGTAATAATAATAGCAACGGCAACGGTAATAATCCGTGGCGCCGATCCCTATGTTTAGGTATTAAGGTTGCGATACCTAGCTGACAAGGGTGGGTGAGTGGGTGTGGTAAAGCTGCGAGACACACTAGCAAAAATGATTTTAATGTATGCAAATTATAAATGAACCGTAAGTATCTTGTTTTCTAAAAATTTTTCCAGGACCCACGGATTAAACATTTTTAAAGATACACTAAATACTATAAACTTTCACTAATATAATTCATATTTAACATTATTTATTCATTTTTTTCCTCTATTATATATTAAGTCTAAAAAATTGTTTTCTCTACTCTACCTAATAGACATTTTGCCATCTGATAATAACCATAGTTACACGTATATTATAATGTTTACTTTAATCTTATAATTTCATATCAATCCTATGCATATCAGTATTGAAATGGTATATGTATACTGTGTCTTTTGGTGACCCACAAGGTGGGCAGTCCGCTTAATTAAGTTGTTATATATATAAATAATGTCTAACAGTATGAATTATGATAAAGCTATTCGCTGAACCATTGAGTAATATTATAGGCTAATAGGTAGTTTTAGTATATGACAATAATGCCGTAAGAACTTTTGAGCCCCTTAACACGTCCCTGTTGGTATTCTATACATTTACTTATTACTAGTAGTTATTAGAGTTGTAGATCGATGGGAGCAAAAAAAAAAAAAAAAATCGGACAAGATATTGGTGATGAATGTATTAAGTTTTAAAGAAATGATGACTCATTTCTTTAGTATAAAACGATTCTGAGCAAAGCTTCAGTGTTATATATTATATTATTATTTAAATACTGTTTACGTATTTTACGGTTATTTGTATAATTTTTGGTGAGTTATAATAATTTATTAAAGTGTGTATAAAAAAAAATCCTGACTTACGATTTTTGAATTTTTGTTAGGATAATTAGGTAGGTATATGAGTAAGGTCATATTAAATTTTCAGAACTTTTTGTCAAATATTTAAAATTATATTACATAAAAACTTTCAAACAATTTGGTAAATTAAAAGTTCTATATTTAAGTCAAAAGTGATATAATTGTTCTGAAAATGTTGTCCAATATAAAAAAGTATGTATTTGATATTGGATAAAATTTTCAAGTTTCTAGCTTCAATACTTTTTGATTTATGACTAAATACCTAAAATCTGAACAGTGAAAATCTCGTTTACGGCGGATTTTTACCGATTTTACCGTTTTTACTCAGTTTTTCGATCGTTATTCTTGATTACTGGAAAAACTATGGAGATTTTGGAAAAATGATCTCTCTAAAGTACCATCTCAGTTCAATTTCGAATCTATAAAGTTGCTGGACGAAACTTTTGGACAAGGATTTCTATTCGAAAAAGTGTTTACAGAAAAAAAAAATAAAAAAAAAATAATAAACATCATTGTAAAACCATAAGATCCTTCGCTTCACTCAGAATCTAAAAATAGGGGCAGTTGCTCAACCTATTGTGGGTAGGTGGGTAAGGTGGGTGAGTACTTGCTTCGAAGGTGTGCTCATATTTCTTCGCAACACCTCTAAAAACTGACTTCGGCGCCACTAGTAATATTCATCATATAATAATAATAATAGCAATTTAAATAATAATAATAATAATAATAATAATGTTAATAATGATTTTCTAGATTGTGCTGAATAACTCGCGGGCGCTGGAAAAAGGCCAGTTGTACTCGTTCCTGAAGACCTTGCTCGGCGAAGGGCTGTTGACCGCTTCAGGTATTTACATTATACAGTCCACGTTCCTCGCCGCGTGCGGAGGGAAAAAAACTCGAGTGTTTAGCAAATTTAATATTGCGCATCGAATACGATATATTCACCGTGAGGGTCTTTTCCGAGACCCGCCACCCGACTTCCATAGTCCGAGTCTGGCGAACCGAGGTCTTGGGTTCGTAAAAAAAAAAACACTTATCTCGCCGACAGTATACAGTTACCAAAGCCTTTGATTTTTTTTTTTACGATTTTTCGCCCTCGGTGTGCATAACGAGCAGCGCGGAGCAAGTGAGACGAGTCGGTAAAGCGAGAGAAGCGAATATTCAGAGTAATATTCTTAGTCGGTGTGGAATGAACGTGTAATCAAGTGACCACAATTTATACTTTATGAGCGTGCGACCGCTTGTGAAAGTTCAGAAGAGCTGTGCAGTCACAACGAGCGATGAAAATTACGTAAAGATGTCTGTATTATAATGTAAACCAGGGCTTGAAATCGAAATAAAACTTTTCGATTTTAATTTTAATTTCAAATATCGGTATTAGTTTTTTTCGATTTTTATTTTAATTTTGATTATCGGTATACGTTTTTTTCGATTTTAATTTATTTGTAATATATCGATTTTATGGATTTTCGATGGCAACTTTAAAAATCGTTTTGCTTTTTTTCGATTTTAATTTCACTTTTACATTTTTTCTCATTTCGATAATGCAATATTATTTTTAATTTTTATTTGTTATATAATTATCATTGTACATTGTTATAACATTTCAACGTTTAAAATGTTGAACAATTATGATAGGGAAGTTATAGTATTATTACAAAATTCCAACCATAGATAACTTAGTATATCATTCAATTGTAAGGTTTGGTGCAAAAACTCGACATATCCTTTTATAAGGATAACGAATTACGAATTAAAAATAAAGTTACCGACTCCGTTATCGATGAACGATTCTTATTATGAAGTAATCACAATATTATATTATAATTATAATATTGGGTGTTGGCTATTTTTGAAATAAAAATTTCATTTTAAATTAAAATCGATATCTATAAAAAACCGATTTTCATTTTCATTTCAACTATCGATATTAGTTTTTTTCAATTTCAATTTCAATTTCGAATATCGATTTTCGAACATTTCGATTTAGATATTGATTTAAATTGTTTTAAATAATTTTTACGATTTTTATCGATGTTTATAATCGATTTCAAAATCGATTTCAAGCCCTGATGTAAACACATCTGTATCAAAACGTCAAGACTGAAAAATAAACGATTCGAATATATATTTTGTTTGGCATCACTGTTTTTGAAACACTGACTTTCCTCGACTTCGGTATAAAAAAAGTTTTACGAACGTCGTGTCAGCGACGTTAGTCAAATCATTTCGAAAAAAAAAAACAAAACAAGTTACCAAAATAATATGCTACGAATGAAGATAAGAAATATTATTATTATCAAAAATTATATGATGCTCCAGTTTAATAGTGTTTACCGAGCGCGGTTTCATATTATTTTGTATCAAAAATTTTTTAAACCATTGACTGGATAATTATCTAGATGATTATTCTCAGATAACCAATTTGTTTATCTAGACAAGATAAACAGATACTTAAAATAATTTTTATCTAGATAAGACAAAAAGATAATTCAATTTTATCTAGATAATTTCATCTAGATAATGCACAACACTGCGTATACTGTAGTGGCAGTGGACGGTTGCTGCGCGGCGCCGGCATTTTGCCGTGACCGTATAATATGAAAGCGTATATTATTACGCTCTTCTTCGTGCCTCTACAAAAATATCGCCGCCCAGTTTTTTGCCGTACGATCAAGACCGTGTAGCGTGAACCGAGACTTATTACTAGGGCTGAGGACTTCTAGTACTTAAAAATCTCAAAATATGCATGCACTTATGCACCAAAAAAAAAACAAGAAATATGCACTTATAAGATGCTCTAAAAATGTATTTTATTTTATTGATTCATCTAATTTTAATATTTATATGAAAAAAAATTGTGATACCTAATTATTATTTTGATAAGTTAATTTAAATGAATTCTTGAAAAATGACGAGTAATTGAAGTTCACTTCCTATGTATGTTTCGATTTTGTCGGATAAATAAAAAAATTATCTAAACGATACGAAAAATATTATTTTTAAACAGAAAATTCACCAATTAGTTGTTTTTTATCCAAGCTAATTTAAGAAATTATATCGAAAATTACCAAATATTATGATGTTGATTTTTCTAATATACTCAAAAATGCATTTGTATGCAATAATGACAAAATATGCAAAAATATGTAAATTAAAATTTTAAATATGACTTCCTGGTATTATGAAACATATTTGTTGATCACTAACATGATTCAACGATCTTTCTGAAAAAATATGAAAAAACTAGCAGTCCTCAGCCCTACTCATTGCCGTTTCGTTGCACAGTTCACGCGGTCGAAATCCAACGGATAAATTTAATTGATATCGGAGTGTTTTTTTCCACTATGAATTATAATATTATTGTCGCGTAAAACGTTTTCCAGTGGACAAGTGGCGGAATCACCGTCGAATAATATCGTACGCGTTCAACGTCAAGTTCCTGGAACAGTTGTATCCAGTTTTCAACGAAAAAAATAAAACGCTCGTAAAACGACTGGAGGCGAACATAAACTCGACGCAACCGTTCGACCTCTGGGATTATATTATCTCGACTACTTTCGATACCATATGCCGTGAGTATATAACGCTGCGCGCCGTACACCCGTACTATAATATTATACTGCGTGATAACGTACACGGACGACGACATCGAGAATGTTACTGAGGAGGTACTTCGTGATATTATTTTTACTGATCATTTTTTTTTTTTTTTTTTTTGTTGATTTTTTCAGTATTGAACGAAGTATAAAAAAAAATATATTTAATTTTTCACACAGTTACAAACACACACACACACACACACACACACACACACACACACACACACACACACACACACACACACACACACACACACACACACACACACACACACACACGCACGCACGCACGCACGCACGCGCAGACACACACACACACACTCACACGTTGTACTATATTTAATATTATACGTATACGTTTCGATTTTGCAGAAACTGCGATGGATTACCAAATAAACGACACGCATAATAAAACTCAATTTTTAGAGCTCACGACAGCGTAAGTATAACGTGTATATATTAAATATGTGCCGAGCCGTAACGAGAAAACAATCGTGTGAACGCCATACGATTTTAGAATTGCAGACCAACTCGTGAGGACCGTCAATAGAGTGTATCTGTACCCGACCGTGACGTTTGCGATCTATAGCTACTTCAGTGGCCTCACTGCCAAATTGAAACAGATTAATAAATTTCCGTTACGAGTTAAGGACGAATTTATTTATTGAATTATTTCCGTTGATCGTTTTTGATAAAAACAGTTTGGGTTTTTTGTGATGTAGTTGATAGAAGAAAAGAGAAACGACTACCGTTTAAAAGACGATACATCGGAATCGAATTCCGTGGACTACACAGACGAAAAGAGTATGATGTCACGTCGGTGGTTTAAAACCTCCGAAAATCGCTGAAACGTTTTATGTGATCGTTGATTTTTTTTTTTTTTAGAAAACAAATCCAAAACATTTATAGGCACACTGTTGGAAGCCAGTGAAAACGACCCCAATTTTACCGACGTCGACATAAGAGACGAAGTCATGACGATGTTGTTTGCGGTAATAGTAATAGTGATTACTATAGTACATCCCTATACATTGTAACAATTATTATTATTGTCACCGACATTTATACAAAATTAATCGAAGACTGGTTTAAAATTTTAAAGTTTCGATGATCTTGGAACTATTGATGTTATTATGTAACACATTCGGCTACATCTTTGAATGATAAAAACGGTTATGTTTTGAGTTGATCGGAATCGTGAGATTTCGTGGGTTTTTAAACAGCTGTAATTACGCAGAATTTCCAAATCTTTCATAATTTTCTAAATACTTTTAATATTATTATCACTCGCCAAGTTTTTATAAAATGATTATGAGTAGAGACCGGATTTTCATGCAGTAAAAATCAAAAAAATGTGCAGTTAATAACTTAAAAATTGCAAAAACATGCAGTTAAGTGCCTAAATCGTGCAAAAATGAATGTTTTGCCTAAAATTGCTTAATACTTACCAAAATGTTGTAAACATTCAAAGTACATTGATTTAAATCCTTAAATCATACTTTATTTATCCAGTTTTTTACAATATTACAGGATTAGCAGTAAACTAATGAGTAATTAATAATTAAAAGATTGATAAAAATATATACCTACATATATAAAAAAAAAAACCATACCAATAGAGTTAAACTATTTAATTTCCCATCAAATTTCAACTCTGGGTATTGTGATATCCAGGTTTTAATTTTTGATAACAGACTAGACCCAATTTTTGGCATTTTAAAAATTTGTTTATACTTCTTTACGTAAATTATTCGTAATGAAACTATCACGACACTAACTGATTCAAGAAACACTCAATCAAACACAAAGTCAGACAGAATACTAAAGTGCTAATGGCCAGGTATTCAAAATTATTATCTAACTAGTGGTTGTTTTTACCACGAAACAATAATAAATTGATGTTATTCTAAGAATATTAGCAGCTTGTGTTCACTTTTTCCTTTTGTATAGTTGAAAACTGAAATAAACAAATATTTACTATAATTTTATATACCTACCTGGCTACCTATGTATAATATATATAATCTAGTTTAATTTTAAAAATGCAGAATATGCAATTTCATGCAACGAAAATCAAAATCGTGCAATTTAGAATAAAAAGTGCAAAACGTGCAATTTCGTGCAAAATAAAACTTTGTTAAATGAATCTAATTCTCATGATTCGGATTTATAATTTGTTTTCATATGTTATAAAGCAAAGAAAAAAAAGTTGCAATTGCACGAGAATCCGGTCTCTAATTATGAGCAATAATTAGTTAACCGAACGATTAACTAAGTGTTTTAAAGTTTTTAACATGTGATTTTCGGAAGAAAAATTTTCTAATCGGACCAGCAGAATTCCACAAAATTAGAAATTGAATATCGAATATGTGAGCCTAAATAACTCCAGAAAAGAAAACGCAACCAATCGTCTCACATATTTAATTTATTATGACTGGCGTATTTCCGTCGAGAAAATTGATTGTGAAGAGTTCTAGACTCATTTTAGCGAGTTATGTACGCGATATTTCGATTGAACGAATTTACTAAAACGAATTACGAAATCGTTATTTATTTGATCGTAATGTTTTTTTAACTATCTCTTGGGAAAAAAAAATAAAATGATATGGCTTCTTTGGCATACGTATCAGCCAATTCATTTCCTCGAATTCCGACGTGGCTAGGTACCCAATAGAGGATGATGGTCTGTGAATTGGTTTTGAGAAGGTGTATCTGATTGTGACATCCTCGAAAATGTTATACGTCAATCGAAATAATGATTTGTGCGTACGCGCGTTTGTACTTTGTTCGTTTAGTTGTAACGTGCAATATAAAAGTCGAACATCATTACGATCTATACGTCCGATGTCGATGTCAACACGTAGTCGAACACGTCCGTCGTTAAATCTATAGATTCCCTGTATGTATTTTGGTTTTTCATACTTTTTTCTTCGAAACACGACAAATGTCGAAAATACACGTTTTCATACACGTAATACAAAAACGTGTTGTTTGTTTTTAAAATCGATTTTTCGAAAATATTATCGGGACACGATTCGTGTAGTCGATTAATAATGCGGGGACGCGATCCGTACGCGATGATTGCAATTTGCATGTAGTCGTCAGTAGACCGCGAAACAATGATAATTAGTGCTCGACAGACTTCAAACGCGTTACCAAACTTTAAGACAGACGTGTACAACGTGACTCGACCCGGTAATATTTAACATTGCTCTTCGTTATGCACCACAGGGCAGTGACACCAACGCGACCACCGAATGTTTCTGCTTCTTGTTGCTGGCCATTCATCAAAAAGTTCAGGTACGAGTAAACATAGTTGCTGTAAACTCTTGATTGTCCGTTATTAAAAGAATACCTACTCGGCAGTGTTGAAAATGAACGCGTTTGTTTATGATTATAATTACTTATCGTTTATATACAGTGGCGTCGTTTGGGGCGAGGGATTCTCATGCTTTTGCCTCGGTCTAGAATTGAGCTTACGTTAGGGTGACCATAAAAATAAAATAAAAATACGGGACACTAAGTTACTAAAAAAAAAAAAAGGAAATTCTAATTTTAACTGAATATATTAAAAAAAAAAAAATTAAATGTATGCTGTATAATAGTTTTTAAATACAAATAAAATAAAAATATTAATAAGTATAACATGTACACAAAAGTCCAAAAAAAAATTATTTTGAAGACGATGGCAGGTAAATTTCTTCTTTTGATGTTTTTGTATACTTTTGTGCTGAACTGATTTCATCGAGTAACTTAGTTTCTTTTAATAGAATATTTTAAAACTCATTACAAGATAAGTTTTTAAAATGTGTCAAGACAAGAATCTAAAAATAATGCTGATAAGTATAGATTTCAAATATGTTCTAATGAATATTGTGATACAAAAATATCGTAGAATTTATAAATTAACAATGAAGAGAAAAACGGGATTAATGTGGGACCGACTTGAAAATACGGGACAAAATGCGTCCCGTATAACTTTTGTCGGGACAACGGGACACAAAGTGAAAATACGGGACAATCCCGTATAATACGGGACGTATGGTCACCCTAGCTTACGTTAAGCACATATGACAAATATAAATACTTTTTATTTTAAAGCTAGTGACGTTATAGTAGGACTAATTAAAAAAAAAATAATAATAAATAAATAAAAATTGAAATCATCGATTACCACACACGTTCTATCGAATTCCTTTTTTGTTAAGTCCTCTTTATTTTTGCATGTACCAATATTATCTATTTTTGTAATTATGAATACTATTTTGTCAGATGAAGAATACTAGGTACTGTTAATATAGATCTAGTTCTGTTAACTTAGCAATTGTTATATTTCAATCATAACTGAGTATAGGTATACAAGTTATTAATTATTACTCGTTTTTTTTTTTTTTTTTTTTAAGTCGTAGCCCGATTTTCTAAACGGGGTCGAGGGAAGACTGTGAATAGGTGAATAGACTCAACCGTTCTCACATGGGCTTAGAGGTTTCATATAAACGCCTCATACTCAATAGGAAGAGTATTATTCCACTCCCCCATGCATACGTTTACAAGAATCGAGTTGGCACACAAAATTTTAAGTTAGAAATAAGAATAAGGTTTTGCCCTAGTCTAGGAAAAAAAAATAAAAGACGCCACTGATTATTGACTGTAATCACGTCATAAATATACGTGTATGCGTTTTACTGTAAAAGAAAATCGTTCAAAACCACGTGATTCGTGTCCTTTTTAGTCTATTTAATTCATATATTTCATCCATATACCGAAATTCACTTAAACACTCGCTAGCCCGCGGATAATCACGAGTTTTATTGCGTGGTCGACATGTACCATAACATCAAACGCTCGGAGAAAAACCGTTTTTCTTATTTTCCGGCTGTCCGTGTGTCTTTTCACCGCACAGGACGAAGTGTACGACGAGATCTATAACGTAGTGGGCGACAGTGATCGTGATCTGACGCCAGAGGACACGGCCAACATGCCGTACTTGGAACAGGTTCTCAAGGAAACTCTGAGAATGTTCCCAACCATATCAGTGTTCACCAGGCAGCTTGTGGATGACATCAAAGTCAGTGAGTATCTCTTGTTACCAAAGTCGGAAGACTAGGGGGCTAAGCCCTCCTTTCATTAGATTGAAGAAGTGAGAGTCCGACTATTGTAACAATGCTTTTCATTTGAAAATCGATAATTATGATAAGAATAAAATCGTATTCAAGTGATTGTATTGATCGCAAATAATTTACAGTGTAAAATAATTAAACAATATTATAAATTCGGTCATTTGAGAGCAAAAAAAAAAATAAACGTGCGACTGATTGTGTTAATTAATTTTTAATAATAGTTTAAAACTTTCTTAGCGTAACTAATTTTGTTGTTCAGGGTGTTATTCGTGTATACACCCTATAAATTAAGGTCAGATACGGCCTCCTTTACAATATTACTTTAGTGACTACCTCAAGTAGTAATTTGTTAGTTAAATCAAATGCGATGTCAGAATCTCGGAAGTAGTAACTAATTGTCACAGGTTTGATTGGCATGAGTCAATAAAACGGAGACGGCGTGGGGGACAAAGTCCCTCGGGTCAGTTTGTCAGACATTTTTCCAGCCCCCCCCACCTCCCTTGCCTGGAAAAATATCGAAATCGCAACACTGCCGGACCGCGGTTGAAATCGTGTTTTCTCGTTACAGCCAATTACGTGTTGCCCAAAGGAGCCAGCGTGACCGTGTCACCGATGGTCACGCACCGGTGTCCGAACTTGTACCCGAACCCGGACGAGTTCAACCCGGACAACTTCAGCGTGGAGAACGTGGCCAAACGGCACAAGTACAGTTACATAGCGTTCAGCGGAGGACCGAGAGGATGCATAGGTGGGTCCGGGTCGTCGGGTCGGTAAGGTTAGGTTAGAAGAGGGGGACGTGAAAAAATACAACCGGGCACTCCCAGAAGGGTCCGAGTCGGGTTCGAGGGTGCGCGAAAGTCGTTTGGGCACCGAGTTCGAGTTTTACGCGGGAAATTCAGCCCGTTTGGGTACCGTTTTTGTCGTTTGCGTCATCCTGACAGAGCATCTCAATAACGAATTCTTTAATAATTCAATAAAACGTATACAAATCAAATTTACTTATATTTTCGATATAATTATTTTGTTTTCATAAACGGTTTTTGGGAGTGTTGGGATAGACATTTAAAACACTGAATAATAATCAATGCGAAAGTTTTGCTTAAATACCTCGTGGATCTAATATTTTCGGTGTCCAAACGTGTAAAACAAAAAGAATCGAACGTGCTATGATCACCACAAAGGCGTAGTCAAGATTTTTGTAAAGTAGGGTCCGCTAAATATTTATAAAACGTTTACAGGAACTACTAGTTTGAAAATTCTCAAAGAATAAATTTTATCGAAAATTCCATCAAAAACCCTTCCTCGACACCTGATATCGGAAAAGTATAAATTATCATATTTTTTTTTTCAATTGTTCCTCAACGAATTTGATTGATGAAAAACAGTTATTACTTAGTTTCGACTGTTTCAAATTTAGCGAGTTTATTAAAAGTATATTCTGAATGGTTTTTCAATCGTACAGAAATTACGTCAATTGCCGGATTCAAAATTTCGTACAATAAACAAAAAAATATTTTAAAAATATTTCATTTGTCACCGTAATATTATAAGAAGAAACATTACATTTAATTTGAAAATTGGGCGCCTCTTTACCCTTGATGACATAGCGTCTATGTTTTCGATTTACTTTCAATTTCAACATAAATTAAACAGCATCAGGTCCAGGTTAAGGATTCATCCTACCACCGATGCAAACAGTCTCAAGTAAACAAAGGCGGTTTATCTAACTCAGTGGTTCCCAACCTGGGGGTAATTAACCCTCAAGGGGTAAAAACTAGACTAATCTTTATATATTTTTTTTACTTTATACTCATTATTATCAAATCTGCACAGTGCTCGACTTGGCAAAATTAAAGTAGAGGGACTCTATTAACTTGAAAAAAAGAGCGTCCTCGTCACTTGTTAAACGTTACTAAGCCGTGGGGGCTATGCCCCCACACCCCCTAATAGCCATCTTTAAATTATATACAAAATATTAATAAATAAATAATAATCAAATTACAAAAAAAATTACTGTAAATAATGTATTGTATATTATAGTTATAACTTATAAATATAATATGAAACTCAAAAGTAACTAAATGAAAAACAATTCATTTTAACTATTTATTTAAATTTAAAAAAAATGTAATTCATTAATAACAATCTTTATTAATTGATATTAGTGAATACTGATTAATGATAACAGTGTTAACTGATAATATAGGTAATGATATAAATAATAATAATAATATTCTGTGTTGTTATTAAATCTATGGTAAGAAAAATTATGTTATCAGTTTATCACGAGCATTTTGATAAAAATTAAAAATGCAGAATGATGCAGCGTCCCGTGCGTTCTTCTTAAAAATAAAAGTAGAGGTACGCTAAAATTTCCGAAAAATTAGTTGGGGTACTCCGTCTTCCTGCGTCCCCCCCAAGTCGAGCACTGAATTTGCATCAATCGCGTGTGTACAACTATTGTAATGATATTATTGTTACGATTGATATTGTTATTATAATATAATCGTCGTTCATAGTTTTGGGAATTACCTTATCGTGATGACTCTGATAATTTTATCACCTTATTACTCAACACATTTTTTTTGGGGAGGGGGGTAATTGTGGGCAATAGTGTGTAAAAGGTTGGGAACTGCTGATCTGACCTATTCGATTGCCTCGATTTCACCCAACACTTAACAGCCCCATGTGACGTGTGACAGCGGCGTGTTAAAACCGATTCAATGTCGAGCGGTGAATAGATCGAGGGCAGCAATACTTTCCCTCTGGGCTACGCCCTCCGTCGATCCGATCCGTAAAGGGCCCAAAACGGCCTTCAACCTTCAATCTTCAACGGGAGATATCCGGACACTGTACCTCCACCCGAGGCCGAGGCCAAGGCGCTGTTCATCACACGACGTTCGGTTGCAGGCATGAAGTACGCGATGATAACGATGAAGCTGATGGCGTCCGAGGTGCTGCGCAACTTTAGCCTGCACACGGACATCAAGATGTCCGACATCCGCGTCAAGATGAGCGACGCGTTCACGAGGATCGTAGGCGGATACCCGATCACGGTGCGGCCGCGCGACCGGAGGCCGTCGTACGTACGCGCCGCTGCCGCCGCCGCAGCCGCAGCCACAGCTTCCGCCGGCGACGGGAGCAACGGGCGGTCGTGACGGGACCAACCCCGACCGTTCCCGTTCCGTCCTTCCTTCTTCCCCGGCCCGTTGGCGCGCTTTAACCCTTAACGGGCAAGGCTGGTCACCCGTGGCCGGAACGACTTTTTAAATACTCCACACCAGAAAACAGTATCAACAACAGGTCCTCGCTACGCATACTCTTTCATCGACCATCGCTACTATCGGCCTGAGTTATTAAAAAACATTAATTTTTTTATTTTGAAAAATCAAAAATTTATGAACGCATTACATTTTTATTTTTGTTTAGTGTTTCACGCTAAAACATTTTTAAATAGGCATAATATATTCATAGAACAGTCAATATTAATGTGAAAAAAGTGCGTTTAATAATTTTGAAAATGAATAAAACCCACTCGGGTCACTCTTCACCAGTCTTGTCTATTCCGTTAATATCATAGCCTTGCCTGTCAAGGGTTAAGGGCTGCGCCCCCCCCTGAAAATGTGTTTTACATTTTTTTTTTCTACGCGTCGAACGTTATCGCCGTCTACGAAACGCAGGGCAAACGATTTTCGTTTCCGACACAAAGTCAGAGGCGTTCGATTTGCCGTCGAAAAAAATACGTTTTGTACCTAATAACGATATTATTCTGTCGCCGCTTTTTGCCTCCTAAGTCGTACGTATTAATAATATTTATTCGTGTGTTTTGTGGTGTATAATTTATACTATATTTTATTTCGATATATAACTGTTTTAAGTAGATGAATACATTAAAAAAAAAAAAAAACATGTTTAGTAAGTCAAGTCGTTGTTTTGATACGCCTCTACGTGTTATATTAGAAAAAGCGAGAAAACTGTTTTTCGTGTTTATCACTCATGAAAATGCTTCATAGTATATATATCATATTCAGAATAGCTAATAGGCCCGTTCAAATTTTGAACGCTTTTCGCGTCTCAACTCTAACACACACAAACGCCATCTACGATAGCGTGTGTCTAGATCACGACAACACATACACAGGCGCAAGTGTATTTTTCCACTGTCTCACACCGTTTTTCGCGCGGCTCGATTATAGCCAAAATAATAACACATTATTTATACGAATTGAATCAATACAACAATGGTCTAGACTAGGGTGACCATACGTCCCGTATTATACGGGATTGTCCCGTATTTTCACTTTGTGTCCCGTTGTCCAGACAAAAGTTATACGGGACGCATTTTGTCTCGTATTTTCAAGTCAGTCCCATATTAATCCCGTTTTTCTCTTCATTGTTAATTTATAAAGTCTACGATATTTTTGTATCACAATATTCATTAGAACATATTTGAAATCTATACTTATCAGCATTATTTTTAGATTCTTGTCTTGACACATTTTAAAAACTTATCTTGTAATGAGTTTTAAAATATTCTATTAAAAGAAACTAAGTTACTCGATGAAATCAGTTCAGCACAAAAGTATACAAAAACATCAAAAGAAGAAATTTACCTGCCATCGTCTTCAAAATAATTTTTTTTTGGACTTTTGTGTACATGTTATACTTATTAATATTTTTATTTTATTTGTATTTAAAAACTATTATACAGCATACATTTAATTTGTTTTTTTTTTTAATATATTCAGTTAAAATTAGAATTTCCTTTTTTTTTTTTTTTAGTAACTTAGTGTCCCGTATTTTTATTTTATTTTTATGGTCATCCTAGTCTAGACTCTAGACGAATGCGACGGGACAATTTTTGACATGTATATGCATGGCCGGGGGTTATTCTGTGTTAATTCGTGCGACACCGAGAATGTCACCATGACGTCATGAGCGTATTTTGTTATGTGTTTGCGTGTGTGTGCGTCGACCGGTGGTGACCGTGGGTATAATAATTATAAATTAGCGATTATTATACCTACGACCGTTATCGGAATCTCGGTGGCGTGTGATCTAGTAGTAACAATAGGTATAGCCCGTTGAATAATATTGTGTTGACGATAAAAGTAATTCATTATAAATGATATAAATACAACTGATATCGGTTGATAAAAAAAAAAAAAAAAAAAAATAGTTTGTTCGACGATGTCTGCAAGTGGTAATTATTGGCATTTGGAATTTTAGTTTATAACTACTCATAAATATATTTATATAATTTACATTATAAATATATATGTATACCAGTTACCACCACTGCTATAGTGCTACACCGTAAATGTTTTTTTTTTCGTCAATCAGTTGTGTGCCCGAGTTTGTTGTGGAATAATCGTATGCATTTTTTATTTGAATTGAATTTTCACATAATGGCACCGAAACGTAAAGTTGAGTTTAAGCTGAGTCTCCTCGTATCTAATTCATAATCGACGTTCACATTATCATGTCAACTGTGTTCAGTGGAAACAAGACATATACATGTACCCGATGTCTCTGCACGTAGCGTGGATACTCTTTTTCTCGAGCGATTTATTCCTTTTCGAAAATTTGCCGAGATCATTATTTTGTTCTCTTGTTTTCTTTCTTTCTTTTTTTTTTTTTTTTTTTTTTTTGTCCAAGTGACTCGTCCCTTTCCCTGTCTCCTTACTCACGGTCGGCATTATACTCACACACATACCGTTCACGCGGTGATAAAAAATCGTACGTTAGACCGGATCATAATTTTGTAAGATAGCGACGTGTGTTTCTAAAATCAACAACTGCAGGAGCTGTATAATAAGCGAAATATTATTTCATTTGTAAAAAGCAAACGTCTAGAATGATGGTTTGGTCAGCAACTTCCCGAACGTTATCAGAGGTAAAAATGGCGGAATGCGTTTTTAAAATTCGAGCGTCCCGGAGCGAATTGGTATGGTTTTCGCGATACTTCTGAATTTCTAATGAAATGCAAAATAATTTTTTCTCCTCCGCTCGTCGGTTCAGTCATTCTGCCGTGTACCGACGGGTGACGTTATTTAATTGTTGCGACTACGTACGGACAATTATACAAATATTTCGGTTTGAAGTGAGTTGAACTTTGATAACTGTGCGTGTCGTAAATCCAACTATTTTTCGCCGTGCAGTTATCCGCAAGCATAATGAAAGTATACACGCAGTTGTGTAAAATAGTTGCAAACGAATAAAACAATTTCAACAACTCGTTTGATGTCGATTTCGTGAAATAAATCAACTTCGATTTCACATCACGTACGACGATGTTTGTGCATTGCAATAAAAAAACGAAAAAAAAAAAAAACGAAAAAAAAAACGTGCGCACAATTTTTACGTTTCATTTGTATATACGTTTTCACTTTATCGGCTGTTACGTGGGTAGTGCATGATAGTAACTTGAAAACAATTCGGTATTCATTTTTAATGGATATTATAATTATTCAGTGATCGATAAACGAATCGATATGATACAATTTTACTGTCTCGGAATTTAATTAATACAAATTACAAACGAGACGTGTTTGCGTCTTAATTACGAACCGTTGTGTATCAACGTCTACCGAACCTTTAGTAGAAATGCAACGACTTCAAAGACTTTTGATTCGTAAACAAATGCTATATGCGTCATATCAGACTAAACTATTGACGGTTTCGGAGAAAACGGTTTTTGACTAAGTCCCTACTTGAATGGATACTCGGATATTAAAACGTTTATCGTTCATACGGGACGAAACGTTTCATTTATTTGTTATTTAAAAACTATGACGTCGTACAATGGAAACGCTCGTAATCAATCGAAACGTTTCCGAAAAACCACAGATTTTTAAATATTCTAAACGAATGTTATTTATAGGTAGTATAATATATCAAAACTAATTTATGTCAAGGCTAAAGATATTTTTCCCGTTAATTTCATTTTTTTTTTTCGTAAAAATACAATTTAAAACCGTTATAATTAAGATTTATGATCACTGTTATTTTTACGTTTTTTTTTGTTTACGTGCATATCACAAACACATTTTTTTCACTACTGTCCGATTCTTCGTATAAGTTTGTTCACATTTTCAACCAAAGTCTGGTTAAATAATAAGTTAAGCAAATAATAACTCTTAAAAAATCATTTTGTAAATCATCATGTTATCTAATAGTTGATAAAAACAAAAAATATAAAACAAGCAAAACATGATTTCTACGCATTCAAAAAATGTTCCAAAGTTAAAGACTAATAAAAAAAAAAATTTCAAATATCGTATTCATTTTTCTAAAGTTTTACCATAACCGCGGCGGTTGTTAAATCTGTTAGAATTAATATTTGAAGTCTTTAAGTTCGCGTTCAGACCGCTGCATATGTGGCGGCGGTGAAAAAACTGCGGCGGCGTTTCGCTTTTTACGAGTTATATCAAGCGAATTAATAACGTCCGTTATTTATCACGTCGTCGTGTGCTCGTAAAACACGAACAATCGTATTACGATATCGTGTACGCGTGCTGTGGGGGGACGCGCGCGAGATTTTGACGGATGAGACGAAACGGCGCGCGTCGATGTTTTGTGGCTTTGTGTCGCGCCGGTTTTTCGCAAAGCTAACGGTTCAAACGCCGGAAACCATGGCGTTTGTGTGCGGGACGAGGCTTGTACGACGAAATATTATGTAAACACGACGAGACAGAGAAAGAGAGAGAGAGAAAGAGAGAGAAAAAGAGAGACGGCCGTGAGGGTCAGCCGACAGATAAAACGAACGTCGGGAAGACTCGAATCGTAAAATCCACCGCATGACGACGATTGTTAGTCCTATCGTATTAATGTAATACGAGTGTTAAATTTATTATGCGCATTTATACACGTGTATGTATATGTGAAAACACACACACACACACACACACACACACACACACACACACACACACACACACACACACACACACACACACACACACGCACGCACGGGTCGTAGTGACTTTATGTTAACGTGATGACGAGGGGGTGTGGTTCCCCCCCACGGCTATCTCGCACACCGCGACAACGTTACATGCAACAACAACAACAATAATAATAATAATAAACGTATACGTTTGCGTGTGTGCGTGTGTGTCCCCGACCTTCGTATATACTAAATAATAATACTCACGCGCAATAAACGAGTTTGAACGTATAAATAAAATTAAAAAGTGTATACGTCATACCCGCCCGGACTGACCCGCGGCTTCGGCGTGGCGGGTCGGAAGAGCAAAAGTAATTCTGATCTGACAAACCAGTAAATCTGGACCGACAACGGGGACCGGTGTGTGTGTGTGTGTGTAGGTGCGGGGGAGACTTTATTTTCTTCTTGTACTTTTATTTTCTAAATTGTTATTTACGGCGACGAAAAAATTTGTTCCGCGGCGAAACGGATATGAACGGCGTTCGTCGTGGGCACGGCGGAAAACGGCCGTGACGAGAGTACGGGCGGGGATCGAATAAAAGTCCATAAAACGACGTTGTTCCCTCGACGTGAAAACGGGTCTAACGTTATAAGTTCTTCTTAACCAGAAAGAAAGAAAGAGGAAAAGAGATAGTGAGACACATACACACACTTACACAAATACTGCGTTATATGTCCGGAGACAGGTGTAGGGGAGTGCGACTAAGACGACACCGAACGTTATTATTACACACACACACACACACACACACACACATACACATACGAGCTACGACAAAGATGTCGTATCGTTCTCTCCCAAAGGACCTTTGCTATCACTAGTCGTTACGGTAAAAGTGAGCTCCCTGCACACTTCTAACCGCTGGAAGCCGCGCGCTCTTCGTCCCCGTCGCGTCGTCACGATCACTTTTAAAACACCGTGCGCGTCCTGATCGCCATCGCCGAAACGTTTTTTCTTTTTCTCTATTTTATTTCACTAGCCACACGCACACACACACACACACACACACACATGTAGACGTGAATCGTATTTCATCCTTCACGGTCGCCACGAGCTATTCACTGCCACCTATAGAAATCCCTTAAGAAAACATTTCATACGAGAAGCAAAAGACAGCGGTTGAGATTAAATCCTGCGTAATATAATAATATAAACACACACATTCACGTGTGCGCATTTGTTTGTGGACCAGAGCGTGTTCGTATGCGCGTTTCTCGGAGAAATTTATAGTTCGGTCTGCAAATGTCATATCACAACAACGCCGTGGACGCCTGCCGAGGACGGGGTGTGGCCACGTTATCGCCCGCTGGCGTGCGTTTAATCAACCGTGGTATTATTATTATTATATGATGATATAGCCGAGAGAGGTAGTCCTATATTTAAATATGCGTTTGTGTGTGTGTGCGTGCGTGCGTGCGTGTGTGTGTGTGTGTGTGTGTGTGTGTGTGTGTGTGTGTGTGTGTGTGTGTGTGTGTGTGTGTGTGTGTGAATATGTGCACGTGCATACTGCATATCATATATATATATATATATATATATATTCAGCCTCCAAGGATTCACTTGTCGTACCATTTGTCTATTATTATATGTGTTATCTTTCACACACGAGATTTTATGTAAATGTGGTACACACACGCATATTATATTTACGACGCACGTTGTATACTTGTACCGAAGTTTTAGAAACAGTACAGATTCCATGTTTTAAACAGTCCATAACGTAGTACAGTCGCCTTGTACCGTAATCCGATTTTACAAAGTGCAGAAAAATACGGTACACTATTCACAGTGTTTTTTGATCGTCGACACAAGTAGAACGGTGAGATAAATCAATGTGCGCTAAATGCGATATAATATTGGCGTTGTGGATTACTAATGTGTGATTTACATGTTTGCTCGTCCAACCCGCGTTTCCATACCTGTTTACGCGTTAACTTATTTCATTACACTTCAGACTGGTTTACAAAATGGAAACTCGCCCTTGACCCAACTATGAGCGAAACGAAAATATTAACCATAAAGAGATATAAAAATCCAACTGAATTAAAATCAAAAATCAGCCTGTACAATGTAATAATAAAAATCAATCAATCAAACATCTCGGAGTTCACCTTGATGAAAAATTAACAAGGAAAATGCATATAAATAAAAAATTAAACCAAACACGATTAAAAATCTTATACCCCCTTATAAACTACAACTCAACACTTCAGATTAAATGCTCACTTCTAATACACACATCAATAATCAGACCATTATTAACATATGCATGCCCAATATGGGCAGCCGCATCGCAAACAAAATTTACATAATTCCAAACCATACAAAACAAATTTCTTAGAATAGCTTTTAAAGCCCCATGGTACATGAAAAACACACAACTCCATAACGAAACTGGAATTCCATACCTAACCACATTGATTAATGAATAATTAAAAAAATTTCTTTTAAAACTTAACGCAACAGAATGAGCCCTTCACTTCAAAAAAAATTTGGAAAAGAACCAAAAACCGCAGACTAAAGCCACATATTCCACAAGTTATCTTGTCACCTCCTGAATCACCATCATCATAGTCAGCATCGGTATCATCAGAACATTGACCAAATAAACTACTCTTAATCTAAGTACATTTTGTTAAATTAAAACAATTTAAAAATTATCTTATACTCTACAATAATAATCTATATTATTTAAAACAAAAAAATTGTAAAAACAAATATTATATTTAAACAATAAAATTTAATGAATTAAAAAAAAATATATTATATTCTTCACAGTACATTTCTGCGTTAATGTCATATTATATGATTTATTTAAATGTTATATTATTTATTCGAAGGATAATTCACTTATAATTTCCACATTTTATTTTGTTATCATTATATATGAGTATTTTATAACCAAGAATATTTACGTGATCATTTAAAAAGAATAAAGTAACCGAGCTGGAGGAGAAATTAAGAGAAATTAAGAAATGTTCATGGGCAAAGCCCCATTATTATATGAGAGAGGTGGAAATAACGTATATATTATTGAAAACAAATGACCGAGTATCGATTTATAGGGCGTCTCAAGATAATTTGACCAAACTTATGTTCTATTCATTATTTTCAACTTTTTTTTTAAAATTTTTTTTTTTTAATAATACTATAATACTACGCTATAATGAAAACGTATCAAACGTTTTTTATTTTATTTCTTAAAACCACCATCGAAAATTTTTAATATTATTCTACAGTTAAAAAAAACCTAAATAACTATTTTTTGTTTCCTAGATTTAAAAAAAAAAATTGAAGTAGAATTTCACATTAATGTTACGTCATTAACTTTTTATGGTTTTTTCAACTTTAGAAAAGGGCATTTAGTAAAATAGTATGTTCAATAGTTAAGATTGAACTAGTGATATCGAACATAAAATATTTAATTAAAAAATTATCGACGGACAATATTATTAATATTTTCAGAAAACTTAAATAATTCGTAGATTTGTTAATTATTATATATATATATTAATTAAGGGATGTCCCATTAATAGAATTTTTAACTACGAATTAAAAAAAAAAAAAAACAAAACAAAACAGATTCACAAAATAATTATTTAGATTTTCTCTAAAACTACACGAGTAATAACGTATTAATTTGAAAAGAAAAAGATTCCCACACAGAGTAACACACAGAATCGCAGAAAAGTTATTATTTGCACTCGTAAAATAATTCCGGAACACCATAATATCTAGGTATAATATACGTATGTTTGCCGGTGTACATATAACATAATTGAAAACAATCGTATTTTTCAACCGCTCATAGACACGTTCAGCGTCAAGCAGTGTTGATGATTTACATATTTTGTTTCTCGACATTTGTTTTTTCGATCCGGGGTAGGGGGTGGTTTGGACACCTATACTCACGCACACGCGTGTGTCGTACGGGCATGTTTATTCGTGTGTACCTCGTGTACGCGCAAGTATGAGGCGAATACTAAATCACGCGTAATCTCGAACGTTTGACTCGCGGCGGCGGCGGCGGCGGAGAGAGAGGGAGAAAAACAGGAATTCGGGAGCGAACGAGCGTGAAAAACTGTGCGTGAGACGGGTCGGGGAGGGTGATTCGTGTGAGCTGTCAGCGTAGACGAGGTTAGGTTTGTGTAAAAATGTGCACGCGCGTCCTGCCATCACGGACCCCGTTCTCTCCGCGAATCGTACACCGACCGCCGCCGCCACCGCCGACGACGACGACGACGACGCACAGTCACCGTGAGCCGACGACGGCAACTCTTTCTCGTTATCGTCTCCGACGACGCGAAAACAAGTCTCTCCGTCCGTCACGCCCCCTCTCCACCTTCGATTTGCACCGAAATGACGTTGTTTACGCAGACGTGTAAATATTCGCGTGCCCGCGTATTGTCGTGCCGGTCGGTATCCACGAAAAACGATTTTCTTTGCCACCGTCAATGTGTCTTAATTAAAACGTTCGACGTGGTAACACTTTAAAAAAAAAGTCAAAATATTTCCTATCGATGTTTTTCATTTAATTCGTTATGATTTGTAAATTCGTAATCTAAAATCCGAGTTTCGTTGATCATTAAAGATCAGTGTTGGGAAATATCTAGATAAATTTATCTAGATAAGTTATCTAGGTAACAATTATTTATCTTTTATCTTATCTAGATAAATTTATTTTCAGTAATCTTTATCTTTATCTAGATAAAATTTTAGTTATCTATGAGTACCTATCTAGATAGGTAATTTATTTAAATGACCTGGAAAAAAAGGAAATTTAAAATGTATTATTTTTTTAATTATTATTTTTTTTTTAATTAATCGAAAAGATTACTGAGAAAAACTCGTGTGGAAGCCCAGAAAAGGAGATTATAATATGTACTATCATGAAAGTGAAGTAGCCATACGCAAAAATTTGTTAAAAAATGCAGAAATGTATTATTATTTTAATTTTAAGTCAGAGAATGATTTTTCATCTTTTATGAAGTTTATTTAAAAAAGTACATGTATTTTTAAATGTTTTAAATTGTGCATTTTTATTTTTTTACCTATTATACCTGTAGGATGTAGATCCTGAATATTTTCAAAATTAAACATGAAATTATCTCAAATTTATCTAGATAAAAATGTACTAATTTTTATCTTTATCTGGATAAAATGTATTATAATTATCTTTATCTGTATCTAGATAAAAATGTTTATAATCATCTTTATCTTTATCTAGATAAATTATTAGTTATCTATTCCCATCACTGTTAAAGATTCGCCCCGTTCCGTCTCAAATAGGCACGTCCAGTTTAGGCTATTGGTTACCCTTTTATAGACGTCCATATGCGTTTTTGGCCGGACCAACGATCGCATCCTGTGCAAAGCAAACGCGATCTACTAACGCGATCTGTTAACGGCGATTTCGCATTTTCGATAATAAACGAATTCAAACGGCCGGTATTCCTTCGCGTTCTTCTACGTACGAAAACCGCGGGAAAGATTTTCTAAACAAAACATTTGAAAACCTTTTACATATTATACTATTCACTATATGAGAAACAAAATAACGGCCAATCATTGACGATTCGAAGTCAAACGTAAGGCCTCGCCCGATATTGATATCAAGTTCACTAGTCCGAATAGCTGCGACTTCTTTCATTTTTTTCATAATAGAACAAAACAATTTTAAGGCGAGAAAGTCAACGATTATTATTTTCTATTTAAAAAAAAAAAGACTAAAAAAGATAAATTATAGACTATAATGTCACTAGATTCCGAGGAGCTCGCTCATACGGTAAGCAGTTTTTTTTATTATCGGTTCGCTATTTGACTATAAGAGTTAACTCGAGTGTTTTTGAAAACATCAGCTTATAGTTATTCAATTTTACGCAACGAGTTTTATTCTGTTGCTTAACAATGTTTTTTCGACGTTGTTCGAAGAAATTTTGAATGTAAAATTCAGTTTTCAATTTCATTATGCGTTTTTGTCAAGTATGTGGAAACAATATTTTTATGTTTTTTTTTTTTTAACATTCATATGCAAATTTTATATTGAAACGTGATTTGCGTGCAATAAGCTTCATTGTATTTATGGTATGTCTAAAAGTCGAAAGTGTAACCTTCGAAAATTGTATTGTTTTGTGATCACATGAGTTAGTTTAGCTTATTCTAGTTCATTTCTATTTAATGCAAATTTGAAATTTAACGGTAAACCGAATTATCACGCAACGAGCGTCATTGTTAGGTTGTCTCGTACTTTAGTGCCAAAAGTTGAAATTATACACGTGTATAGTTTTGTTTTGTGTTCACTCGCGGTGTATTGTTGATATTTGTTTGATTGTATTTATTTTAGTTTTTTTACAGTTTTAGAAATATCAACGCGCATAAAAAAAAATTACATAATAATATCCAATGTCATATTTAATTGTCGAGATCAGTTGTTAAAAAAAAAAAAAAAATAAATAAATAAAAATAAAAAATACGCATTCTTTCTTTACGGCTAGAGTTCAATTAGATTCCTGCGCGGTGCAGTTCAGTAGATGTTGTATAATGAATACAGTTTACCGAAACATCGTTTTGTGTCGTGATCTGATCAATAGGAACGCAAAAACGAATAGATCATAAAACAGCATAAATCCAGAAGTCGAGTAGTCGTGATTTTTCTATCAACGTGACACGAGTTAAACCCTTTTCAATACATACATTTAATGTTATCGATTTCTCCGAGTAGAATAATCCTCACCTTTTTCAACATACACTTATTTTATTGCACACATAGTATAGTATATTATACAGAAGATAATTCAAACCAAACGCTTGTTCCCTTAAGAAAATCTTGATAAAATTAAAAACACACATATTTCGGTCTCTTTGATAAATCAAAACGATAAAGTGCAGGACCACAAGTGACACTCTAAAATTACACAATATTTTTTTCCCGAACCTCTATAATTCAAATGAATCGATTTCCTATGAGCTCAAAATGATTTAATTAAGTATGTCTAAATGTGGTTCAACTCTAAAATTTTTTATTGATGGTTTACGTACATTATCTGAACAGTCGTAAATGGCCGAAGAAAAATGTAATTCCATTTTAAAGGATATTTAATATTTAAGATAACACAATAGACCGGATTGTGGCTAAACGTGTATTGCAAAAGAGAATAACAGATTTTTTGCAAATAAATAAAAATATGTATATAACATACACTATTATTTAACTGGACGGGACAGGGTATAAAATATACCGAGTAGCCATCCTTTCAGTGGAATTCAATCGAATCGGACGAGAAAAATGTGAAGCAGTTATTGGAAATATTTATTGACAGAGTGTTTTGTTCAATTGATAAGTTAGTAAAATAAGTTGTTCGTCATTAACATATGGTTTCATATTATTTTTTAAATACAAAAGAGGGTTTACAGTCAGGGGTTGATTTTTGAGTTGTGTCTTTATATCTGGGTTTACAAAAATAATAATTAAGAGATGTTATATTATAGATTTTGTTCAAAGTAATCATAATTAGTTCTCAAATTTATTTCGAAAGCTTCACAGTTCTGTACGTAAAGTTTTATCAACCGTGAAAATCAATTTCATCTGTATTAACTGAAATGGTTATTTTATAGTGTACATGTTTATAAATATAACGATATTTTCGATTTAATTTAACCAAGAATATATATATATATATATTAATGTATGGCGTTGATTTCAAATATTAATTTTAATTGGTTTAAAATATTTAATAAAAAAGATAAACTATGTGGAAGGGTTTTTTGAAATGTTAATATAATTTTGAAAGAATTTAAAATGAAAAAATCATTAGTATAAATTTAATTTTTTTTTTTTTTTTTTTTATTGACAAAGAGAGAAAGAGAGAGAGAGAGGGAGGGAGAGAGGGAGAGAGAGAAGGAGAGATAGAGAGTTTGAGTGTGTGTGTGTGTGTGTGTGTGTGTGTGTGTGTGTGTGTGTGTGTGTGTGTGTGTGTGTGAGAAAGAGAGAAAGGTCCTAATTCATTAATCTTCTACTTTTGTCTAAAACTACAAAAATAATATTATTGGCCTAGATTTACCATGATTGCTATCATTTGTTTGTTAGTGTGTTATTGATCAAATAAACATGTTTTATTTGTGTTTTGAAAAAGATCGTTAACATTTTCTATTATTATTGGGCAAGAACAACACAATGTTTACAATGTGAAATCGTATAACGCGTTTGTGTATGACGGCGCAACGAATAGACAAAATTGATACACGCGTGAAGGTGCCGTTTCATTTTCTAACACGAACGTTTTAATCGACAAAACAATAAACTTGAAGTACTAAACCAGACATTTATGTGCGTGTATACCTATCTTAAAGCATTTACTACTCGAGCTGTTCTCGTTTCATGTACACGTCACGATTAAGAACGCGGTGATGAGCGACGCTTTATCAAGAGACAAAGACGAATAAATGAAAAAAAAAAAAAAAACAAATCATACAACTATTAAATGAATCGGTTTCCGCAAAAGCGGCGAAAGTTTTAATTTGCTGAAAACAATTTTTTTGGTGGTTTTGGCATCTTGGAGGGTAATTACATTGTTTTCTGTAAGAAGAACGTCAGTCCAACATTTTTAGCCTTGTAACGAGAGTTATCTGAGGTTTTAATTTTTCTTCGTTTCAATATCAATAAAACGTTATTTCTTACTTCCAGAAAAATTTGATTTTTCGGACAAAAGGAAACTTTTGTAGAAACCGATTCCAATATTAATACGTCGCAATCAATCGTTTCCGTTGCGTGGTTTTCAATTTTTCTCGTCAAAACTTCCCCGATAGTATATTATACGTACAACAGCCTTACATCATCTACGGCAACGGCATTGTAGCTTTGTCGAGTCGTTCTAATAAGAGCGACCGACGCGTCCGCATAAAGCCTATTGACGTTTGACGTGACACGAAACGCCGACGAATCGGTTGCGTTTCTCCGACGTCGAAAAGAACAAATCGAGTAGAACGCGGGGACGTTTTTCTTACCTGTTCGTACGACTCTCGTTTGTAGTGGGCACGGTGAATCGCGATCGGCACGACTCGAACAGCGTGCGAACGAACCGCACGTTATATTTTTTTAATGGTACGCGATTTCGTTAGAGTGCACGGCCCGCGTGCGCATAGAAAAAAAAAAAATAGAAAAAGAAAAACACATGGAAATAAACACAAACAACTTGTTTAAAAAGTTACGTATAAATTGAATGATCCTTTTTCTGTGTTTGAGAAATGACAAAAAAAAAAAAATAATAATAATAACACATACCTATATACGTAAACTTGTTTTCGGAACGATTTATGTTTGCGTAATTCTCAGGTAGAACTTACAAAAAAAAAAAAAATATATATATATAAATAAAAAGACCCCAAGTAGTTGAAATCTTGTTTTCTACCAGCCTTCTCGTTATGATTTGTTATCACAGATAAACTAGAGTTCTTTGGTTTTTTTTTTCGCTCGACACCTTTACATTTTTATGTCAAATGTTTCCCATTCATTCTTACGGGATTTTTCGCTCTCCGCGCGAATATTTTATCTGTCACGCACCCAAGACTTATTTGACTGAACGCGTATTTTTTCTATTTACCCAATGTATATTTTCTTTTTATTTTCCTCGTATTCTATAAACATACTTCACCGTGCGAAATTATGTTTCGAGATATATATATATTTCGAACAATTTTCGTTTAAAGCAAATGAAAATAATATTTTCTCCTAGCCCGATATCACATAAAGTGATTTATTAAGCATGCACTATTTACTTTCGGCCCTGTACCTATACCACATCGATTTTAATTTTGATATGCACGATAAAAACAAATTACGTTTTTATTTGCTAGGGCATTGAGGTTTTTAGTTTCATTCAATGGAAACTACAGCTTATGAATTAATAATTTAAAAGAAAAAAAATATATATATAGCATATATTTTTTTTTTTGGAAAAATGTTTAAATTTAAATTTTCGCGCCGGAGAGATGTGTTAGTAAGTTTTCATAGATTCCGCGTTCGACAACTCACCTATTTTCTTTGTATTTCAGCACTGACGTGTAAAATCCGAATGATAACGTCCGCTTAAATATTATAGTGTTTCGATCAGACACAGTTTTCGGAGCTCCACCGTGAAATCGTTGAAACGGTGAACTATTAGCACGGCGTTTGTGTGCGAACGAGTGTAAACCATGTGACCACAACTGGTCGGCTACACAAAAGAAGAAATATGTTTTTATTTTACGAACCGTCAAAACGGATGGACACATATTTGCATATTAGGCATAACGCACAACAACGACGGATCAAAAACAAAACAAGTCATAACATCATTACATATTGTACCGGTGTATAGTTAAAATACGTTTTATTGAAATTATACATTTTATTCAACACAATATTTAGTGGTGGAAGATTAATTGTTTTCGTGAACGCTGTATTTTACCTGTTGTGTAATAACATTGTCATTATAACAATCGCGATTAAAATACGTATTAATATTTTACACTTTATACAAACACGCGTTGTCGATAAATAACAAAAATTGTCTACAGGGTCGGATTTCGAGGCTGACAATATTATGTAGCAGTGCACACGAAGAACGATTCGCCGTGACTTGAAAGGGGAATCGACTCCAAAAATCTAGTATCTGAATTAAAAAAAAGGCTTTTATCGTCTATCACTCGTTTGTGTAATGTAATATTATAACAAATGTCGCATATTTCTAATCGAGCGTACAAAATGAATTTTATGTAGATTAAATTTGTTTAATTATATCATAGGTTGAGTGTTTAAGTAAAAAAAAAAATTTAATTAGTCAAATCATAATTAGGTGTTTTTTCTGTTTGAAATATTGAAAGCGATATTAGATCATAAGTGTTATAAATTATACATCAGTATTATAGAATTTGATAAGTGTAATTCATTAAGAAGAAATAACAATGACATCAACCGTAGTTTGCCATCCTATTTACAAGTTTAAAAAATATTTTGTTTTATATTAAATACATATAATGTTGTGTGGGTGTAATTTATTATTTCAAAATTTAAATATTTTAATTATGTGTGTGGTAAATTAATAACTTTTTGTAATAATTACATTATTTTTAATGTCGTTATCTTTTATTAATTAGAAAGATGATAATTTTTAACAATCTAATAGGGTCCCGATAAAATGTATCTAAAACCTCTCGTGTGTAATCCGGCTCTGATTATCAGTGATTTGTAAATAAGTAATAACAATGCGATTTTATTAGTAAATCGAATCCAAAACATGAAAATAAAAATCAAAAACACTTAGTCCAAGGTTTATTACACTAATAATAATAACAACGTATTTAGGAACCTTGACACACTACTCTATTTATTTATATATTCATAATATATAATATATATATATATAAACAAATTATTTAATGTATGCTTATGTATAAATATTTTTTTTTGATGATATTACAATAATAAAATCAAGTATCTAACGAATAATAATAATAATAATAATAATATAATTAATTAATTATCAGTCAAAATTAAGAGTGCTCTTAACAGTTTTCATGAATATAATTATTACAATCGTATATGATATATTATAATATATTGGAGATATGTGTGCCGCGTATCAGACGATTATGGTTTTTCAACGATTATCATTGTTTTCGACGCAGTGCGAAATCAGCTCGATGCCCATAGACTAATCCGGTGTTTCAAAAGTCGACGTGCGGTACGAAGCCGGCAAACAACCGAAATCCGTTGTCCGTGAAATCGTTTTACTACACAATCATCGATAACGACTCCGAATAATAAAAACGAATCGCCGTCACCGCACGGCGTACACGAGACGTCGAACGGAAATCGTCTCGTTGTTTTACAAACGATTAGAAATAATTTATTTTACGAATATGATATATTATAGTTTTTTTTTTTCCAATACGGTCGCGTAGAGTGTTTCGGATAAATGACGTACGCTGTACGCGGTGATAATAAAACGATATTGTATCGGGTGTTTGGAACCACGACGGCCGTCCTGTGGTGAACCGTACGTGATCAACGAACTACAACGATCGTCGGCTACGTCTAAGGATCGAAATAAAGAAAACGCAATAAAATTACAATCAAGGTGCGTCTACGAATCGGAGTGAAATCAAAGCAGAGTGTTTGGTAATCGAATCGGAATCGTCTGTGTCCAGTGCCAACCGTGTCAGTTCGTCTCGGCGTCTGAAAAATTTCAAAATAAAAACGCACGACGACCGCGAAACGGCCGGCGAGAGTTTTAAGCGTCGCACAGACGATTAAACGTCGCGGGAGACTTTGTACGCCACGAGCGATTTCGCGAGTGATTTCTAAGTTTCACGAAATCGAATGCGTACGATCGACGTGTGTATTTCGGCCGTGTGAATTCGTTATCATTCCGCACGCGTTATTTTCGGGGACGCGCGTCACGAAAAAGATTTCGGTTCCGGGCAGCATATTAACAAAACACACATTGATTCGGCAATGATTCGGAATTCGGCATTTTGATTGGTCCATTTTGAATTGCCGCCAACAATATGTTTTCATTACCGTGATAACGTATAATCATTGATTATAAATACTAAGAATAGAATAGTATTTATAATCTAACTCCCTTTTTTTTTTATGATAAGTGGTATAATTAATATTATTAAAGGTATAGTATAGTATAATTAGTGGTTAGAATATAACAGTAATTTAAAAAAAATGTTTGACCAACTGCCTTCTTCTTTTATTAATATTATTGGTAATTCTAGTAAAGAAAATTGTGTTATTCGACAAACATAATCTTTCCTATGATTAAAATTTAATATAATTTGAGGAATAAATGAATATTATTATTTAGTAATAAAAATAAAAAGACTGACGTGTATACAAAGCGTTCACAATTTTTTTTTAGTGTTTCTAACAACCCAAGAAGTATTTGCAATTTCAGAAAATTCACTAATCCACTTATCACATAAATCATAACTAAAAATATTATATCGAATAACACAATTTTCTTTACTAGAATTACTAATAATATTAATAAAAGAAGAAGGCAGTTGGTAAAACATTTTTTTAAATTATTGTTATATTCTAACCACTATATTATACTATACTATACTTTAATAATGTTAATTATACCACTTGTCATAAAAAAAGGGAGTTTGAAAGTTTGATTATAAATACCTACTATTTTGTTAATAGTATTTATAATCGATGATTATACGTTATCACGGTAATGAAAACGTATTGTTGGCGGCAATTCAAAATGGACCAATCAAAATGCCGAATTCCGAATCATTGCCGAATCAATGTGTGTTTTGTTAATACGCTTCCGGGCACCTGCCGATATCGAGCCGTATTCACACGTGTTTACGTGCACATCTGTGACGTGCCGAAATCGAGGTTGAACGAAGACGAAAACACGAACTGACCCGGCGCAGGATTAGATTTTCCCGAAAAACCACACGGTTTCCGGCGCACTTATCGTCGAAACGTGTTTGTTTGTGAGCGCGTCACGCGTCGACACTCGACACGTTCGGACTGTGTACAGACGATCGTGACGATACCACGTTGGTTTATAACAGTGGTTCTCAACCCCTCGTTCTCTCTAACACGTTGAATAATTTTCAAGTACAGTTAACACGGAAACGGGCAATGAAATAAACGACACGGTTATTATCGAAGAGAAAGCGTTTAAAACTTATTCGTAAATCCCACGAAAGTTCGTTGAAAAACGATTTAAATCTAAATCGATCATACGAATTTGAACGAACGGGTACTGGATACGAATCGATTCGCTAAATCGGGGTTAATTCATAAACATTCGAGTAGATTTTTTTTGGTTTTGAATTAGAAAGTGATTGAAAACAATATCGTCGACACCACGGACCGTGTGAGACGAGAGTTTGCCGACCACGATTGTCCCCGCTAGCCGCCATCAGTTGGGAACCACTGATTATGGGTACGAGTTTTTTTTTAACATTTTTTTTTTTTTTTTTTTTTTTTTTTAACATAATGTAATAATGTTAAAATGCTTATGTAATAATGCTTGTATGATATTAGTGTATAGTGTTACGTATGTCGATATTCATGCTCTATAATATAATAATATTATCATTAATTTTTTACGATTACAACGACAATACAATAATAATAAGTATAAACTAAAAAAAAAAAAAAACGAAACGAAACGAAACGGTACACGAATACACGAATAATAATTGTAATATTATTATTTACAACGGAACGTACTGAAAAATCTGAGCTCGCTTTGACGTCGATCAGTCCGGAGTCCTCGGGGGGTCTTAGAATCGGACGTGTTTTTTTTTTTTGTCTTCATTATTTTCTTACATACGTGTCATCTGTTAGCACGTCGTCGGTACGTTCTCGTGGTACACTCTCACACGCACACGCACACGAGTACGTTGTACAGATTATAAATAATATATAACATAAACGGTTTATTTTACATAATATACGTCGTCGTCACTGTCGAGGACGTCCGTGGTCGGCGTGTTGTTTGCACGGCTCGAGCGACGTCGGCGACGCGTTGGCGGCGTCAGAGACGACGACGACTGTTGTGTTGGTGCGGCGTGGTGATGGTGGTGGAGGTAGTGGTAGTGGTGGTGGTGATGGTGATGGTGGTGGTGGTGGTGTTGTCGGTGGTGTCGGCGGTGGCGTTGTGACTGTTTTGGGTGACCGAGTGTTGTTTTCACGTGCATTAATGCGGTTTCCAGTCGTTGGCTGAAACAAAAACAAGACCGCGTTATCATCGGCGCCCGGGAACGGGCCGAAACGGGACGCGCGCGCGGACCGGGTGCCCGGACGGAGGTAGGCAGGGACGGAGGGCAGAATAAATAATTATAATATACGTGACCTAATAATATCGCCGGCGCGGCGGCCGAGCATCCCTAAGAGGGGTCGGGGTGGAGGAGTCGGAGGGACTTCGGCGGGGAGGTGTCGGGGAGGGGGCGGAGGGCGGTTTGGAGGGAGATATCTGAGTCACGGCCGGTGGTGTATTACGCGCGCGTGTAAAACGAAAGTGCGCATAAAAGGACACGGCAGCGTTGAACGAACGAATAAATCGTGCGGCGCGGCGGACAAACGGATAACCGGCAATTAACTTACCCTTGTAGTACACTTCTTTGTGCATGCTCGGACAGTATTTCTCGTCGTCCTGCAAAACATAAAAACAGAACGTCCGTCATCGTCGCAGTGGCGTGGGGTTGTAGTGCTCTGCACGGTCCGTTTATTTTTTACGCCGGACCCCGGACTGGACCGATCGAAAAATAATCGACCCAGACCGGACCGGACCGATTAAAAAATAAATAAATAAATAAAATACATGTATAATACCGTCCCTCCCGCACCACCACTACGTTTCACGAAAAATTACAATTATAGACGAATTGAAAGTGTTAATTTTATACAACTGTACATATCATATCGCAGGGGTGGCCATGCGGCTCTCGTCTCATAGTCGTGTACGGCTCGTGGTCTTATTTACAAAAACCAAAATATTTTAATTTTTTTTCGTATATATTTATAATAAAAAATGTTTTTATTGTATAAATGTAAGGCCATAGTGTACAGATTTATAAAAAAAAAATAATTAATATGAATAATAAATTAAAAAATAAAACGTTAAGTTTAATTTGTTTGCGTGGTATTTTCTCCGTGTCTACTTCTTTAGTAAGTTTCTTAAGATCTGGTTGAATTGATGTAAGAGCAGTTCTTGGACATTCTATGAGATGATCGTCAGTCAAATTTGAACGACATTTTGATTTAATTATTTTCATTGTCGAATAAAGTGATTCACATGAATACGTCGCTCCAAAAATTTATATGAATTTTACCGCGCAGTTTTTAAGAATTCGGCTCTTGATATAATCTGATTAATACGTGTGGTTCGCATACATAGCCATGTTGGCCACCCCTGCTATATTGTATTGAGTGCTAAAATAATCCAAACTAGACCGCAATTCCGTCATCAAAACTTATGTCGAACTAAAATTGAAAGCGGACCGGACCATTTTAGATTATAATACATCAAGACCGAAAAGACTAAAACGTGCACAGCACTAGCCCATCCGACTGGACCAGGGTTGAACTCGTACGTTTGTACACAACGTTATCAATGCGGCTTGTGCGTTTTACTGCGAGTCGTTTCCACGAGCCTTCTCGCGTCTTATTCCCTAACACAGTACAGTGAATGTTCCCTAAACGGACACCTCTTAATAACGGGTGGTATTTCGTTGAACGAGAGTGTCCGGTATTCAGAGGTTTCACCGTTTTTTATTTTGCTAAAAATGGACCGTGCAGAGCACTAGTGTGGGATGTCATATATATAACAATATACGTAACAACAGAACGGGTTCGTTTCGCGTTCTCTTCGTTTAAAGGCGACGCGAAATCGACGTTCGCGTTTTATTACGCACGAGCGGCCGGTGGTCACGACAGCGATAATCACAACGTTTTGATAACGTTTATACCAGGGACGCCAACGTTTTCCATGGAAATCTTTAGCCACCGATTAGTATTTATTTAGATTTTAGGAATGTTATTTGTGTTTTTACATGATATATTCACGGTAAAGAAGGTGTTCATGCCACTCCGTATGTGACTGACTGACAAAAATTGTAATTACAAACTATTTCGATGACCGTAAACTGTTAGATCAATATTATACAACATAACGCGATCGGCCGATATTGGTGAAATTAACGTTTACCGCGATCGGCCAACGGTGCTATAACTAGGGATGTGCCGAGAGGAACGTTCCCGCGGAAAGGAAAGTTAAATGGGGAATATTCCCGGAAATATTCCCCGAAGCTACTTTCCCCTGTTTCAAATAAAAATTGTTGTAAAAAATATTGTGATACATCAAATTGTATGTACATTTCGTAAGGAATTCGACTAATTGAAATAAACACGGATTATAAGTACCTATATATTGCAATTATTAAATATAATTTTAAATTTATAATCAATAGTACACATGCCATATAAATAATATAATAATATAACATGCCCATACAATTTTCGTACACCATAAAATTATCTATATTATCGGTCAAATAACGAGATATTTATTGTAGTAAAAACAGATAATATCATCGTCCCCATAATCTAGATTCTATGTACTTCTTATGTACTCTTTAATCAATATTGCTTTTATCTTGCCCGTTTGCCAGGTAATAACTTTAATAGGTTACAACTATTAATACCTAGGTACTACAAATTTTAATCTAAAATACATCATGTGTTTCACATTATCAATACAATTATAACAGTCAGTATTTCATATTTGTATGCGGTTATAAGTTTTAAGAGTGTTTTTATACATATATAGTTTAATTTATTCGGAAAACCGTAGAAAAACTTGAACCCTTAACATGGTGGAAAAGTATAAATAGTGAACTTTCTACTGTAGCTCAGATTATATTAACGATGCCCGTTTCTTCAGCTGCCACAGAGCGCTCACTTAGTACCTTTTCTAGACTACACAACAAATCTAGAAACAGGCTTATGACTGAACGTGCAACAAAATTAACATTTATTTCACATAATTGGAAAATATTGAAAAACAATGAAGAAGAGATTGATTATGATGTTTATGAAAAACCACAAAGTTATAGAGCCATTTAGTGATGCATCAGAAACTTCAGTAGAAAAGGAATTTTCTTTTCATGACTCAGATTCCAGATTGGGATTTTCAGATGAAAATGACGATGAGGAAGATTAAAAAATAATATATACATACATAATCATATAATAAATACAAATTTTTTACATAAAATTATTAATGCAAATCCTAATACCTAATTACCCATTATATAATTATTTTTAACATTTTTACTATTGTTTATAAATAAATTTAGTATCAGCAATGTAAGTATGTCTAACTTTCCCTATACTTTTCCCATTTCGGGAACATTTCCGGAAACATTCCTCGGAAATTCCCCTAATTTATTATTCCCGGGAAAGTGCCCATCCCTAGCTATAACGATCGACCGGTCGATCGCGATCGACAGGTTGGCCAAACGCGGTTTATATGGTGTGTGATGTATCGCGCGACGAGCTCACGCCGTGGTCGAAACCGTGCGGTATATCATTGTGTCGGCCGCGGCGTTTACATATTATTTCATATTATCGCGTAGGTATGAATAATGATAAAAGAAAAAAATTACCGACTGGCAATAAAATTGTCGATTGTAATAACGCGGTCGTTAACAACGAGATATATTATATATATGTGTATACATATACGCATGAATGTTCACGCTTTTATTGTAATACGGTCCGAAAACGTAAACGCTCGTACCGCGAATTAAGTTCATTGGTCGTTCCGTTGCCGCCACACCGTGACGATTCAGTTGTAAATAACGAATATCAACTCATCCGGTGGTATAACTAGATGTGCGGACGGCGAGGTGTAGGGATTTCGCAGAGAGACGTTAAATCGAATACTGTGCACACACATACAACCACGAGCGCACAGATATTTAATCGAAACGACCGATATAATTTTACGTGATTTAGGAAATCGCTTGTCGAATATCGTTTGAAAATTTTCACCTTAAAAAATTAAATATACGAATACTACTCGACGTGTCAACGAGAATTCAGTAAAACGCCCCATGTATATATTACACAATGGTTGTCCAATCGACGTATGCTTATATGAATTTTTTCGCTCTTTTTTTTTCGCATACAAAAGTAACGGCTGGTTTGTCAGTTAATCACTCTTGACGGACTAAAACCGATATTTACCCGAGTCGATTTTCATCACATATTTCCGAGAATGACAGTTTATTGGCATGGCGATTCGCAATGACGTTGACTCAAAATCGAATTAGGTACCTAATTATTTTCAGTAGGTCTGTTCACATTTTTATTTTTCAATTGAAATCGAAAAGATCAGCATTTGCTGTAGGCCTTTGATTTTTCATTGCTATAGCAATATATATATGCCTACGGGTTGGAGGGGTGGGTTATATTTATGCACACGGTGCACAAGAACGTGATTCATTCAAAAAATCATCCGAGAAAAAGCTCCAGGCTGTGTTTTGTCGAAATCGACTGAACCGAGGAGCCGTGTACGTAAAAAAATATAGTAGAATATTTAATATACATTGTGAATTTTCGATCAATGCTTTAAGGGCACCGTTTTTGTTTTCAATTTCTCTCTTTCTCTCTCTGTCTCTGTCTCTCTCTCTCTCTCTCTCTCTCTCTCTCTTTTTCTTTCTTCGTTTTTCACCAACGTAAACCTACAAAAATTCGATCTTTGATATGCCTATATTACGCTAGTCAGCTACGGTCCGTGTGATGTTTTATTCGCTATCGAATTGACGGCGACTGAGAACGATTATAATAAGTCGACGTACAAGAGCGAGAATGTCCATGCACGTGCACTATATTACTTATTTTCTATAGGAATACGAATGCGTTGGACGGAAGAAAAAACAAAATTCTTACGCAACACTGTCATAATCGATACATTTACATTTTTTATTTGTAGCAATCGATATTTTTCATTTAAAATGTTAAAACTAAAAACAATTGAATAATATTACGATTGTTTTTACTTCTATTTGCTCGAATGACTCCTGATTTTGAAATCATTGCCAAAATATATCGAAAAATGATCAAAGTAATTGCCAATTTACACTCGAAATTCTAGATTAAAACTTTTTAAATTTTTCTTTAGTATCGTTATAGATATAATTTAACTAAAATGTACATAATGTTTATCAAATAAGCAAATAATATAGGTGTCGAGTACGTTTTCAGTTATTTATTCAACCGTTTATTTTATGTTAGTTAGATAGTTTTAAATTAATCTGTATTATACATGTTTAATTTTAGATTCTGAGTGAAGCGAAGGATCTTTTTACAATGATGTTTATTTTTTTTTTTTTTTCTTTTTTTTTTTTTTTTTTTCTTTTTTTTTTTTTCTGTAAACACTTTTTCGTATAGAAATCCTTGTCCAAAAGTTTCGTCCAGCAACTTTTTAGATTCGAAATTGAACTGAGATGGTACTTTAGAGAGGTCATTTTCCCAAAATCTCCATAGTTTTTCCAGTAATCAAAAATAACGATCGAAAAACTGAGTAAAAACGGTAAAATCGGTAAAAATCCGCTGTAAACGAGATTTTCACTGTTCAGATTTTAGGTATTTAGTCATAAATCGAAAAGTATTGAAGCTAGAAACTTGAAAATTTTATCCAATATCAAATACATACTTTTTTATATTGGACAACATTTTCAGAACAATTATAGCACTTTTGACTTAAATATAGAACTTTTAATTTACCAAATTGTTTGAAAGTTTTTATGTAATATAATTTTAAATATTTGACAAAAAGTTCTGAAAATTTAATATGACCTTACTCATATACCTACCTAATTATCCTAACAAAAGTTCAAAAATCGTTAGTCAGGATTTTTTTTTATACACGTTTTCATAAATTCGTATATGAATAACGACTGTTTTTACGTTAATTTTCAACTTAAAATCTGTATAAATCTTTTTTGGTGTGTCCGATCACAATGAAACTTGGAATATAGATATAAAAACATGTTTCGAATCTTTTGGTAACAGAAAATTTCTAACGAGTTAAAAATTGAATATTTTATGAGGGTTTAATAACGAAAAAACTCACCAAAAATCAGACAAATAACCGAAAAATACGTAAACAGTATATAAATAATATATTATATTACACTGAAGCTTTGCTCAGAATCGTTTTATACTAAAGAAATGAGTCATCATTTCTTTAAAACTTAATACATTCATCACCAATATCTTGTCCGAGGTTTTTTAATTTAAATTGTAATTTCAAATATAAACTATTACGGTTTCCTATAATTTTACTATTTATATGAGTATGTTAGCGTGTATAATATTTAATTCATAGTAAATAAAATTGACGTTTCGTATTAGATAAAATAATTTGAAAATTCTAAAATTTAATTCCTATTAAATTTAATTTAATTTATATAACGACTTAATGTGATTATAAACATATGTTTTTTAGTTTTACAATGGAATCAAAACAAAAATCAAAATTGAAAAATGTATTGCATGACTTTAACATTCAAATTAAAGGGTCGTATAGTTAATAATTTCTAGAATAATATGTTAATTAATTATTATTATCTATTATATTACTTTATATTCTTATTTATCATTATCTTATCCATATAATTATATACTATATTAATATATAATGTACTCTCCATATTACTATGCTGAGGCATAGCACATATTTAGTACATGTATATTATCTGTATCGTCTATCTTGTTTGTGTACATTGATAATATTGTCGAGCCGTAATAGTTTTGTGCTAATGGCTAATAAAGAAAAAAAAAACCCGACGTATTCCGTCGTTACGTTTCCGTGGTTATCCTTATCAATTACCTTTCTCAGGTTGAAATCGATGTTGGTGCGTACCAGCCGATTGTGTAACGGCTGAGGCGGTCTGAAGTTGTTGCCCAGCGGCGCCGTCCCTTGGCTCTTCTTGTTGCCCTGCACCAGACCGCGCAGACTGAACAACTGCAACGAGTAATGAATTATTAATTAAAAACGGTCCTAACACGTGTTTGGTCTGCCATCGATTTCCCGTGCGAAACCGCGCGAGTTCGTGTGCACGGTACAAACAATGACAGTCTGACCAGGACCGCGGGGTACGCGAACGAGACATTGAGCTTTATTATTTTCGTTTTTTTTTTTTTTTTTTTTTTTTTATGACATTCGTTTTTTGAAATTTTTTTAGTCGTCTCACAGATTCACGTCGTAAAAAGTACTCGACGACTCCTGTTGATCGGCAAGTCACGTTCTGCGTTAATAATAATAATTTTGAAATGTTATAAACGATAAACCGTCCGTATTCAATTCTATCGTTTTCGTATAAGTTAATGAAACGTAAAAATTCACAAAGAGATAGAATACATTAATTTTATCGGTTCACGTTTTATCACGTAGATCGGGCAAATATGCTTAAGGTTTAGGGTATGATGGTTTTCTAGAATCCTCTCACAAAATATTTTTCACCGATCTATGATGAAAACATTAATTTGAATAATTGAAAACAACTCAAACGCATCTATGTGTCGAGAATTATTCCCCCCCCACACCGAAAAGACGCTTAGTAATTTTAATCTTTTTGTGCGACTCTGAATATTTCAATATATGAATCACTAGCCACCGAGTTGGGAAAAGGTAAACTCTTGTTCGTGCGATGATCAAATACGGAAAAAAAATCTGAGACCCTTACGGAAAGTCGCGGCCTAAATCTTTTTTACGCGACGTCGCGGTTAGGACCGGTGTAACCGATGGAAACGCAATATATTTTTATCCCACGGATATTTATCGCCAAGGTGTTATAGGCGTCTGTTCGGACCGCGGTTAGGTTAGACGACGCGTATTCGTCGGTATTTTACGTCCGCGTTTATTTTTGCACATTTGACGGTCAACGGGTCCTTTGTCACCGTCGCGTCGCCACGTCGACCGTCGTCTGCCGAAAATCGAAACGTCCTGACCTGTACTCGAACTACTGACGTTTCCTGTACGCTCGCGTGGTACCTATATACCGATACCCGTCGTCGTGACATTATCATTTAGACGATCGTCACCGTCGTCGTTCGCTACAACGACGGCGTGCAGTCATTTCACGAGCCCGACGACGCCGACCGCCATCAAGCCGACGCGGTTCGATCACTGCAGTTTATGCGAAAATTTGCATAATTTGAAAATTTACCTCTCGCCGAGCGCACCCGTGACCGTCGTGAGCGGGCGAGCGCCAACGGTTTACACGAAAACCGTATTTGTGACGTTGCGCCGGATCGACGTGTCGCGACGAGTGAAAACCAAAGCGCGAAATCATATCACGAGCAACAGTCTGCCCGGAGGTCATAATAATAATAGTAATCATAACAAGTTTAGGCGTTTCGTTCGCGTCGAATGATTTATTACGTATACGACAACGAGCGAGTTCAAATAATTGATTGAGCGAGTCCCTAGAGTGGTACCGGGACACGGTTCGTTTGATCCACTGGAAACGTCTGATAAATGACCGGCGTCCGTACGAGCCCCGATTCCGCGATGAAAGTTTATCTAAAACCAAACATTACCGCGCGAGAGCTTTTCAATTAAATGTCTGAAATCGACGTGTTTATATTTCCGAAGGTCAATGTTTGATAACCGAACACGGTATTACGTGCGCGTATAATACGTACGCCTTTGTACCCACGCCGTCGAAACTTTACGAATAAACACCGTGCGCCATAGACTGGCGTGCAATTATTTTACACCGTCGGTACGACATCGCGGTACGAACCGGTAATGCGTTTCGAAGGAGACACGTCGATTGCGCCGAAAATTGGCAGGCAAAATAAAAATTTCAAGGGACAACAAAGGTTACTCATCGATTGCGCCGGTAAAATTGTATTCGTCTCAATAGATATACATCAATCGCGCCGACCCGACCGATTAGTCATTTCTCTGGATGTAGATATGGAAGTATGACCATGTTTGATTACGTAAAAAAAGTAAGCTACCACTACCACAACAAAAAATAATAATATTGTAAGTAACAAAAATCTATAAATTTTTTTCTTTTTAAATTCTCGATTTTCGTTTTTTTTTTTTTTTTTAGATGCCATTTGATCATTGACCACCATGGCAATTTTTATTTCAATTTTTAAAATTATATTAATTAATTAATTAAGGTCAACGTATTGTTTTAGATTTTTTTAAAAGTTTTTTAATTAAATAAATAAATGAAAACCGACTTATTGATTTTACATTTTTTTCTTCTTTTGGCGTTTAGGATAACTTGAACGCTCTGGCGCAAAAGATGTATACATTACAGGTGGTCTTGAAAAATCGGCGCAATCGACAAACTCCGGTTTCGAACACGTTGTTCGCGCGAAACAACGAATTTTCCCGGTAGACGCCCGGTACGCTATTATTTTTAATTCTATTTCGACGGTTAGGTTATCCTGCCGGTGTTTTACGCTCCGAGAGACGGAGACGTTCGACGTTTTCTCCCGTCGTACCCGAGGACCGCTTAACAACGCCCATACCACTTCTCTGCACGGTCCGTTTTTTTGTTTTTTAGACTGGACCGGACTGGCACATTTTAACCAATTGCAGGACTGGACCGGACCGATAAAAAAAATATAAGAACAAGACCGAGCTGGCTTGATTGTTAAAAAAAGCATCTTAAATATTTAGTTAAAGTAATCAAATATCTTTATGTTATACAAATACATTTTTATCGCCCGTCTTTTCCGCACCACAACTACTTTTTGGGAAAAATTACAATATTATAGACGAGAAATTTTTCGTTTTTTCTTGAAAAACACATGCATTGTTTTTAACTTGAAATACGTATATATTGACACAGATTAACTCTAGAAAGCTCATATAAACGTTATTCGATGACCATTCAACTCTTGTATTACTCAAATAATTCTAAGTACACCTTTCAACTCTTGTGTTAATCAAATGATTCTAGGTACATATTGTATTGTATTACGTGTTGAAATAAACCAGACTAGCGATTCTTTCATTAAAACTTATGTCGAACTGAAATTATCGAAGACGGTCCCCAGACCAAACCATTTAAGATTATAATACACAAAGACCGTAAAGACTGGACCAGGGCCGGATCTAGGGGGGGGGCGAACCGGGGCACTTGCCCCGGAAGTCTAGGTGGGGGGGGCGCCAATTTACCAAATAATAAGTAAATATATTAACAGTTTTTATTCATTATATAATGAGAATTATGTAACAATTACAATTTTAATTAATTTACAATTTTTTCAGTAGATAACTGGTATAAGAATAAAACAGTGGCATAATATATGGGGGGGGGGGTGCATTATGAGAGGGCGCTAATTTTATACTTTGCCCCGGGTAAAAAATACACTAGATCCGGCACTGGACTGGACCGCGCAGAGCACTAGCCCATTCGACAGGACCAGAATTAAACTCGTGCGGTTTTACGCAACATTATCATTATCAACGCGGCTTGTGCGTTTTACTGCGAGTCGTTTACACGAGCCTTCTCGCGTATTATTCCGTAACGCAGTACAGTGAATGTTTCCTAAACTGACACCTCTTAATAACGGACGGTATTTCGGCGACCGAGAGTGTCCGGTATTCAGAGGTTTCACTGTATTTTATTCCACGTCGGTGTGGCTCGTGCGATTTAAAAGTCGTATCGAAAAAAACGAAAATAATAATAATAATAAAAACAAAACCGTAATATTACGCTCGGTGCGTTTTTGGTTTTAACACACTCGCGGTTTCCGACTGTTTTAACCGGGTGAAATTTAGATCGGAATTGCGGATTTCGCACGACCTCGTCGCGTTCACACATTAACACGGGAAACGTTTTAATTTCCATACGGCCGATATGAACGCGCACCGCCGTCCGCTGCCGTCCGTGCGCGCGCAAACCGAAAATTAATTAAAACTCGACATTATTGTCACGGTCCGCGCAAAAAAAAAAACTATTAAACCCTCCTCGGACGGCCGCCCCGGAGACCGGCCGAGTTCTCACGACGGCGCCGCAATAACGGTGCAATTTTAATACGGAGACACGGTCGGATTCGTGCGTAATGTCAGCGCGTCTGCGGTCCGAAAATATACGTTTCGAACGCGCAACGAAAGTCGTGAGACGAGCACACGCGCGCAAGGGGGTGGTCCAGTGGCGTACCGATAGGGTGGCACGACCGGCAATGAGCCACGGGCCCATGAAGCCATGACCCGAGAAGGCCCGTCGAGAAATTATGCAAATTCAATACGTAAATTACCATTGGAACAAATATCAAAAATACAATCATTTTTTTTTTTTTAACCGTACTCTTGTTAAATTAATTATTAAAATAAATCGATTATTTAGATTGATGCGCTTATATCTCATAGATTATTTTCTCTAACAGTAGGTAAGTTGACGCCGGCGATATTTCATAATTATTGTGGAATGAAAAAACAACGAAAAGCTCTGCAATCTCGTCTTAGAAACTAGGAGAGTAAATTTATATTTAGATCAGTATTACTTATAGACTAAAAAAGCTGGTAAGAGAGATGATGGTGGTACAAGTTCGTCCATCGTCCCTTCGGTCCTCGGACAAGATATTGGTGATGAATGTATTAAGTTTTAAAGAAATGATGACTCATTTCTTTAGTATAAAACGATTCTGAGTAAAGCTTCAGTGTAATATAATATATTATTATTTAAATACTGTTTACGTATTTTACGGTTATTTGTATAATTTTTGGTGAGTTTTTTTGTAATTAAACCCTCATAAAATATTCAATTAGATATAACTCATTTAAACTTCAATTATTATAAAAATTATAACTCATTAGAAATAAACTTAAAAGAAATCAGACAATATCGAAAAAAATCTTATAATAATTTATTAAAGTGTGTATAAAAAAAAATCCTGACCAACGATTTTTGAACTTTTGTTAGGATAATTAGGTAGGTATATGAGTAAAGTCATATTAAATTTTCAGAACTTTTTGTCAAATATTTAAAATTATATTACATAAAAACTTTCAAACAATTTGGTAAATTAAAACTTCTATATTTAAGTCAAAAGTGCTTTAATTGTTCTGAAAATGTTGTCCAATATAAAAAAGTATGTATTTGATATTGGATAAAATTTTCAAGTTTCTAGCTTCAATACTTTTCGATGTATGACTAAATACCTAAAATCTGAACAGTGGAAATCTCGTTTACGGCGGATTTTTACCGATTTTACTGTTTTTACTCAGTTTTTCGATCGTTATTCTTGATTACTGGAAAAACTATGGAGATTTTGGAAAAATGACCTCTCTAAAGTACCATCTCAGTTCAATTTCGAATCTAAAAAGTTGCTGGACGAAACTTTTGGACAATGATTTCTATACGAAAAAGTGTTTACAGAAAAAAAAAAGAAAAAAAAAAAATAAACATCATTGTAAAACCATAAGATCCTTCGCTTCACTCAGAATCTAAAACCGTATTTTGATTACCGTTCGATTCGTTATCTTATAAAAATTATGGCCCGGCTACAACCGCCGTCATTACTCGATATTCTTGCGATTGTTCTGTTTTTTCATTTGTCAATGTGTCGACCTCGTAGATCGTTTTCGATTTCGCACTTTGCCGTGAATTGTGAATAATATTGTGATCAAGTCTAAAATGTACCAAGTGACTAGGAGAAGCGTAAAAAAAAAAAAAAAAAAAAAAAAAAGTAGAAGAACAAGAAAAAATAATCAAACCGCCTAAAATAAGTTGTTTTTTTTTTTTAGGACCGTTTCTCATGGAAATAAAAATGAAACATGCCTTTCGAACCCGTTTCTTCCAAGTTTGTTAAAGTAAAGTCCCATTGGATTATTTTGCCACGGGCCTTAGAAGTTCTAGTTACGCCACTGGGGTGGTCTCGTCGTCGAAGACATAAAACGTTAACGCCGCACAGTGGGAGGAAATAGACTATTATCGCGACAAAAATAAAAATAACAATATTAAAATTATGATAATTATGCAATAAATACTAATTTATTATTAGCTATTTATCATAAATTAAGTTATAATCATACTCTAATTACGTTAATATTAATATTATTTTAAGCCTAAACAATACGCTATTAGAATATTAATCATTATGCAGCGGTTTTCTTAGCGGTACGCACGTGCATAATAAATAATTGTTTTCCGTAATAAAATCTGTAATTTTGTTAAATTTGTTGTATTTATTTATTCAATACAATGGAAACTACTAGCCAAGGTATGTTGCAGTTAGATATAGTTAATAAAACCTTTAATTATCAAAATTTCTTAAAATTTTAATTACGAAATAATGTAGAAAATCGTAATATATAATAATTGAAATGAATTTAAAAAAAAGTAGCACAAATTAGCACTTTGATTTTCATTGTAATATTTTAGTAAACATATTATTTAGCAAATCTTAAAATATGGTCTGCCTAAATTCGCCTATTTTATTTGTACAATTTTTTTTTTATAGATAACATTACGTACCGTGATTTATTCGACGTGCTAAGAAATTTCCAACCACATTTAAAACCTTGTTCTTCGGATGCTCGTTTATTTTTTATACAGTTATATCGGACAAAAAATAAATTTCTCAATTGATTTTAATATGAAATTATTTTGAACAATAAAATTCTAGGATTTGTAACTACGCTAAATCGTAAATGGGTAGCAGTAAACCGTACTGCAACTATATTTATGACTAAAAACGAAGAATGGTTAAATACAAAATTTGTTTTGTCACAAAATGAGAATGAACCGGTTGATTGTCGTGGTCGTCCGTCAAAGTCATTTTCAGATTTATCTGAAAGATCTAAAACTCGAAAAGTAAAATCATTAGCAGAGACAACTTCTCCAGAAAGATTATCACGGGCAACGAGGGTATCACTTTTTAAACAAGGTAAACACGCAGCAGCAGATTTGTTAAAACAGTCCACCGAATATTCTCCCGATCGTCCAGTAAAAATTAGGAAAACTTTTCGCAAATCGCAAGAAAAAACCGATTTAATACCGTTTACCGTAGATGAAGCTTTGGCTCACATGGTTAATTGTCGCATGACAAATATTCGATTAGGAATTTGTATTATTTTAAAATTGTAGTAAAACTTTTTTTGATTTCTATAACATGTAGGTACATAATACATAATATTCAGATCAATATAATATTTAAACTATAGTTAAGTTTTTATATGTTTTGTACATTATATACTTTCATTATAATTTGTCAATTGAAACCCAAAGTGAAAAAAAATATATTTTTACTAAAATATAATCAAATTAAATTTTGTCGCGGTAGAAGTCTATTTCCTCCCACTGTGCGCCGCCGCCGCGCCGCGCCGGTTGAAACGCGCGCGGTAATGACGCGGAGGTGAAACGGCCGCCCGCAACGACCGACAGATACTATCTGCGCATAATTCCGCGATAAATAATTGTTTTCGAAACGAAACGTCGTCGATCCCCCGCGTTTCGGACGTCCGTTATGAGTGATAAGTTTTCGTGACGATGTTTATTATTATTACTGCTCGACATAAGTGTACACGTACACGTCGATGTCGGCGTGTTCGAAACCGAGCTAAAACATTATTATTATTATTATTTATTTATTAATAACACGGCATTGGAATTATATGATATTATGATATATTATAGTGACCCACAGACACGAGCCGATGGACGTGATAGCGATACGATCTAGTGATATTTCACTTGCCAACGCTCGGGATCTATTATAATACGCACGGGTCTAGGATTTTAATGTACAAAAACCCAATGAAAATGACCCTAAAATGACCTGCAAAAGAATGTCTCGTGAAATTCTCGAAGAAGGATTTATACCGACATTTAATCCAATTCAACAACGGCATTACTTTTCAAGTATAAAATTGTTTTATTGATATTATGGACTCGTCAAAAAATCGAAAATATTTCAACTTTAGGAATTCGATTTGAACACGGCTATATCGAAATCAATTTAAACTTATCATTAAATTGTTTGAAATTAAAACGAGGAAAAAATAATATAAGATCAAACAATTTTTTGTTTTTTTTTTTCTATGAAATTAATTACGATATTATTTCTGCTAAAAGTGCATTACCATATCGAATACATCGAATGTAGTAAAAATAAAATAAAAAAACACCATTTTATTATATACTTACTAACTTATTTTAAAATAAAAGTAATACGTTTACACTTACATATTATTCACTTTAAAACACGATATTCGACGATTGTTTTTTGTCATTTAACTTCGATGATCGATTATTGTTTTTAAGCGTAATTTACGCGACTGAATGTGTGTAAAATGCCGAATATTCTTAAATCATTGTTACTTATAAACATATTATCGTTAGAGTGAACATCGATTCATGATTCGGTGAACATTTTGTGTACGTACACATAAATTTGTGAAAAAAAAATCAAGAAAGACGCAATAGAAATGGAAACATATTATTTTCACCGTTTTGAAGATTTTGCAGTAACTATAATACCGTTTTTTTATTCTTAAATGTTAAACTTTGATGGAATATAAGCAGGCCCGTACTGACTGCTCTTATGGGGCGGTTGTTATAGCCTAAAAGGGCGCCTTAAAAACATTGTTCTTATTGGAAAAAAAACTGTTTTATTAATATTAAATATTTAATATTGTGTATGATTGGTGGACAATATTTAATAAATAATTTTTAAATAATGTGAATTAAATGTATAATTTTGGTTCATTTAATGTTTATATTATTTCGGAGAAATATTTAAAAATGTATTTTCAATCAATTACTAATGTTTTATAAATATATATACCTATTTTTAAATATTTAAAAAATAATCACTATTTTTCATTTTCTGTAAACACTTTTTCGTATAGAAATAATGTTTCAAACTTTTCATCCAGCCAATCTATAGATCAGAAATTTGCTCTTGTTGGTGCTTTAGAGAGGTCATTTTTTTCTCCATTCAAAATTTTTTTCAGAAAATTTTTCTGCACATGGGGGAAAAAAAATTTGATCGGAAAATTCTGATAATTTAATATGACTTTACTGACGATAATATACCTATGGAACCGACCTTTTTTTTCATAGTCAATCGTTTTTTCAGAAGACTGGAAAAACTGCTGAAAATTGAGTAAAAACGGCGAAATTTTAAATATTGAACCAAAACTTCTGAAAATTTGATATGTTTACACTTAGACTGATTTCTTTTAAGTTTATTTCTAATAAAGTTTTAAATATGGGCGCAATGTAATTCGTAATTTTCATGGGCGCATCGTGCATCTGCGCGGTTGCCCGGTGGGCCAATACGGACCTGAATATAAGGTTTGAAAAAAAAAACGTCCAGTTAAATAAAGGGTGTCTCAAAAAGAACGCCGGATTTAAATCTGCTATACATTAAATTTATTTTTCTTAAAAAAAAATTACAAATATATCATTCCCTTCAGGATAAATTGAGGTTTAACAGTGAAAAACAACATCGGGCATATGACCACCCCTACTAGCCCTACAGGCGATTATTCTTTCCATGAAATTTACCATTACTCGATCACACATTGCCTCATCAAGTTCGTTGAGGACACGACGAATTTCTTGCTTAAGTTCTAAGACGTTTCGGACTTTGTTCTGGTAAACTCGTGACTTAGTGTATCCCCATAAGAAAAAATCACACGGCGTCAAGTCGCAAGATCGAGGTGGGTAGCTTTGGTCTCCACGCAACGAGATTAGTCTGTCTGGGAACTTCTCACGCAGCAGAGCGATTGTTTCTCTTGAAGTGTGACAAGTTGCGCCGTCTTGCTGAAACCATACATTTTCGATGTTCATTTGGTCCAAACGAGGCCATAAAAAATTACTGAGCATAGCACGGTAACGAATCCCATTCACTGTAACAGCATTTCCTTCTTCGTCGTCGAAAAAGTAAGGACCGATCAAACCTCCACTCCAAATTCCACACCAAACTCTAACTCTTTCAGGATGCATTTCTTTTTCTTTAATCGTTCTTGGGTTCTCAGATCCCCATATTCTGCAATTTTGCTTGTTTACGAACCCGTTTAAATGAAAATGAGCTTCATCGGTGAAAATAATGCGCTTTGCGAAACCCTCGATTTCTCGCTCTCTCATCAGGATCCATTCAACGAATTGCCGTCGTTTTTCGTGGTCCGCCGACTTAAGGGATTTTTTTGTCTTGTATAGAACCACTTTCTTCACATTTCTTAATCAACCGACGAACAGTTGATTCGTTTGGTGCATTATGATGTCCAAGAATAGTGCGTAGTTTTCGTACAGTCACTGCGTAATGTTCACCATTCTGGTAGTGAGTTTTCACAATTAAAATACGCTGTTCTTTACTGTACATACATTCGAATATCGGTTTCGTTCAAAAACTATAAGTGAACGGAGTAACGTACATTTATAACCATAAATTACTATTTCCCATAGCAGTGCGTAGGCGTACGGGAACATTCAATATTGGTCTCATAATATGGCCGAGTGAAAACGTATGACACTTGGAAAATTTCTTTTCGACGGGTAATTGTTTCATGAACGCAGACATTTTAATTCTTATGAACGAATCTTCTACTAAACGTAAAAATAATGACATTTGCAAAGCGATAAGACGAATTCAATTATTATACGTATACGTTTATCGAGGTTCGCGTGTGTTCCTAAAACCTATTCGGCAGTAAAACGCGTAGGTACGGGAGTTTTAATAATGCGCTCTAAACACAGTGATCGTTTGAGTTCTATAGTTTTTCACAGAACTTCCGACACACAACACACGTAACATATTACAGTTAACAAGTTTTTCGATCGCAGATACATTTTTAAATTAAAATTTCTCTTCGCCAATTTATGTGCACGTGTGTGTGTGTATACACTCGTATATACTCGTGCGCGTGCCCAACGTATATAAACCGATCGGTAAAACTTGTAAAGTTTCAGATTCCAATAACACGAAGATTAATAACTCATGTAATAATGACTCGTAAGGATTCGGAGTTGCCGCGTTAACCGTCGGTCGATTGTGAGTGCACGAGATTAGGTCGTCGCTCTTTTTGAAATAATTACGGTATCGTAGTCGTGTGTAAACTGCCGCGTACTCGTCCACGCCAGTGGGTCCTAACAACAAGGGGGGGCGCGCGAGTCTACCAAAAAGAATTTAATATGTGAATAACGTAACGGACAAAAACTCGAATTTGATTAAATTTTCCCACTGAAAAAACGATTTATGTCCTCCCCGAGTCCACTTAAAGAGCTGTTATGTGTGCACGCGGAACGCAACTATTTCGCGTCATTACCGCCGAACGTAATTAAAATAATTGTTTACCCGTTAAAACAGCGAACGCGCGGTCACCAAGACTTCTGTGGCGACCATCCGTCTTAGCTTAATTGTTATGGCCCGTTTTCTAGTGTGCACGGTTGTTGTTAACATTATTTTGTGTTATGCACGATATCTGTGACAAAATTAACGGCGTACGCTCAGTATAAAACGGGAAAGCGACGAAATTATCGACCCGATCTCCTTTGAATTTATCAGAAATATTTCCAATGAAAAAAACTGATAAGCCGTGCAAAACCCTGTTAGTATGTTGTAAAAAGAGAAATATTTGCAGGTCTTCTTCTCAAAACTTAAGCACTTAAGTATATTGTATATTTTTTTTTTTTTAAGAATAAGGCTTCGACATCGGCGGTCATTAGCCTGAAAAGGTTTAAGATGGTAGATTAAGATTAGAAATATTGATAAAGTCTTATTTACATAGTAACATGAAAATTAAACAAAATAAGTAGATAAATAAAATAAAATAATAATGTTAAATAAATAGGTAAAACAGTAGTATTAGCAGATTTTTATAATAGATTGGATACTTTGATGGTATTAAAAAAGTTGGAGATGGCATCGGTGTTGGTTTCGCCGAGTGCTTCTTCGATGTTGGAGGGGAAGTTTAAGATGCTTCGTTCATGGTTTTACTTGGTGCAGCTGAGTGTGTGATGTTCTATTGTTATATTGTATATTGTGTCGAATCTGAATGATACTATTTACCATCGATATACCTAGTTTATAACCAAGTTACTCGATACCATTAAATTTACATTAAAGTTTTTGTTTATTAAAATGTTAACGACAACGAATCGAAATTCACGTATACTATTCTTAACTTAATCGCAAGTTGTAATAATTAAGTATTGGAATTTGAAAACTCTTAGAAAAAAAAAAGTAAAATATATATTTTATACTTAAATAATCCAAAGCTATATTTGTTATCATTAATACCCATAGACATTTGAATGATGAATGTGTTATTCTAGCATTGCATTGTGTCCATGACAATCAGTGCTCAAAAGCCCTGGTGACGGTTTCGAGAAATCGGTTCGTAAAACAAAAATAAAAAAATTCCAGACGAAACTCTGCGAGTTGCAAGAATGGATTGTGAAAGGATACAAGAATAAATCGTGGTTCCGATTGTTATTTAAAAAAATAATTTATTACACGAATACGTTTTATAAGACAAAAGATTTCGTTACGATAAAACCCCACGTATACATCACATTTGCACAGTGCAATTACGCTTTCCACGACATAGATACCCGTTTTGTGGGCTTTGATCATATCGTGTAAGCCGTTTTTAGGTCCGCGTAATAGATACAAGTTTTATTAGTTTCGCGAAGCGAAATCTTTCGTTTTGAAATTCGCGCTCGACAATTTTGAATTTCACTATGTGAACGATTTTTTTTGTAAAACACACAACGTAAACACACGTTATATCGCGATTCTATGTTGATCATTAACTAAAAAAAAAACTATTCATTTTACCAAAGTCACAGCCAATATTTTTTATATAAATAATCACGAAAGCAGAAATAAACAAAAAGTTCTATTACATATTTCGTGAATTTCGTATCGTCAGCCGAATAACGATACGGAAGTTTCTAGAGTCAACGCGACAGTAATTTGGTATACGCTTTTCAAAGCATGATATGCATATAACGTATGATATAGATATATCATGTTGAAGAAACACAAAAAAACAACTTGCTCAAAGTCCAAAGAAAATAACATTTCCGATAAAGTAGTTAAAGACCAGTGCAAAGACTAAATTTAAACCGTTATTTCTACTCGAAAACTCGGTAAGTTTTGGATATTCGGACGAGGGGGGGGGAATAACAAAAGCGTCGTCGAAAAAACCGATGTTTAAGTCTTGGGTTTTCTCAGAATTAAAAATTTGAAAAAGAAAACGTCGTCACGCGTCGTCGTCGACGTTCGACCTCACCGCATAGTACCTAACCTAACCGCGGCGGCGGCGGAGTCTAACACTCGCATTCGGTCGATTACATCGTACGCCGCGTATTTCCCCGAGGTGCGATCACTTTTCTTTCTTTTTACCCCTCTACTCCGCGTCCCGTCCGGGATAATATGCGACTCTCCGACTCGCGAGATTGTGACAAACGGCCGTCGTCGTCGTCGTCGTCGTCGTCGAACCCGGGGACCGCGCGAGTAGTGACGTCGACGCGTACACACATATATAGTAATAATATATGGTTTTATAGACAGTAATAATGGCCTGCGGTGTTTCCGACGGCGGTGACGATCGCGCGGAGATAACGAGAAAAGAAACGTGGAACAAACAAACAAAAAAAAAAAACAAAAATAAAATAAAATAAAAAAATACATAATCCCCTAGACGATCCGTTTCGATCCGGCCGAACGCAAAATTCACTCCGACGAAACGTTTCGCGCGCACGACCGCGTCGGAAATAGTCGTGTCGGCGTGTATGTGAATCACTGGAGGAGGAAAAGGGGAAAATATCGAAACACGACTGCGAATAATCCAAATATCTATACGTCACGCCGCGCCGTGCTGGTCGTTGTTGTCGTCTTTGTCGACCGTGTCGCAGACACCTACGTCGTCGACCAGTGGCGTATTTAGGGGTCGGGGGCAACGAGGGCAATACTATTTCATTACGTAACAATTTCTTTTTTCCTAAACTCTGAGCTGCTTATGAAACAACGTTCCGTAGTAAATAACTGTCGAGATTATTTGTCAACCACAAAGTTAAAAAAAAAAAAAAATGTGCTCGAGTATAGTGTTGGGTAGTAAAAATCATATTAAAACATGTATTTAATATACGACGGGGTCTTACACAACAAAATATTTTCTGTGTGCCATATTGTGTGAAGCTCTGTAAAACACTCTTTATATAACGTCATGTTTTTGTTCCTGTTCAGAGGGGATGAATTTGCCCAATCCACGAAATGTGTACGTTTTTATCCATCTCGTGAGAAACGAGTAAGAATAATTGCTCGCTCAACGAATTGGACTTCAATTGTGTGTCTAAATATTGAAATTCGTTATGAAAATTATAGTAAAGATACTTGTACTAGAGGAAAACAAGTCCAATAGGAAATAATATTGTCGTTAGGTAAATTATCGATTACAAAATCTTATCTTAAAACTGTCAATGTCAGTCATGTTATAACTGTTGTAATATTGCATAGTATTTTTTTAAATGTTAAGAAAAATATTGTATACAAATTAAAAACGATAAAAAAAATAAAACTAATCAATGTATCCGTCATTCGGGATGCCAAGTCAAAAAATATGTAACTTCAATAGAAATCAATGCACTTTATAGGTAATAATGATGTAAACGATAATCGCGATTTTTATTTTTATTTTATGTTTTAAAAAAATATATTGTTTGTTTACAGTTTTTTTTTTCAATTAATGGTTCTGTCGTGATTATTAAACTAATTGTAATAATTATTTTTTTTTCATTATAATAACTTGAATGCACTCAAGTCGCAATCAAGAAGAATGCAATAAAATTCATATAGTCTTCTCTTATCATTGACTATTGTAACTATACGTTGTATGCCGTCTCGATACGAATCGTGAGATTTTCATTTCGATTCCTGTAAAATGACTAAGATAAAAAGAGTATTTTAGTAATAGGTTGTTTTGTGTCATTTTTTTATTTACTCGGCCACAAAATACGAGTTAAAGTGACTCGAAATATCGTTTTGAAACTCAATGACTATTCATAAAATATCGATAAATGTAAATTGAAATATTCAGATCATGAAATACACAGATCCACCGCTGGGGGCGTATCACGTAAAAATATTTAGACTAGGAAACCGAAAAAAAAAATAAAAAATAAAATTTTACGTATGTTTCGGACAATCGTCGGGTTGGTCACAACGACGTGATTGCCGATGTATGATGCGTAGCGAGAAAATCAACAGCGACAATATGAATAACGCCAATAAACAATAAACAATAATAATAATAATAATAATAATAGCCGCCGTTCGTGTTTTCGTGCGATGCAGACGGAACGCGCCGGAACGAGCGTCTTATCTACGTCCGTGCGAAAAGATAAAACACCAGCCGGGGTGGGCGATGCGTATCTGGCAGGTGCCCCTAAACTCCGCTCGTCCTTCCGTGGCCGTGGCCGTTCGCCGGACGTGAGTCGACACGCGAAATGAACGTTGGACACGACCGCGCGAACACCCCGTCCGGTCGACGCGAAGGGAGACAAGATGACCACGTGGGGGAGGGCACCTGGACGGATGGTGGCGGCGAAATTCGTCGGCCGCGAAAGCCGCGTCGACGTGGCGTGTGCGGAATCATTCGATCACGTGGTGGACGCAAACACACACACACACACACACACACACACACACACACACACACACACACACACACACACACACACACACACACACACACACACGCACACACACACACACACACACACGCGCACACACACACACACACACACACACACACACACACTAACCGTCGTTTAGTAGACGGCGGTCACCTCGTAAAACATTCGGCTCCGCGCGGATCGCCAAGGTAACGTCGTGGGACAAACAGAAACCCGGACTATGGCCGGCCGGTCGACGTCTTCGGAAATGCGCGCGCGTGAACTCCGGCAGTTTAGTCGCGGATTAAAAACGATAATTACGACGACGTAACGACGAGAAGACACGAAACGGACGACACGTCTATACATATAGTAAGGTTCGCAGACGAATCTCGTCCTCCCTCCGCTCTCATTCCGCCCCAACCCTCTTCTCCCCGACGTTCGTACCGTCTTCTCCCGGCGGCAAAGGCGTTATCCCTCAGGATATATCATTACGTCGCGCTGCCACGGCGTCCCGTGTAAAGACGGTTCGCGGAACACTCGTACGAGTGCCCCGGTAGACGATAACTCGGCATAACGACGCCTCTCGAGGGTCGCAAAGTACTCGGAACCAGTTCGCCTCTCTGGGACCTTAAATCCCAACGCCGTGTCTAGATAACGATATCATATTGGACGCCGAGCGTCGTGTGCGTATCATCGTTTTATGTCGGCGACGTCTAATAAATTCAACACCACGACTATGTACGCATTCTAAGATTACGCGATAGGCGAGTGAGTGTGTGTGTGTGTGTGTGTACGGCTGCATACGAATTGCGTCCCAGAATACAAAAATATAAATCGTTATATCCGAGTTGCGTCCGTTGTTTTTGCACGACACATCCGAGTTGCGTCCGCGATTTTCTCGCGACATGTACGAGTTGCGTCCCGGTTAATAATTGATTAATTGGTGAATATTAAACATATTTCCCGTCCCACTTTTACAGACTGAGGAAAGCACTAAAAATTATTTCGTCATTTTCGTTCATTTTAAAAGAACACTTGCATAAGCGTTTTGAACAAGACCAACTCTGAACATTATCATTTAAAAGTTGTTGAAAAGAAAATTTGTATCCATTAATACAATATTATAATAATTTATTTTTTTCATGAAACATTTTAATTATTTCAAGATCTTCCATTGTATAAATAAAAATATATAAAAATACGATAATTTGTCGAACCTGGAATGTCGAAGTGTAACTGATGCTTACATGAACAAAATTAATTTCCAACAGTAAATATTGTAAGGTAGTATTTACAGATAAGATATCGATAATTGAGATTATCTATATGAGTTTATTAACCTGTGGACGCAATTCGTACATGTTGCGAGAAAACCGCGGACGCAACTCGGATGTGTCGTGAAAAAACCACGGACGCAACTCGGACAAAATATAATTTAGGGACGCAATTCGAATGCGCCGGTGTGTACATACGTAATACTGTACGCGTGCAATCTGAGATAAATCCGAGTAAATATCATAGAAAATGTGTACCACGACGTACGTATGAAAGCCGTACAGAAGGGATGGTTTGAAAAGAATTAGACACGATTTTTTCGGAATACCAGGCCATTACTATTTGAGACTGACCGAATCGAACGATCTGTCGGTTCGACAATGACGTTATTTTTTTTTTTTTTATATTGCGGAGATTTATTTTCGGATCGTAATCTATGTTAAAAAGTGACGTTCGAACATTGTGTTAATCACAAATCGAACGGGTTTGATATTTAGAGTAGGGTGACCATAAAAATAAAATAAAAATACGGGACACTAAGTTACTAAAAAAAAAAAAAGGAAATTCTAATTTTAACTGAATATATTAAAAAAAAAAAATTAAATGTATGCTGTATAATAGTTTTTAAATACAAATAAAATAAAAATATTAATAAGTATAACATGTACACAAAAGTCCAAAAAAAAATTATTTTGAAGACGATGGCAGGTAAATTTCTTCTTTTGATGTTTTTGTATACTTTTGTGCTGAACTGATTTCATCGAGTAACTTAGTTTCTTTTAATAGAATATTTTAAAACTCATTACAAGATAAGTTTTTAAAATGTGTCAAGACAAGAATCTAAAAATAATGCTGATAAGTATAGATTTCAAATATGTTCTAATGAATATTGTGATACAAAAATATCGTAGAATTTATAAATTAACAATGAAGAGAAAAACGGGATTAATGTGGGACCGACTTGAAAATACGGGACAAAATGCGTCCCGTATAACTTTTGTCGGGACAACGGGACACAAAGTGAAAATACGGGACAATCCCGTATAATACGGGACGTATGGTCACCCTAATTTAGAGGGATCGTTTTCCTCTGTTCTTAAATAGTAGAAAAAACTGTTTTTTGAATGAAGTAAAAATGGTGAAATGTGCCGTATCGAGACGAGATCGTTAAATGTATTATTTCGTTTGGGTTTTCACTTGCGAACGGTCCAATTGAAATTCACGAATCCGTTTAGTCGCAAACAGTCGAATAGTCTGTGACGCCTCGTATGACGCTTATGCGATTTTACGCCGTGTTGTAGCACCCACGCGAAATCGTTGTACGGTAATTATTTACCTGTTGTTTGGTGATGTAAATTGGTTTGTTCAGTATCAACCATGTGACGGTTTCGTGGCACGCCGGGAACGTGGTCGAGCCGTCATACGTCATGTAGTAATGAGTGGCGGGCAACAGATCGGCGACTGACAATCGTTTCACGGGCACTTCGTCACCTGTGTACAAACGGTAAACGGTTTTCATTTTTGTTTTCAGTGAGTTGTCGTCGTCGTCGTCGTCGTCGCGATTTTTGTTTAGATTTTTGACCCTCAACAAGACGCGTGCCTGATACGGTTTGATCATTTCCGATGATAAAAAGAAAAAAGAAAAAAGAAAGAAAGAAACTCACGACACGAGAAAAAAAAAAGTGATAAACTAAACCAGCGGTTTCCAACCCATGGGCCGCGAGCAATTGGTATAATATTAAAATTTAAAATTATATTATAATATATTTGTTGGTTCTTATTTTCGAAAATAAATTAAATCAAATTAATTGAAAATATCAGCTAGTGAAGAAGATTCGTTGATTGAAATGTCATGTGATCAGACTTTAAAATCGTATGTTAAAAGTACACAATTAGCGCCATTTTGGTTAAATGTTCGGAAAGACCATCCGGCAATCGCTAAAATTAAAAGAAACTTGATGGGCTTTTCGACGGTTTACCTATGAGAACGTGCTTTTTCTACTTTAATATATTTAAACAATAAATATAGAAATAAACCGAATGTTGAGAGTGATTTAAGACTTAAACCAACAAGTTTTAATCCAGATATTGACTTTTTCGTGAAGAACAAACAATGTCAAAAATCACGTCAAATTATTTATCGTGTGATAAAGTTGAGTTAAGATTTTTTTAAACAATTGTTTTTTTTTTTTCAATTTTCTTAATTTTTTATTCCTAATAACTATACATACATATTGTATATTATAATTTTATGAAAACGTATATAGGTATACTATATGGATGGACCTCAAATATCTTTTTTACAAAATTAGTGGTCCGCGAAACTAAAAAGATTGGGAACCGCTGAACTAAACGATTGGCGAACGTAACGGGGAAGGCGTTTTGATCGGTGTCACCGATTTTTGCCGTCGAACGCCTGCGATACGATTGTGGCGATATATTTGATTCCGAACGGCTGTTCGCGCGTATCGTTTCACCATCTACCGCCATGTTGTGTTTACGGTTCGACGGAATTATGCGCAAGGGTCGTACGACGAAAACCACTAGACGATAATAATTGACCGAATAGCGATAATGTTTGACGTCGATTGTCGACGAGATTGTCTAACGTCGGTATTGAGACCTTCTCTTGATCGTGTACACGGTTCACACGACCCTTTCTGTGCCTTGGACATAAGAATCCGAGCCCGCTGATTTTAAGCGATTTAAAAACATTTTCACCGGCGATCAAGACGTGCGACGATCAATAATTTATGATATAATATACACATATTTATATATTTAAATTATCGATGTTTTAAACTTACCGCTGTATTTAATCATGTCCAAATGATCGGTGAGTATCCGTAATTCTGGATTTGACAAATCTCCCAGCTGTAAAAAAAAAAAAAAAAACCATTAGTAAATTTTTTTGAAATTGAAATTCGATACCATAATAATATGTGTTTCGTTTTATCGCATAAATTTTCAGTGATTTACATTTTGATATACTTTTATCTTTATTTCTTAAATAATACCGAATCACACGTAAGACGTTGGATTTATAAATTTCTTGATATTTACGGTGAACTCACTATATCCGTGTCTAGAACAGATTTTATAAAAATAAAATACTGTACTTGTCCAAAGTTATCATGTGTATACACATTGTCGTCCACTATTTCCACTCCTATTTTTTTATCAATTAAACTCGTCCATTAGATTAGAGATATTTAATTATAGTGTGGTAGGTTTTATGTCATAAGTAGGGCAGAGGAATTGTACCTCTAAAAAATCACTAAATATTCAAGCACGTATGCACTCTAAAACCCTATAATATGCACTTAAACTATGCTCCTAGAATTTTTTTTGGTGAACAAATTGAATTACTTTTAAATATGTCTCAAAAAGTAGTAAATAGCGCGAAAGAATGTAAAATATGCCCTGAAAACACAAATTACTCAAAATATGCATTTATATGCAAAATAAAATTTCAAAAATAGCTTTGTAAAAGTTTCGTTCTCTGCCATTTTTGTAACCGTAAAAAACAAATATGCAAACGCTAAAGTCCTCTGCCCTAGTTATAAGTACACTTGACTTCAATCGAAATCAAACAGTAGTAGAAATAAATATGATATTTATAGGTACTGAATACGAGTTATTTTCAAGGTGAAAATGCAAAAGAAGTACATAGATAATTTTCTTTGACTTTGTTAGACAACCCGTTTGATGATTTTGATTTTGATTTAATTCGTTATTATAAAATACATTTAAAGTAAATTTTATTTTTCATCACATCAGTTGAATTAGATGTTATCGTTTTGAAAACCAAAAATCGTAGTCAACGACGTCGTCACGCAACGCTATTCGAGAACAAATATATTAGGTTAGATTAGCGTATTGTTCAATGGACGCGATTCAGACGAATTAAAAACTCATATCAACTGAATTGTTTTCCAGTTTAATGAATATTAAACTAAATGCAAATCGTTCGACGTAGATGATACCGAAATATTAACGTTCGTACGGAATGATATTACTCCGCTGTATTCTGGCACTCGTTTAATTTTAAATTATTTAATTTGTTTTTTTTTGATATATTTATTTATTTATCACTTAAAAAAAAAAAAAAAAATAATATGACATTATTATAATACGCGTTTAGACTCGTCGCGATTATTCACGAACCTGTCAAGAGTAATGCCTCAGCGGTTCCTTTTGAAAACACACGTCGGTCAACGTTTAATGTTGTTATTTTCGTCGGAGTCACTCGAACGAACCGCGTCGGTCCGTAATTATAATTGGACGTTTGACCAATTCATGATTCTCCTTCGACAGCCCGTGACGAGGCCACGTATAATATTAATATTATATTCCGCGTAGACGATGATATGTTATGCTGACGGCAAACTGACTGACGGCCACTCCAGAACGCGTACGAATGCGCCGGGGGTTGAAGCACGCGATTAAATAGGCAGGTACGCGCACGGCCCGCCGACGTAACAACGACGTCGATGCCTTTTCAGTGGGATCCAGAATTGATAACACCGCGTGTTGAGAGTACGCCTCGCCGGCCGTAAAATTAATACCGGAATAACGACGAGGGTAGGTATCGACGACAGTGTTTATCGGGACGGGAGGGCTTTTCGATTTTCAACGGTAAAGTACGTACTGCAGGGGTTTCTAGAGTTTTCCACTCTGTTTCGGCACGCCGCCGTTGTTGCGCCCGAGCCGTCTTTCCCGCGAAACGCACTCGCGAATGTTTGCCGGAGAACATCGCGCGCAATTTAAAGCGAAACAAATAACAGACCTACCGTTTAGGTATTTACGAATAACTCATTTAAATAAATCGCCGTTTACGCTTTATTTCACACGGCACCGCCGGAACCGTTATGTACTGCCGTTTAGTCGGGATAGAATCATTTTGTTTCTTTCTGATAAAAAAAAAAACAAAAAAAAAAAACGTAAAGCTACGCAAATAGAAATAATACCACGGCCGTTTTAACGTGTACGTTCTCCGTAACGGATTTGTTGAACTTTTTTTTTTCGTACGTTTTTTTTCTCCGATTCGTTGTACGTTTGAAATCGTATTAAAAGATTTATGAAAATATCGAGTGGAATGAAAATCGCTGAGAAATACGTCAATATCGTATAGCGGATAGTCATCGTAGTGCTATAATATTATCGTACCAGTGGGCTGACGCTAACACAATCGATATTTGACGATAATTTGGTTGATTTTTTTTTTTTATTAAGCGTTTTCGTGGAAATTCAATGCGTTTTCGATTAATACCAGCCTTGAAATAAAAAAAATCGTTATTACCGTTATTCCGATTTAGATTGAAAACATAGGCTAACTTGGGCAATTCATACCCATAACAAAAGACTTTGCTTAAATAACCGTTCTCGAAAATTACGGTATCTCCTCACGTCACAACGCGTCAACCTAAAAAACAAGCACCTACTGTATAAACTCCTTCTCAAACCGATCTGGACATACGGTATTCAACTGCGGGGTGCAACCAAACCGTCCAACATAAATAAAATACAAGTCTTCCAATCAAAATGTCTACGTCTAATGACCAAAGCTCTTTACTATGTATCTAATGACACTCTACACAGAGATCTATCCGTTTCAACAGTCCAAAGTGTCGCAAAAACTTTATACAAACGCAAACACTCCAAATTTCACAGTCATCGTAATCCCTTGATTTCCGAACTATCCACCAACGCCATTCCTGGTGACCTCAGATGGCTACTCAAACGTACCTGGTGTCGTGACCTACTAAATTAAAATATGTATCTACCTCTACCTACCCTTTATTTTGTATTTAATCTCATATTCTCTCACCAGCACATTTAAAAAAAACTCCTTCCCTTAAGTGCCTCCAAAGCTTCTCATCTCCTGTCGTCCACTCAAGCTATGTATTCTCCATTACATGAGCTTATTGTAAAATCATGATTACAGATCGTGTATTAATAATTAATGTTAAAAAAAAAAAAGCATTGAAAACACCACGGCGATGGAAAGAATCGAACGATTCAAAACGAAAAAAGCTGGTAAGTGAGATGATGGTGGTACAAGTTCGTCCTTCGTCCCTTCGGTCCTCGGACAAGATATTGGTGATGAATGTATTAAGTTTTAAAGAAATGATGACTCATTTCTTTAGTATAAAACGATCCTGAGCAAAGCTTCAGTGTTATATAATATATTATTATTTAAATACTGTTTATATGTTTATTATGTATTATGTTTATTAAAGTGTGTATAAAAAAAAATCCTGATTCACGATTTTTGAATTTTTTGTTAGGATAATTAGGTAGGTATATGAGTAAGGTCATATTGAATTTTCAGAACTTTTTGTCAAATATTTAAAATTATATTACATAAAAACTTTCAAACAATTTGGCAAATTAAAAGTTCTATATTTAAGTCAAAAGTGCTGTAATTATTCTGAAAATGTTGTCCAATATAAAAAAGTATGTATTTGATATTGGATAAAATTTTCAAGTTTCTATCTTCAATACTTTTTGATTTATGACTAAATACCTAAAATCTGATCAGTGAAAATCTCGTTTACGGCGGATTTTTACCGATTTTACCGTTTTTACTCAGTTTTTCGATCGTTATTCTTGATTACTGGAAAAACTATGCAGATTTTGGAAAAATGACCACTCTAAAGTACCATATCAGTTCAATTTCGAATCTAAAAAGTTGCTGGACGAAACTTTTGGACAAGAATTTCTATACGAAAAAGTGTTTACAGAAAAAAAAAATAATAAACATTATTGTAAAACCATAAGATCCTTCGCTTCACTCGAATCTAAAATGACGCAAACAATCGAACACTAGTCGACGATAAAACCATATCCGAATGGCGTTTCGTTTTGGATCAATTTTTCGCGACCGTTTTTCGACGCAAAAGCCACGACGACCTACCGTAACCGACTCGGACAAAGCGTACCACGCCAACGGATCGGAATAATGTGCCGTTTACATTGGTGTGATCACATGTCGTGCGCTCGATTATGTTATTGTTCGCGTCTGTCGGCCGTGCCACACACACACACACACACACACACACACACACACACACACAGAGCCGGAAACGACGAATAAAATATTCCGACCGCATGGCGTCGCGTAATCGTGGAATCACCGCCGCGCCGTGTGCGAGTCGTCGGAAAAAGCCGTGGAACGCGATCGCATAATATTACGGGTGCGCCCGCTGCACGTCCGCTCCGCAGCCGAGCCCGAGCGCGCTCGTGACCGCGTCGTCGACCGAGTACACGACTGTCATTTAATATTATTATAATACAACAGATTTCGGTACGGAAACGATACGGTATTGTAATGCGGGCGAGTGTAAAACGAAATTTTTTTGTTTTTCGTACACGACGTTTTACACGGTAAAAGTATTCGCGGAAAACGTCGATCGGAGCGATATTTTTTTTCCCTGTGATTTTTAAAAACTACTCGGCCGCGTGACGAATAATTTCGAAGAGTACGAAAAAATTTGTTTGCCGCCGTCCACTCAGTGTATTCTAATATTATAGGCGGTTTATATTTGTTTTTGATTTTTTATTTTACTATACGACCATATTTAAACATTTTTCGTTTTTATTATTATTATTTATTTTTTTTTTTTTTGTGAAATCTTTTGTTTTGAAAAAATGAAAATACTCATCACATGTTTTATAAGAATAATTATTACGATATTAGAACGTTACAAAATTAAAATTTAACAAATAACATTTAAATATGATAACCCAACTTGGTGATTACCACGATTCTTCGAAGTGTTCACGAAATAACATAAAATTTACAAGTACTTAATTTATGTAAAATTTTTAATTTGAAATAAATTGATCTAAGAATCGACTCTTCAATATCTATCTATCTCGAGTTTACTTCTAAGAAAACATTGTTGTTGTTTAAAGTCTCAAGCCTAAAGAGAATACACTTCATTACCTGAGTACGTTTTTTTGTCATTGGAGTTCGATTGTAGTTGTTTAAAACGAATAATGTGATGTTTCGTAGTTTTCGTTGACAAAAATTAACAACGACCAAACAGAATTCCTCTGATTTTCAAAATATACAATACATCTTCTGTCAAAAATGGCATTACGACTAAATAAACTGATTTATTTTTTTGACCATCATAGTTATTTTTCTAGTTCAAAATAAATTCAAAAATTTTATCAAAAATATTAAATGAAAAATCATAAAAATCGTATACATTTATAATTTTAAATTACCATGATTAATAACTGTTTTTAATTTTTACGTACACTCATAAATGTTTACATAACGTAACACACGTTTCCAAGATTATTACGACACACTTTGAATTTTCGTTTACACACTTTGTGTTGGGGCTCATAAAAGCACAGATTCTGGTAAACAGGGTGTCTTACGAGATTTTATAGATTTAATAAATTTGAATTTATTTCGGTGGAAAATTCAAATAACAAATAAAAACACGTTTAATGAAAAATATCGATATTTTTCTTATATACAAATGCATTTTTTTTTTCGGCGTAAATATTAAAAATATTTAGTTTTTTGAACGGCAACCGCTATTCGCTTGGTGATACGGCGAAAGGGAAGTTTTCGGAAATTTCGACGTGTAAATTCGTATTATCGGGTAGATATTTTTATCCGATATAACACGGTTTAAAGTCGTGGACAACCGAACGGAAAAGCGGGGTGTACCCCGGGAAAACAGACGACAGTCACCGCTCTGCTATTCTAAGCGTTAAACGTTTGTATCCGGGAAAATGTCGATTGGATGATATATAAACTCGAGTATTTTCCAAAAAAAAAAAAAAAAAAAATTAAAAAGAAGATTTTTTTTCACTACACTCATAAGTGACGAATAGCGATTATCGTTTGAGAAAAAAAAATCACGTCAAGTTCTATTAGTTGTCTTTCGAACGCTCGTGGAAAAAATACAAATTTATACGTCACACGGGGTCAAATCGCCGTGCACGTCACCATCGCGGAGGCTCTTTAGTTTTTCGAACGACAACCACTATTTACAAGACGATACGACGAAAGGGAAGTTTTTGGAAATTTCGACGTTTAAATTCGTACTTCCGGACAGATATTTTTATCCGATATAACACGGTTTAAAGTCGTGGGCAACCGAACGGAAAAGCGGGGTGTACCCCGGGAAAACAGACGACTGTCACCGCGCCGCTCCTCTATTCTAAGCGCTAAACGTTTGTATCCGGGAAAATGTCGATTCGATGATATATAACAGGGATGGCAAATAAGTGGCACGCGTGCCAAGGTTGGCACGCATGAGATTTTTGATGGCACTCGAAAAACTTTCATTTGTCCATATATATTTATAGATTTTTAAGTAAAGTGCAATAAATTGCACATATTTTTTATTTTTTTTATTTAGCCTTTAGTATAAACTATTTAGCTTGACAAATCAAATTAAATAACAACATATGTATACAGATAATACAATTAGAGATTAATATATACAATGAAAATAATAATAATAATTATAATAAAAAAGAAAAAAAAAGAGAGAAATACATATAGAGGAAACAGTTATATAGACAGCCCAGTCTCCAAAATAAAATCTATTGTTTTGATGATCACCCCCTCAGCCCTGGAGTTCAGGAGGGAGAGGATATCGAAGGAGGTGCCCCGATTGCACATATTAATAATAAATTATATTTCACAGCGACGTATTGTTATCTTATCTCTATTATTATAAAATACAGTATATGGAAATAATATTCCAGATAATTTTTATTTCACCAGAATATTAGCAATTTCATTGCTAACAATTTTCTCCTCAACCTATGATTGCGAAAGTCTCTTTTCGGTATCAAATCATACACTTTCAAAGGCTAGAAACAGATAACGGAGGAAGATTCGGCTATATATTATATATTATATAAACTCGAGTATTTTCTAAAAAAAAAAAAAAAAAAAGAAAAAGAAGATTTTTTTTCTGTACACTTGTACGGAACGAATACCGATTATCGTTTGAGAAAAAAAAGACCCGTCAAGTTCTATAGGTTGTTTTTTGAACGCTCGTGGAAAAAAATCCAAATGTATACGTCGCACGGGGTCGAATCGCCGTGCACGACGCCCCCACAAAACGACGACGACGACGAAAGAAATTTATTAATTTTCGATGGAAAACCTTTGGGCCGGCGGAGGCGGTATTGCGTTTTATCGGCGGTCAGTCTTATCCCTCCGGCAGAACGGAAAACGGCATCGATCGGTCCTTTGTGCGTACTCACGCACTCGTCCGTTATCGACTGTGACGTGTTCACAACTAGTGATGCACAACGGTAAGTTTTCAATTATCGATATCGATTCATTTATATCGATATCGAATAACAGACTACATTGATATCGATATACGATTTATTGATATAATTATTTATAAACCCGAAGCAATCGAATAATTATTAATTGATAGTATTATATTATTTGTATAATTTATGAACGGATTTTTTTCGGAATTGTAGACATTAAAAAGAGGTTTTCATAATAACTTTTTCATGAGAACCGTATTGTTATAGGTTATTATTATTATTATTGGCTATTGATTATCGTTAGTGTTTATCGTTCTTTGACATTGATTATTCGTTAAAACTTAGATGAACAGAAAATAGAAACTTTAATGTAGTGGTATCGAATTTCGATATCGAATATCGATGTACTTTCGATAAATTAGTCTCCTCGATATCGTAAAATTGGTTCGATATCGATATCGAAAAATATGTCGTTGTGCACCACTAGTTCGCACACTAGTCGTACGAAATCGATTTATATGACATAAAAACGAAAACTTAACGACTACGTTGCAACAATATACCGACAAAACAGTCGTAAGCGTGTAATTTGGGAGGAGGACTTCCGAAATGATTTTGCTTTAAAATCGAGTTATACGTTTTGTCAGGGCGTATGTGTGATTTTTCTTGTTTTCATTCGCTTAAGCAGGTTTGTGGAAAAATGCTTCATTAATTTACCAAAAGGACGTTTTACTCTATGTACAATCGACTACTATTAAAACGTTTATATAAGACCTTTTATTGACATTCCACGTATCTTCTGTGTAAACTAGCATTAAATAATCAACTAAATGTGATGGTTTTTATACCTCCTCATCATATTATTTTAATGCACAATTTTTATTTTTTCCTTCGTTTTTTTATCTTCTCTTATGTGTTACACAAATTAATTTTTAATTTCTCAATTTAAAATAATCGTATAGACAAAATTTTCACGCAAAAATTAAATTTCAATATATTATGTTTTACTAACAAACACCTTTATTTCGATACGTATTGGTCGACGGGGAAAATGCGTTAAATGTGAAAACCTTTAAAGAAATGCAGGTGTATTTGTTGAAATTCAGCAAAGTTAACACTGATTTTAAGTTTTTTACGAATTGTTTTCTGAACAATCCAAATTAGATTTATAAAAAATTCAATTATGAATGAACTTTGTGTTTTTTATTAATTGTTTTCTTAATAATCTAAATGAAATTTATAAATTATGAATGAACATCTTTTCACTTAGCTAAAAATCTTTAAATGTTTATATTTAAATACTTTCATATAAATCCAAAAGTTTGTCTTTATCGATATGTTTAGGGTGGCATTTACGTTCAAACTATCGACCAGCGATTAACACGAAATGATAAAATAAAATACGATAAAGTATTACAATAATTATACGTATCGAGCACAAAATAATATTACTTGTTTTTTTTTTTTTTATTGTTTTACGGAAATATTGAAATGGAACTTTTTCGTTGATACATCTATACTACGAGTGAAACGGGGGACGCACGGTTGGGTATTTACACAATTTAATACATCTGGTCGTGTTTTAATTGAATATTTTCAAAGTTAATTTGAATCTTAATTATTTCGAATAAATAATAATCGCGTTTCTACAGTTTGGAATTTTAAGTTTTTCATTGAATTATTTGTAAAAAAAAACCTAGCATCGCGTTAAAACCGAGCGATAGTTCGTTTTTCATGGTGGTGATAAAAAAACTTTCAAGAGTTTGTGTGTTTGTGTGAGTGCGTTACGTTAAAATTAGAAAAGTAAAATCCGTCAGTAGCTCTTTTAGTTTTGAATTAATCATTATGTTCGTTTTACTGTAAAGTACTAGATTTAAATAATATGTTTGGGAAATATTGCACAATTATTGTATGTTACATTTTTTTTTTTTTTTTTGTCAACCCAAGGGTTGGTTTGCAACATTCTTCTTTGGGTCAACAACATGTGAGGGTTGGTTTGCACCTAAGAGAAGTTGTTACTTGGGAAGGAAGGGTTATATTGTGCAGTGGTTTCCCGTTGCCTTCTGTACAGGTGAGATGGCGGCCGCTCTAGACAGTCGCCTGCCCAGAGAGAGAGAGAGAGAGAGAGAGAGAGAGAGAGCCGCCCGTGACCGAGGTTTGAACAGGCGACAACTAGTTCCACTCGGCCACTCCGTATGTTACATATTATATGATATCGTAGAAAATATGTCGATTAATTACTTAATATGTTGTTTTTGTAAATTAATATGTAAATTATTCTAAATAAAAAACCAGATTGTGATATAATACCATAAAAGGAAAATATAAAATACTATAATAATTATAAAGTGAAGATAATTTTAATCTAAATAATTACTAACATAATATTGATCAGCATAATTTCGCGTACGCACGTTTGTCATAAAATAATAAGCCTAAACGTGCCTACGCCGCAATTATCGACGACAACAAGTTATTCTTGGACTACATCAATAAAATTTCTTATGAAGAGAAATCGCCATACGAGGAAAAGTACAACAAAGCCATACAAAGAAAAACAGTAAGCCTTATTCGAGAGGCCAAGACACCGAAACGGACTATATAACCGTCCCGAAAATACGCCAAGATTCAGACGTATCCAGACATTCGATACAAACGCGGACTCCACGTTACTGATTTACTATACACAAATATATTGCTATGTGTTGTTTCTTACTCGTCACATTATTTCTTGTCACAATCACAGTTTACTTTATTATAATATATATATATATATATATAACCCAGTCTTGTAATTATATTTTACTATCCCCAGGGACTAAAATTGTGTGCACTACGACACACTTTGTGTAGTACGAAATGCCAAGTGTGTAATACGAAATTAAAAAGTGTGTAATGAAAACTGGTATTATTAGTACAATGAAAGAATCACCACTTGTTGGAGGTTGGGAAGATATTATTATTAACACTACAGATGTTTCATACATTTGATGAAACAACAATTAACTCAAGCCTCATACATTTTTAAATTTCTAAATATAATATATTGATATTGTATAACTTTAATAAATATTATATACAAACGATAATAAAAAAAAAGACTGACTGTTAGATTAGGTACTTACATATTATATTATTCAGTATTCACAGTTTGTAAATTAAACATTATCCATAATTTATGTATTACAATGAATGAATCATAGGTAGTGTTTTCAAGTTTGATAACATTTTATTGTAATGTAGTCTGTATTTTGTAGGTAAAAAATAAAAATAAAAATTTGCTACCTTATGCTTATGTGTATAGATTAAAAAAACTGTTTTGGGGGGTGTGGGGGGCGTAGCCCCCCACAGTAACTCCAAGTTTAACATACAGTGTGTAATACAAAAAAATATATATTTTAGTCCCTGACTATCCCTAGTCACTTTTAACACACAACGCTCGGCACTTTGACATCACGATCGAAATCAGAATTGGGTAGAACGCGACATTACAATAATTGTTGTTTCCCCAGTATTGGGGAAGTGTAGGCTGTTATATTTGTTTAGAAATCGTCTCCGCCGCCGATGACCGGCTGTGGGTTTCCGACGGACGTGCCGTTTAAAATCATATAAGACTCATAGTGGACCGCTTGGATCGCGTGCACAACGCGCGCCGTGGCCGCCAATAATTATGACCGACACATCAAGCGACATTCGACTCTACCGCCGTTGTTGCTCGGCATAAAGTTTTGCGTTTTATAAGTTTCTGCGAGAGCGGAATAATAAAATCAAATTTTCGCTCGTAACTTTAACGACGGCGGCGAGGAGCGATGGTGAATTTTACCGAGACGCGCGAATTCGCGAGTGTCGTTTATTAATTAAGCGCAGACGGAATCAGTCCAGCCAGACGAACTGCGAAACGATCGTGTTTTTTTTTTTTTTATTGTTTTTCAATCGTACGGACCGATGGTATACACTGTTCGTTCGTAACGATAGTAATTATTGCCCGGAATCGCGTGCCGGAAGTCGTCGAAACATCGTAAGGGCTGAAACAGACGATACCGTTTTTCGCCGGCCGGTTAGTTCTCGTCGGAACTCGCCGGCCGGCGCATTTCCCAGGCTTGGTGGATACCGGCGACCGGCCGGCGAAAAAACCACCGGTTCCCAGCAAATTACATATAAAAAAATGATCGGAGTGAACACACGACCGGCCGTTTCGCCGGCCGGCGGCCCGAAATTTGTTACATTTCTTACATTTTTTTGATGCCCGATTCGAAGATTTTAAAACTTGAACTTATTTATTGTCCTATCTCCCTATTGCCCCCCTCCCGAAAACTCATTCTAAATATGGGGCCATGCCCCTCCTATACACATTTTAAAAACCATAATGTTGTATTTAACAGCGAAGATCGAGTTTATGTAAACAATAAAATGATGATACTTGTTCTCATAAAATAAATATCATTCACTGTACCTTCTGTGAGTATTTATTTCTCATTGGTGTTTATTTTTAATGTAATTCAAGGTAGAAAGAATGTTCGAGATAGAAAATTTCAGAAATGTATCATTGCGGTAAGTTGTAATATTCACATATATATGTGTATCAAAACTTTTGAAAAATACTGTAAACTGTACTGTGTGTTCACATTTATTTTTCACCGGCCGGCGCGCGTCGGCCGGCGAAAACCGGTCGTCTGTTTCAGCCCTTAAGGTACGGTCTGCAACGACACGCCGTGAATGTATGTTTTCACAGAAATCGTATAATCTGGTCTGCCAGACGCGACAGATCGCGGCGTGCAAACTTTTGGTCGCCGCGGCCGACGACACTACTGCTGCGGAAGCAGTGTACACGCGACCTATCACGACGACACCATGTCAAAAGTTACATTTTCGCCGTCTGATGACGAAATATTGGTCCAAGAGGTACAAAATAATCCTATATTATACAATATAGGAGCTGCGGATTACAAAAATATTATAATATATGGAACCATACATCGATTAAAATTGGAAAACTTTTATCTTTCTATTAATAGGCTTTTTAACTCGATTTCCAGGTTGTACAGTTAATTTTTCTTCGACCAAAGATAACGTAAAGTTAAATTGTTTATAATTAATCCGAAAATATTCACGAAATTTGACGTGGTTGTGTATTAAGTGTCGATTGATTAATATTTCAAAACATCCTTCACTTTCACGATTTTTAAATATATCGTCGGTTGGTTTTTTTTTCTTTGACGTCAAATAAGAAAAATTAGCCTCATCGTCATTCTCATCCATCAATAGCACAGTTAAAATATAATTATTATTAAAAATCAATTCATCCATTGTTATAAATTATTATTAAAATTTCAGAATTTAAAATATACTCTTGTAGTGGCAGTGGCTAGTGCGTACTGCGTACTGACAATATTTCTGTTTGTGATAACTGGCAGAAAAAAATTATATTATCGTCGCGACATGTCGCGTCTTGGAAACCACACTTGTCGCGGCGACTGTTCATAGCCATCGGTCGCGGCGACGTGTCGCGGCGACATGTCGTGCCTTGCAGACCGTACCTATACTGTAAAACCGACCCATGATGTTCGATAAATTATTTTTTTCGATAAAAAAAAAAAAAAGGCCAATTGCCGATGAATTATATCGTTTCAAAACGTTCGTTTCGCGAAATCAGTCAACTCTAGACTCCACCTGCTCCGTCCACTTCTTCGCTCTGTATTAAATACCTGCAGTAAATTGTTAATTTACATAGCTATTATTAGACCTGTGTGGTCTTATGGTATCCCGATGTGGGGATCTGCCAAACCATCTCATTTACGAACAATCCTAGCTTATCCAATACGCCTCCGTCAAATCGCCTCTGCTCCTTGGTACATCAAAAACGCTAATCTACATCACGACTTGAAGATCCCAACTCCAACCTCAATCGACTAAATCGTACTTCCTCTCGTTCCACTCTAATCTAATTCACCATAAAAACCCGCTAATAAACCGTCTCTCTTCCCGTGATATTCCCGATATTCCTCCCAGAAGATTGAAACGGTCTTGGCCAAGAGACCTGATACTCTAAACTCTATCTGGTGGCACTACTGAGCGCCCTTCATTTCTGTCACTTCCCGATATAATAAGTGTAAATAAAACAATTATTTATCGTACGAACTTAATTACACAGATCGTAATTATTCGTTTTTTCTAATAAAAAATAAAAAAAGTTCGTTTTCCTTTTTCTTTTTTTTTTTTTTTTTTTGAGTCACAAACATCGAAACGATTAATTGAAATGCTAAATTGTTTATCGTTGTAATGTAATTATACTCGGCGTTGTTCACGACGACGGACGGTGTGTACGCTCGGTAGAAAAACGACGCTTCCGGTGTATATTTCACATTCTGGGACGTATTCGCGATTCACCGAATAATTAAAACCGTTCTTAACGCACAGTTCCGAAAAGGCCGACGATTATTCATTGGCGTCGTATCGGCGACTGTGCCCGCGCCCGGCACAACGACGACGAGCCGAAGACAAGCCGACGCAATATTTCAACGCCGTCGTGGTCGGGTCCGCGGGGAAAGAAAAAACGAGTCTGCGGGGCACACCAGTTATAATTAAAACCGAAACGTGACGTTTGTCGTGAAAACAGACTCTTCAAAAGCGGTATCCCAGAAACCCAGTCCCATACGTGTTTTTTGTTTTCAAGAACACACGCCGCGTTGACGAATGCCCGGAAATAAGTGATATTTTCGGGGCGAAAATCGAGGGAGCAGAGTTTATACGAGGGCGTATTCGAAAAAGAACCGTTGCTAGGTTTTCATTATATTTTTTCCAACGAAACAATTTGTACGCGTGCGATGGCGTGCGTATGATTTAATTCTATCGCCGCCGTCCACGATTCAGAAATCAGAATCGCGGAAGATTTTCGTCAAACACGTTTTATTGGTTTTTGAATTTTTACTTATCACGTGCTACGAATAAGTATGTCCCCTTCTGAAGTTTAAAACTATAGTTCGACATTATAACACATCGTGGTATTATCGATTTCGAGACTAGAACAAAACCAAATTAATTTCCAATGCACTTCTCCTTTGTGAAGAGACACTCGAGATGCATGATGAAATTCGCGCGCGTATTTCCTAATTCTCGTCCCAGCGGACAAGGTTATAACACGAAAGGTTTTATATATAAAAAAAAAAAAATAAATAATAATAATAATAAACCGTTGAAAAATAATTATGTTATTTCAACGCAGATGAACCGTCTTGTACGGAAAACGTATTCACATCGTTGCCTACTGTAAATTGTATTGTTCTTACATAATATGATAAACTTTTGTGATTTAATGTTGATAAGAAGGGCCTGTATCATTAATTTTATTCGTTTGTTATCGATGATCTGTCTATCACATATCGATGTTTATTTCACGCAAAACAATATTAGAATACAATATTTGTCATTAATATTTTGAGAAATGGAAAAGCACGATTCATGGGTGGCTCAAAAATTAAAAAATGCTGTCGTTTGTTAGTCAAAGTAATATTTTTTTTACTGTGGCTCTTCGTTCACACTGATGCACTACAGGCATTATCATTTCTACATTCTATATTTCAATCCATCGTTCTTCTGATGGCTATAATAATTTGACCATATGGCAGTTTAGACGAAACGGAATATAGCAAAAACAAGAGATCATTTTGTGTGTTATAAACATAATGTTTTCATTTAATAATTGAAGGAGTCAGTGGATTCAAAGGTGATAACTAGGGCTGACGACTTTTAGTACTTAAAAATCTCAAAACATGCATGCATTTATGAACTATAAAACAAGAAATATGCACTCATAATATGCTCTAAAAATGTATTTTATTTCATTCATTTATCTAATTATAATATTTATATGAAAAAAAAAAATTGTAATAAGTATTATTTCGATAAGTTAATAATTATAATAAATTCTTGAAAAATGACGAGCAACAGTTGTTGAAGTTCACTTCCTATATATGTTTCGATTTTATCGGTTAGATAGTGAATTATCTACTAGAATCGCCTAGTGTGTAATCCACTTAAAACAGAAAATTTACCAATTAGTTCTTATTTATCCAAGCTTATTTAAGAAATCATATTGGAAATTGCCAAATATTATCTTGATTTTTCTAATATACTCAAATATACATTTATATGCAACAATGACAAAATATGCAAATGAAAATTTTTAATATGACTTCCTGGTGTTATGAAATATATTTGTTGATCACTGACATAATTCTACGATCATTCTAAAAAAATTATATGAAAAAACTTGGTGTCTTCAGCCCTAGTGATAACTAACAAATCTTAAATTGTATTTTGTAGATTGTATATTGCAAATGAAAATATGTATTTAATAGTAAATTGCATGTATTTACTTAACAAACCAACTTCTTGATATAATGTAATATGATATAAAATCATTCAAACAATTTTTTAAACACATATATCATGACGTAATAACACCGATTCCGTGCAATAATAAAAGGCTTTTTAAATGTCAATTATCACCTTTGTCCACTGACCCCTTTAATTATAAACGAAAATACGCACTACACATTATATTCATATGAGATGCAAAATCCCGTTGTACCTCATAGCCTTAATGCCATAACCGCCAATCGATCATATTTCAATACACACACGAACGCGTAAAATTTAGGTATAATTGTAACACAAATTCGTCATAAAAATATGTTTTATTATATTTTTTTTTTTTCATTGACTACCTTCTGAAAACGTGAAATTTCAGTATCTCGAAGATTCACCGGGATACAACGGGACAGGGATAAGAAAAATGGAACGTATGGTCACCAAAGGCTACAATAATGTTATCGGTCGTTTCTCACGTGAATGCAAATAAATAAATAAATAAACGAATAAATAAATAAATGATTTTTGATTTGTTCGATTTAACACGTGTTATGTATCCCTCGATCTACTAAGTTTTTCAAACTTTCGGCACACATTTCGACTATAACGTTCCAATCTGTTTTTATTTCATTTAAATTTGTATAATTTGTGTGATCAAACAACATTGTCATCACATCCGTTAATCGACGTATATAATTTTGTCGTTAGATATGTATATACACATATCGTATTAATGCCATTCGATTTGTCATTTTACAGTTTACATTGTGCCGTGTTTGCGTTTGTAAAATATATTTTAAAATTAACACACGCTGTAATCGAGCCCTATAGGCGTTTACTCAGTAAATACATTTATTAATGCCCGTAATAAATGTAATTTTAGTAAATTAAACAAAGTTAAAAACGCAAATATCGGTTGGTTGAAAATATCGCCCGCCGAACCGTTTGTTTCGCGTTAATTTTTTTCGCTCGAATAACCAACGCTCCGACCAGTCGTCAGTAGACTGCAGTTTATTGCATAAATCCAGGCGCGACGGGAACAGACGGCATACGCATAGACCAGTGGTTCCCAACCTTATTTGACTCACGGCACCTTTAGTAATTTTCTAAAAATCCAGATTCGCCCTATAGACTACTTCGATGATATTTTTCAGTGCATAAGTATAAACATAAACAAAAGTAATAAAACGTAGGTGTATAGAACTATAGCATGTACACGTCATATTATATTTTATAAAACAAAATTATTTCATTCAACATAAACAATATATTTTTATTTTCAATTAATTAAAAATTAAAGAACTTATTGAACTAACGCGACGCTTGGGCTTGTTTTTTTTTTTTTTTTTACACAAATCTTTTATTCGTGGTCGAATAGTTGAAAGACATACTCTCATTTCTTTGTCAATAAACTCCATTTTCATTCGTTTATTTGTTTTTGAGTTTGAAAAAGTGGAAAACTTGTGGTAAAAACAAGTAGTATAGAGTGATAACTTTAAAACAGTCCACATCGTAGCGATATTAATCAAACCAGTATGAACATTAAAATAATGGATCGAAAATGGCAATATTTCTCCGAGTCATATGAAACAGAAAATAGGTTTTATAATACAGTGTGTTTTATTACTCATAGGGATATATTTTTCATGGAATCGTTTTTTCTTAAAAAAAATATGTTTCAAATAATTTTTCGGAACCCTAAATAAAGTTCGTGGCACGACCATGGTTGGGAATCCTTGGTATGGGCCAGCGTTGCTCGACCGGTGGTCCGCGAAAAAAAAAGGTGTACCTACGGCGGAAAAAGTGAAATTTGTTGTATTTGATAAATTTGTTATTGTGATTTTGTGAAATATTGTAAATCGGTTTTTCCTAATATATGATATGAGTGTGTATAGGTATAATAAGAGTATAATTTGAAATATATCTGTGATTTCGGACTTACGGCTTTCAACTGGGGAGCCAGATTTTAAAAAATTAAGCGTTATCAAACAAGCCCAAGGATCGCATTAAAACTAAATCGTTCACTTTATGTCTTAGTATATATTTTATAGACACTTCCAAATTTTTTCGGATTTAATTATTTTATTTTATTTTTGTTAATTCGTATTTATCTTATGTGAAAATATATGATTAAGTTGACATTTGGGGGGTCCGTAAAATATAGGGGACAGGTCAAGGGGCACGTGAATTAGTAAAAGTTGACAAACGCTAGTATAGACCAGTGGTCTTCAACCGGTGGGTCGCGACCCATTTTTGGGTCGCGTATGTTTTAAAATTGGGTCGCGATAAGTCTCCTTTTTAAAATTAAAAATAAATTTATAAAATTATAAAAGGCACAAAAATATTTTTCATTTTATTTTATATTTTCATATGAATCCTATACATTTTCAATTAATAATAATTAAATATTCTAACTACAACAATGCAATTTATATCTATTCAGTTTTAATAGTACTACTGCAAAGTATTAAGCAATTTTAGATTTTTTATAAAGCTTACGTGGGTCACGAAAAATGTAGGCATAAAAAAGTGGGTCGCAAGTCCAAAAAGGTTGAAGACCACTGGTATAGACTATAGTAGTTACGAGTTCACTCACCACACTCGAATAATCAGAACGCTTAATTTCCTCCGTTCAAGTCGTACGCGATCATAGGGCATTGTAAAACGTCGATAAGTCATAAACGATTGGATAATCCGGAAACGATTTATACGTCCGACGGTAATTAACTATTGGGTTTCACGCTTTCGCGCTAACGGTCAACACGCCGATTATAATAATTGTTGAGTAACCACTACGGGCTTTACGTACTTTAGATTACAACTCCGACGCTTTGTGTGCCGGACGATTGAATAATTGAAATCCCGTAAAAGGTATCGTACTCGTGGTCGCTTGAAATTCTGGCGAAACGTTTCAGATTTTCGTGAGTCGGGTGTTTCTATAAACCGGAGTATAGCAAACTTGGGTCGACCAGTGTTGGGACTTATCTAGATAAATTTATCTAGATAAATCATCTAGATAATTATTTAGTTATCTTTTATCTTATCTAGATAAATAATTTCATTTTATCTAAAAGATTATCTAAGATAAAAATTTCATCCATCTAGATAAATTTATCTAGATAAATTATTAGTCTCTAATTCTCTATACAAAAAAAAAAAAAAAAAAAAATACATATTGGTTTTTATTGTCAATTGATTTTTTTGATAATTAATGCTTTAAATTTGACTTTTTAAGTCATCTGAGTAAAAAATTGTGTGTTCCTAATAATACTATATACCTATTGGCTATAAGGTATTATTCATTATTTATCTTTTTGCTAGGGGCCTGGAACTTGGTAGGTGCTCAAATATAGAGTAAACCTACAGTTCATTGTTATGTTGTGTTGATGACTCGTCAACATTAAATTAATGAAAAAATTAATGATATAAATTATATTATATGTATTTTACCTAATAAAAATATTGTATATCTACTTATAAAAATTTAAATACATACTAAAACTGTTGTTAAGGTTCAAAATGATTGTGAAGAGTCGTGTCATATAGTTATTTCGTGATAATATTTTCTCCCCAACAAAAAAAAAAAAAAAAAATATTTTACCTGTGGCATAATACTGAGATAAGACCATAGACAAAAATATCCCTCCTAAAATTTAGTGCTAGTGGTGTCACTGGTTGGATGCCTAAGAAATGAAGGGTAGTTTTATACTGACGTCTCAACATTATGCCCTACGCCCCTACCCTAGAAAATATTGAAATGATGACCCTGCTTTAAAGTAGGAATTAAAAAAAATTATCTATTTTTTTATCTAGATAAAAAGTATTTATCTTTTATCTTTATCTAGATAAATTTTGATTTAGTTATCTTTTATCTTTATCTAAATAGTTTTTTGTCATACTATCTTCATCTTTATCTAGATAAAAAAGTACTTATCTAATCCCAACACTGTCTACGACTATGTTTTTATATTTTACCATCACGAAATTTTCGTCACGAACTACGTGCACTGGATGGTCTTGGCTCTGGGATAGCTTTCTTTGTAAAAATGGTGGAATATAATACGTATGCAATTTTTGTGAATTCCGTTTATTCGGTTACCATTCTGTTATTTCTCGAGAGGAGGTAGGTGATTTTTGAAAAACCGTAAGCGGGTCCCGAGACATTTGATCGCTTGTGAAATGAAAATACACAAATACACTTGTGAAATACAAGTCATGTCCACGGTTGTGACGTGGTAATGCACGATTCAGGTCCGTGGTAATATTTAGCCTTAATGCCGTCGATAACGACGTTGCGATTAGAGATTACAATCCCGGGATTTCGAGATCCCGGGATCCCGAGATCCCGGCTACTTTTAGGTACCGAGAATACCGGGACCAGGATAAATAAATCCCGGGATTCCCGGGACTGTGTAACAGCACTCTATAATTCAATTCCACGATTATGAATGCCGATTGACGTGTTTTTAAGATTAGATAATATTATGTTATAAGATTATATATTTTGCGACCGATCGGTATACGTACGAAAAAATTAGTATACGCTGTTCTCTGAATACATTCAATACGTAGCAAGCAATTGTTCATCAACTGGGCATGGACATGGAGAACCGTAACATTAGACGCTCTACTATTCCTGCGTTCATATTTTCAAAATAATTAGAACCAATGTATATAAACTAATTTAACTAATATAAACTTTATTAACCAATATCTATTTTTATGCATGATAATACAAATATTTAAATAAAACAAAATTGTGCATAATTCTTTTAAATATTTTCTTATTAAATTTCGGGATAATCCCGGGATCCCGGGATTAATAGCTAAATATCCCGAAATCCCGGGATCATAAAATTAGGCCGGGATGGTAATCTCTAGTTGCGATGTACCGGCCGGGGAGTAGACTGGCTCGTATTTTCTGCTCGGGACGTAATAGCGAGGTGAAACGAGTACGATCGCGATGAACGTGATAAAAAGTTTCCGGATAGGCGAAAACAATGTGGTTTGATAACAAAAAAAAAGCTCCAGTAGAGGTTTTTAAACGAACTCTGAAGCTGCCTTTAGGTTAGGATAGGTGATGATTTGAAACCAATCAGAAATAATATGCACGACGCACGTAGACCACTGTGTCCGAAACTAGTTCAAAAAACACACGTGAAACACGAGCGATTCTTTGTGCGACGCACGAACGTGATTACCATCGGAGACGAACACTTTTTGTTTTACGATTCGAATTGACTCATTGTAAACACGCTTTTTTCTAAATAAATATTCAATTCAAATTTTTATAAATCTATCACCGAAAACGTATGAAAAATCTACACAATCAACTGATTAGACCGATTAGAATCAATCGCAATACTGACTTTCTTTCATGATTAAATGTATCATAAGATACAAATTATTTTAGATTTGTATTTAGATTTGTTTTTACGTTGTGTCAATATAGTAAATGTCCGTAAAAATGTATAAGCGAGAAAAAAAACTCAGGAAAACTTCAATATTTATTTACAAATCACGATTAAGAATAAATCATACCCCCGCTTTAGTATAGTCTTTGAATGTTCGAGTAATAAGCAAAATATAGTAGTTTATACAGATTATTTGTTATAATAATATAGCTGAGCCAGTAATGACGAATTATAGAAAATAATTTATTATTTATTTATTATTGCAATTATTACTATTATCTATTTATTTATTTTGTTTTTTTCATTTATTTATTTTCTGTTTATTTATTTATTATGCCAAAGCTATATGCTTAAAAAAAAAAAAAAAAAAAAAAATAGAAAATAAACATCAGAATAAACTTTTGTTTGATTTTTCCGCAGGATTTTCAAACATTAATGTTTGGATGTTTAACCCGTCAGTAGGCGCGTGTACATTTATAACACGATTAGGCGCGTATGAGCGTGGCGCTCACTTTAATAATTTTTCACATTAAAAGTGGTATATCGAACTATCAGTTAGAATTTCGTTAGGAATAAACATTTAGATTTTAGGATCACTATGACTATTTATTGTTAATAAATGGCAAGTACATTCCTTAGTCAAAACTTATCATAAATCAAATTAATATACATGCATATAAGTTATATTTATTCCGAATCAGATTTTTCTTTTGATTCCGTTCGACATGATTTACAAATAGTGCATGTGTGTTCTTTACAAATATGGTTGTTACATAGCTCACAGCATACCTAAATATGAAATAATTTTTTTCGAAATCATTATTCATAAAAGTAATGTAAAAATATAAGTGTACACGAATAGTCACGTATGAGCGCGTCGCTCACTTTATCGGAACTGACAAGTGTAATCGATTGTCATTTCAATACACGACTATAAATTGGGTTGTTTTATTTATAGAACATTTTCCAGATAATTATAAGATAAGGTATACCTAGACGTTAACAACATAAATATAAAGTTGTAACCAGTGGGACCTAAAGTAGTAATAGAATGAGCGCTGCGCTCATACGCGCCTACTGACGGGTTAAGAAAGTTTTAAAAATTAAAAATTTATAAATACCAAAATAAGTATTTAATCTGTTCAAAATAAGTAACTAACTAAAAAATAAAAAATAAATGTCCACGCCAATGCTCTGTGAAGTCAGTGTTAGTGAAAAATTATGTTTTTTGGACCAAATCGGGGATGAAAGTGTGATCTGAAGTTATTTCTACCTTCAGAGTATCTGAAAGAATATTTCATTTATAGAAGAACGTTATAAATTTAAAAAAAAAAAACTTGATAGTTACTTGTTGAATTGGTCACCTCAAAAAAAAAAAAAAAAAAAAGAAATTATATAAATAATATCGTCAATACTATCTGTACTTATTCAATGATAATTTTAATATCGAGGCTTATAATTTTAAAAAGAAAAAAAAAGATGATTCAGATCTAAACATTTAACTAGGATCAACAAAAAATAAATAAATAAATAAATATCGATATGGCATTTAATTATTTTTTTTTCCTGAATAAAAATTACCACAGATTAACAAATTAGTACGTTATCGTGATAATTCGTTTATAACGCAGACACCTTCTGTGCGTGAGCTACTTAAGACATGAATAAAATATTAAACCACATCGTATTATAATGTGTCGAGATAATTTTTTCAGTGTTTCGCTCGACGCGGACTTAAGTAATTTCAAAATATTTGTTTTTGAAAACTTTGAAACTTTAAATATGAATTTTATGTTATTTTCTTGTGCTCTAGAGTAGTAAAAATTTAAAATTGCTAGTCGTATTTTATTATTTTTGTTTTGTTATTTTATTGTTGTGTACGCATATATTGTTGTTGTTACTATTATGTTTTTTTTTCTTTTAATTAATCCCGTCTTTACATTTTCAAGTTTAACCGTATAAAACCAGTAAAGAAAACGGAGCACGGAGAAATATTATTTTAATCAAAACTTTGTTATAACAATTATTGCACTTACTATTTTGTTCAACAGTATGAGATCGCATAACATGGAATAAAAAAATCAACAGTTCAAAACTATTTCGTTTAAAATCAAACGCAGAGATGACGCGCGAGTTGACTTCCGGACGGACACTCGTTCTGTTCTATTATAAAATATGTGTGCGACACGGATTAAATTTGGTTACCGGTTTAGTGAAAAATTATTCCAGATTCGAGGACAATGTGTTATAGTGTAACATAACGCCATTTTTATCTATATGATATGTATGAATGATTTTTCACGCGTTCGAAAAAAAAACGCAAAAGATAACACGAGCCGTGGCATCGTTTTGGTCAGCGAGTTTAGCGATCGATCGTATTCGATTTTTGTACTTTCACTTTGACAACGTCTAATTTCATTTTCGCATCACTCGAGCGTGAAAAGTTTTCGAATAAAACCAACGACATCTCGTCAAAGTTAAATCTTCGCACTGATCACTTCGAGTTTTATTCAAGTGGCTGTAAACACAGCGTTCCTTAAACCGTTTCCGTAAAAACTTGTTAAAACCTGTCGGTCCGATGAACACGGGACGTTTTTGTAGTTTTTTAATAATTGAACGACGCGGATTTAATTCCGTCGGTAGAGCTGGTGAGAAATACACGATGTCGTAATAATATAATATTCTTTGATTGATAATAGTACGATTTCGGAATTTTCACGACGTGCGATATTGTATTTTTTTTTGTCCACCAGAAACTTTCGATAAAGATCGATTAATAATTATTGTCTTGTATATTTTATTTTTCACTGCATCGGTTAAATTAGAAATGATTATCGTTTTTGAAAATCGAAAGTCGTTGTCAACGGTGTCGTCACAAAACGCTACTCGAGAGCAAAAATATTAAAAGCGTTTTGTTCATTAGACGCGATTAAGACGAATCAAAAACTAAACATTTCGTGTACATAAAAATTTCCTCGAAAAAAAAAGACAAATTTTGAAAAGACTTTTCAGTGATGCCACTGAGGTCTTAACAGCAAAGAAAAATGCCTCGATATATTATGCATGTGTTTGCAGGCGTACACACGTCACATTTACACAAACACACACACACACACACGCACACACACACACACACACACACACACACTCATACAGTGGCGCCGATGTATAAAAATAAATGTAGGTCAAATCATATTTGACTACCCTACCACCCACCCACCCACCTTACCGAAATACCTAATTAAATTAGTTATTATTTCTTAGTTTCATTCTAGGAAGCATTTATAATATATATATATATATATATATATATATATATATATATATATATATATCCTTAATACAAATGTTGTACTTCTGCATTATGCCCTCTATATGTTACAATTCACAAAAATTATCAATGGTTTGTATGGTAGTATGGTATAACCAATTAAGAATCATACAAAACACCTTACTAACCTAATTATACACCTAACAAAAACAAAAATCAAATAAGAATCACCTACAAAACAATACAAAAATAATCTAGAAATATTTGAAAAATGTAATACTAAAATATATAAATAGTCAATAATGTCTAAATGTGTGAGAAAAAATAGAATAATTATGAAATATATAAACTTAACCATGTATTTATAACAAAATATGTAAAATCAAATGTAGCTCATTTTATTGAAAATCACGTGAAACAAATTTTTCCCTTCCCAAAATGTATCATTTTACTGTGAAAACATGTATTCAGTATTTACCTACATATATGTAGCAATATAAGTCCTAGCACTAATAATTACGTTCAATTATTACTTATTATAATACTACCTATTTATGTAGGTAATAGTGTTATTTCCAAACTATTGAAATATTAATATTTGAATTAACCACCAAAGTATTATTATAATTTATATCTCTTAATTGCAGTTATCATCAACCAGCAGACCCACCCACCCATCCACTTCTTTTCAATATGTAGGGCAGTTGCCCTACATTAATATAGGTATCGGCGGCCCTGCACTCATAAACACACACAAAAACACACTCACACACACATACCATGTATGCACGGTGTATTTATAATATATTCGTGATTGTGTCGGCGGTCTGTACCAGTACAACGGCGTGGCCGTTGGCGGTATGAAATAAAAGAGGTTTATTTATCTCATTACACTTCATGATCACCCGTCCTGCTGTCACAAATCGTTTCGCCATGATCTACGGTGGCGGAGGAAGAGAGCCGGAAAGGTAAACGGCGTCTTTCTGAACGATTTCACGGATAACTCGTCATTTCAACATAATATCCGACCGTTTGTGTTTGTGTATTCTAACGAAATTTCCTCTTGCCCCAGTCGTCGTCATGAGCCTCCGTCACGGCTAAAATTGCTATTTTTAGTTTCAGCCGCATACTACTGTCCGAGAGTAAAATCTAAAAGGGGTTTTTCATGAACCTAATTTATGTTTTCCAAAGCACCGGAAAGAAAAAAACACAACGTTTTACCGAAACCGTTTCGACCACACAAGGACGTTATTGTAAGCAAAACCGGCGAGTTAAAAGTCGACGACGAATATTTTCTGAGACCAAAACGGCAACGTAAAAACTCGACGACGAATCATTTATTACGACCGAAACGCAAACGGTCTAATGATTGACACGAAAACGTTATTTCGTGCTCTTCGGTCGAAACGAAAATCGACGGTCGCCAACCCGACCACTCGGAATAAAACCTTATGATTTTTGTCCGCATTTATTACACGTGGTAACGCCCTTATTTTCGACCCCTCCGCGCGTCCACCGCCGCAGAGTCATTAGTTTACCATCATCACGCGCGGGGTCACACCACGGTAATCGGTCGAGTGCGTCGGAACGCGAGAAAAGTTCGATAGATCGTAAAATTATGGTCGCGCGGAATATCGGTTTATTTTTTCCACGTCGGTTTGAGCCGTTCGAATGAACTCATTTTCTTCGACTGCATACGCCCGACCGTTGTCGTGAAGTGTAAAAACAAAAAAACCTGTTACCAAACCGATACGTCTAGACAAGCGGTTCCCAACCTCTTAAATACCAAACCTTGACTCACTACCATATAACGCTACACTTCAACCATATGTCTCGATAAAATTTTATAATATGACATTATTATAAATACAATTTATTATGCATGTTTTCGATTTTTTGGCGTATTTTCGTTTTTTTTTTTTTTTTGCGCATATTTTGCCAATTATTCGTCCCATAACTACTCATCCTCAGTAAATTATAAACATCGTTCAACTTATCGAGCCTCGATGGTTGGCCGATAGTCGTACGCGTATACGCGAGAGTTGTTAATCAAGTTAGTTAAATTTCAATGAACGCGTTGGACTCGCGATTTGTCTTGATAGCACGACAATGAGTTTTTTTTCGAGTTTATTCGTTCGGAAAAAATGGACTGATGAGCAACATGTTCTGTGTGGTGTACAAAAAAAAATAAAAATTAATAAAAAAATACCGCATTACTCGTTCACCGTCGAACAAATACGATTGAAAAAGTTAAAAAATTGTTGTTTCATTTTTTTTTTTTTTTTTTACGGTGTATCATCGATGTCGTATAGTCATCCGATTACGGCAGAGAGAGAAAAATTATTACTATCGACGAGGTATAGTGCGTAACGTCGGCGGGGTGGTGATGGAAGGTTCTAGATTATTTCCGGCCCTCGCGTCACGTCGAATTTACGCTGACAACTGCGTGTGCAGGCCATGGGACGAGCCGGTCGACAGGACATTTTTTTTATGGACAGTGAAAAATGCATTTACGTTTGATGCATGTCCAATATTGCACACACGTATCGGCAGGGCTTGTGACGTTTTGGTATTTGGACCCGGTGTACAGAGTGAGCGCGATCAACACACGATTCTATGAGACTTGGAGGAGAAATTAAATACTCGCCGAAACGTTTCGTAAAAGTAATAACGCGTACGTTATGATATCTAAAAGATTCTAGGGTTTCGCCCGATTTCTAATAAAACTCTTTTAGCGTGCCGAAGTGATTTCGATAAACAACATTTTATTTTTCGTGTTCACTCGCGTCATTTTGACTAAAGTCTATTCGGAATGAGATCGCACCTCGGCGGCGACAAGTTTTCGTCCGCCACGGTCAGACGCCTCCCCCACCTAGTCGAACAATGGTTCGGATTTTCTGATCGTGTATGCTCGTCGATACGGTCGATAATGCTATTATGTTACTCGTCGACTCCCGCGTCCGTGACGTTCGAATTTTAACGGTTCCGAACTTACAGGGTGTAAACGTATTTTGATGTTTAAAAAGAAATAACGGTCGGCGATTTCCGAGTACAAGGGCACTCAGGGGCGTGTTTAGATTTTTTTTGGGGGGGGGGCTGTGGTATTTTCTCCGACTGAAATTCCCCGATTTCCACGATCCAAATGCTTGGTTTACCGGGGGTCGCGTGCACGGGGGGCGAGCGTGGGGCGTATAATACTGTTCGCTCGAAAAGTGAAGGTGCACGCTGCGACGACGACGACGGCCGTTGTCGTTGAATGCAGAGAGGAATACGAAAAACGACCAGACCCGCCGAGACGCACGAGTCGCGCGGAAAAACTCACGATCCGTTTTAATATTTCACGGTAAACAAGAAAAGCATTCTGACGTCGCATAAAATATGCAATCGTCCACACCCCCTTTGGTCACGAATACCACGGTAATGTGATTACCGGTAGGCGGGTTCGTTCACACGTACGCACACGCGCGCGTGCGAGCGAGCGAGACGTAAGAATATAATACGAACGTCGGTTAGGTTAGGTTATTATTTTATATCATTTCGCGTACGATTATAATGTCGTGGATATTTCGGCCGATCGAAAAACACCGTCGGAGCAGCGATGCCAGGTCGTGGAATTTCGATTTCGGTTCTTTATAGTTTTGAGTTCCAAAAAACGAAATATTTCAGTCCCGTTATCGCGTAGGTAGTCCGACATCGGCCGTTTACGATTCGCGTATAATTATTAAGAGCAGTCGTGTCTTTATGTTTATTTATTTTTTTTTTCAACCACTACTAGCTCCTGTAAAAATCCAAAAGTGTAATAATCATGAATAATCGTTCGAAATAAAACATCACGAGCGATGAGATGTTACCTATGTGCAGTGTTGTGACCAGATAACTAATTTTTTATCTAGATAAAGATAAAGATAAACAATGAATATTTTATCTAGATAAAGATAAAGATAAATCATTTATATTTTTATCTAGATAAAGATAATTAAATAATCATTTTATCTAGATAAAATTCAGATAAATTTTAAATTTTGAATTCATTTTCACAGTATACTATTTATACTATCGAAAAGGGGCGAGGGCTAAGGGGAATCGCATAGACATGTGAAACTATATACCTACTTACTTATATTTATATAATATATGCACACGAATGACAAAATGTGTGTTCATTAATAATTTGGTATTGATTTAATATTTATAAGTAATTCTTAGACAACAATACTGGAATAAAGATAATTATTAATATTCCCATCGATCATGTTTAACAGTTATTCATAGCTTAATTATTTATTAAATAATAATTATACTAAGAAAAAAAACTTATTTTCAAGGAAATTCTATTATCATTTGATATATAAAAATAAAATATTTATCTAATTATCTAGGTAAGATTTGCTTTATCTTAGATCATTTTTTAAGATAATTTGGAATGGCTTATTTATATTTATCTAGATAAGATAAAGATAAAAACTTATTTATCTAGATAAAACTATCTAGATAATCCCACCACTGCCTATGTGTACGACATTCGCGTTTGATTGATTAATGTACGCTTGTATCGAGTCCGTTGCGAACGTGTCATTTCTCGAAGTATGAATCACTGTGAATTTGACGTCTTTTTTGTATTTTATGACATTCAAAGTGTATACCTAGAGACGTTGTCCGAAATCAAGTGACGAGATGATACAATACGTTTGCGGTATATTTGAACGATCAACAGGTGGAAACTCGAAATATGTAAACAACTCGTTTGAAACGCGTTTTGATTTATTTACTTTTTTTTTCGGCGAGTTCGATGCGCACTTAAAAATACACGCGATTTTGATTTAAGCTTTCTCGGCCGAATAGAGTTGTAAACGCGCGAAAACGAATCTGTCGAGTTGATAAACTTTTAACACGGAATGCAGATGAGCGTATTCATAATGTGCATTAAGCTGCTTGTTGATTTTGGATTTAACTTTATAAATTATTTCTGTTTCCAAAGTTTCGAGACTTAATAACTTGACGTGTTCGCGGAGCAGTGTTTCGGCAAAATGAATAAGTTTCGTTTCGAAATATTACCATCGTTTTATGTCCCGTGTAGAACGTAAACACTGGCTCTATCGCCGCGTCGTAATGTTATTCAAAACCCGTTTGAACTTTTCCGTGGCTCTGACGCTAAGCGACTCGAGCGGCGTCGAACACGAGTAGGCCGCCGCCGGGCGAACTAATTCGGTTCGCGGAGTGCCCGAAACTGCTTGTAAAGCTATAAATCAGACAATTATCGTGCTTAATGGGCCGTGTGAACATTGTCATTTCCACCGAGCACTCCATAACGGGCGCGCCACGCACCGGCACCGCGGTTACCGGGCGGTGAGCGCAATCGACACGTCCGTGTGCCGATATAATACGAGATGACTGCTGCTCGCCGGGCCGCATATTAACAAAACACACATTGATTCGGCAATGATTCGGAATTCGGCATTTTGATTGGTCCATTTCGAATTGCCGCCAACAATACGTTTTCATTACCGTTGTAACGTATAATGTAACCGTGATATTATAATGATAACAACTCCCTTTTTTTATGATAAGTGGTATAATTAATATTATTAAAGTATAGTACCTATAGTATAATATAGTGGTTAGAATATAACAATAATTTAAAAAAAAAAAATGTTTGACCAACTGCCTTCTTCTTTTATTGTTATTATTAGTAATTCTAGTAAAGAAAATTGTGTAATTAAAATGATAAAAAAAAATTACATACATTTATTATTAGTAGTATTTAGTATTATAATTGCACCTAATGAATCAATTTAATAACAAGGACCAATTTTATTATACATATTTATATTACATTATGTATTAAAAAGGCTATTTTATAATTTTATTTATTCAGTGTTTATTTAATCAGCTGAAGCTTTGAGCAATTTAAAAATATCTGACAAAGTCAGAAGAGAGTTTGAAAATTACTTCAATGATGGTCTAGGTGAGATATTGTGTAATATACACAGAGCTGGGCTAAATCCTAAAAAAAATGGTTTTTAAAATCCAAGTCAAAATTACCAAATAGATGATTTAGAAAATACTAAATTCAAATCATTTAAAAAATCAATAATCATTTTGATCCAAATCCAAAATCTATAAAAATCAATGTTTTAAAAATCCAAAATCATTCTATTAATAGTATTTATAATCAATGATATTTATAACCAATCAAAATGCCGAATTCCGAATCATTGCCGAATCAATGTGTGTTTTGTTAATATGCCGCCGGGCCGGCGTCGGGTGATGTTTACAGTTACACACTGAAAACAAATTGTCCTCCTCACGATTATTCCCATATTTCTGAACTACTCGGCATTCCTTCCTTGACTGAGCGTAGGCGTACTGCCGGTAATAGATTTGTGAAAGATCTATTGGATGACAGTATTGATTTTTCTGAGATATTACCTCACATTTGTGTTTTAAAGTACCTCAACGATCCATTAGAAATACCATCCCTTTCTACGTCCCTTATGCCTCTACCAATTATTCTAGAAATGAGCCAATCACACGCTTAATGACAAAATATGCCAATTTAGACCTCACTATCAGTTATTAGTTATATGTACAATGTAATACTTTCTTATATTGTTATCTCATATTCGTGTATCTTATAATATCATTTAAAATATCAAATTATGTACAAATGTATACTCGTAAAAAAAGGCTTAGCCCTTTAAGATCATATAAATAAATAAATATTTGTCAACGGCCGTAGTCAACGACTTGGTCGAATTAACCTAACCTAACCGGCCCAAAGCCGGATAAATAAGGGACGGAGGTGGTCTAGCCAAGGGGGTCCGCACGAGAACAGCGTGCTGCGATTATCGTTGTATTTTTACGTTTTGATTTGAAATTTTGACTTGTCCGTTTTTTTTTTTTATCTTTTCTGACTATAAACGTGTACACGGTCGTGATAGATCGGTGTCGAAACGAATACTCGGTGAATATTCTACGAGTAAACGCAAATTTATTCCGTACGTTTTGTTCTGTTTTGACCGGTACATTTTTTTTTTTTTACCATTATTTATCATCGAGCGAGTCCTCGTTATTATAACTATTATTATTATTATTATTATTGTTTTTTTTTTTTTTTTTTGTATTTTTCAGGTCATAAAAATTATATTCAGCTGATTACTTTGAAAATGTCAAACAAAAACGTTTCGGGCGAACAAATAACGTTTGTGTGTAATAACTAAAGCAAAGACTTTCATGCACCAAAAAATCATCAAAATATGCATTTAAAAATATGTACTTATGCATCAAAAAATTAAAAATATGCGGTTAAATATGCCCTTAAAAAAATAATTTTATTATTATTATTCTAAATAAGTTTTAACTAGATTTATTTCTTTTAATTGATTTGGAATCTTTTTTAAATGTTAGATTCCATTCTTCTTAGTTATTATTTTGCTCCTAATAAAACAAAAAAGGTATTTTAAAATAATTGTTGAATTATTCTCAAATATTTACCTTACCTAAATTAGATTTGCACTAAATTATTAACATTTCTCTGATGTTTTCAAATAGCAGAAAACGTATCACTTACCTACTATTTGTTAAATAAAAATACAAAAATAGACTTAATAAATACCGACCATTATTATTATTTCGAGATAAAATTTATCTTTATCGTCTTAATAAGTTTATAACAAATTGACGACCTTGATTCATGAAAAATATTCTCCGAAGCGCTTGATTTTCGATAAACCATCAAAATATGCACTAAAAGCTTAAAATATGCTCCTATAATCAAAAATATGCCCCTTTAACAAAAAAATGTCCAAATATGCAAAATGATGCACTAAAAACTTTGAGTATTTCATCAAAAACGTTATGAAATGTATTTTGTACTTAACAAGCATTCGATGAAGTTAATCAGAAAAATATGTAAATGCATGAAAGTCCTTGCTCTAGTAATAACGCAAAAGACGTTTGACTTTATGCCCTACAAACTATTTTGGGGAAGCTGGTGAAAACAGAAATTTAAAACGTAAATACTTAAAATAATTTATATGCGAAATTGGCAAAAAAAAAAAAAAAAATCGGAATATTTTACCGGTAAACTTCACACTTCGTGTGTGGCGCGACAACGTGTACGACAATCGCGCGACCGTTCCAACTCTAGACTTCATACTACGAGGATTAATTTGCGTGTGCACGTTGAACTAGAATCGTTTCGAACGTTTCCCACCCGCGGGGGTAATCGATTTCATTACGATTTCACGTACCTGCGGCTTCTTCTGCCGCCGTACTCTGTTTATTCGATTTAATTTTTTATTTTCATTTATTTATTTTTTTGTTACGGACGACAAAAAAATTCAACCTTTCACGCGCGACGGCGGTGGTCCGGATCGGGGGTGGCGGTAGGGAGGAATGTCCAGGAGTCTGAGCGTTGTTTTCGGTCCGGCGGTTTTAACGACGCATGTCCGTACACTAATTGACCACCCGGAGCGGTTTGCGTCCCCTCCACGACCTTTACGTGCCACCCCGTCGGCGGCGGCGGGGGCGATCCGTCGCTCTCGCGCCGTACACTCCGATATCGGAAATCACGCCGTTCAGACCGCGAGACCGACTGCTTGTAGGGTTTCGATTCCGACAACGATCTATACGGCCGACCGAATATAAACTGCGAAGCATAGATCTCTCTGCTTGTTGCATAGATCCCGCGCGATCGTTACACGAATTGGTGCACGTTCGTTGCTCGCTGCACGGAACGCATTGTATAAAAGCCTACGACCAATGGACGAGCTCTGCTCGTCGACGATCGTCGTCCGAGAAAATCTGTGCTCGACGGCGGTTAGTATACCCCTGCGGAGTAGTATACAAAAATATCCCCGGATCATCCGATGGGGGAGAGGGGGATATAATATCCAAGGGATAATCTATCTCGTCGGAATTGAACATATTCCGTGATAACTTTTCAACGCATCCCCTCATCTGGGGGAGTGAAATTCGTGGGATATTAATATCGTGTCGTCACCGTCGTAGGGATGAACGTACAACGACGGGGGTGCACAGCGATCACGAGAGTGCAGCTCACGTGTTTGCACGCATCTCGTGGTGTACGACCACCACAGTCGTAGCTGAGGGGCACGGGGGATAAGTCCCTCATTTGATATTTAAGCCCCCCACCCATTATAGCCTGCCCTACTTAAGGAAATTTGAGGATTAAGGACAATGTGCAACCATTTAAAAAAAAATTCAAATAATTTAGTCGAATGGAAAACAAATATTCGTCTTTGTTTGTTTAATATGTCTTTGTTTGTTAAATATGAAATATAATGGACGTTAAATGTTTTGTTTATAAATTTGTCGATTTTCATCGAATAATGAATAAATAAGATTGATTTATGTCGACGTGAGTTACAGAATACCGTACGTACTACTGTCGCACGCGGTTTTAATTAAAAATTATTGAATTCAGGGAGAACGTAGAGTGACGTCAAAGGTATATAAAAGAAAGTGGCACATTTCATGGAAGTGGTCAAAACTTAAGTTTTTTGGACTCGCCGGACTGTCGTAATGTTAGGTAAAAGATAAAAAAAAAAAAGCGATGATCTAAATACTGACAAATCCAACGATATGATCTAAATGGCTATTAAAAATTATACGGGTTAGGTTCACTCGGTTTTTATTTAGCATATTTATCGCATTTTTTCGTTGTGTTTTTTCAGTGAGGGGACGGTCGAAGTCGCCTATTCGTCCGACCGTGAAATCCGTCGCTGTTAAAAAGAATGCTTTAATAAACGTATTGTAGTGGGTCCGCGGCTACTCTCGGAATAAATTGCCACTCTAGGCCCTTGTGTGTAGGATGCTTAGGTCCCGTACCATGATATGAACTCGGAAACTTGGTTACGGCGTGACACACGACGGTTGGCAGATGGCGACGGGTCGAAAAGTCGAAACCGCGATAGGGCCGCGGCCCCCGCAGTCGGGTTTTTCGTACCTCGTCTCCGAAGACCGCGCGCGTAGACGAAACGAACACGAGAGATTTCTTACATACGACATAACACGCGCGTGTATGGCGTTGAATACCCCGTGTCCCAATAGTTTATGTCCCTCGTCTCCCGAGATATTAAATTGCGCGGAGTTACGTATTTTATAGAGTGTATCACGAAGATTTAACGTTTGGAATGACTTTTGTTACATACGTTTTTTTAAGTACTTCTTTTTTTCTATTTTTGGAATCCAAATTTCAAAATATTTAACTGTACACTACAGTTTTTGAAAAAAAATCGGAATAGCCATGTTGTAAACTAGATTGAAAAAAAAAATGTATTGTAAAATGCCTTGTTTTAAGTTCCATTATTAAGCATTTACTATGATTTTTAAAACTTTTGAAACTGACGTGTATATAATAAAACGATATTTATTTTCTCATGAGATTTTAAATAAGAAATTCTTGAATAATAATAATATATAAATCACATTTGTGGGAAACTTAATAAATCCGCAGAATATAAACGGACGAACCTTTATTAGCATTTTAAGCTTTGGCATTTTTTCAAAATTCGTATTCACAAAATAGTATTCTTTTCTATGAAAATATTAAAGTTGAATTCTCAACTTTCAACTTTGAGGTACAAAATAAAACAATTTTTCTAAAACGCCGTAGCTATTATAGCGCAGCAATACAGTACTTATCGAAAACAAAAAATATTGAATCGAAATATTGAACAGAAAAAAATGTATTCCGTACGTCAGACCTGTGTGATACTCTCTTACACTCTGTCCACGCGTAGACCTGTTGTGAACAAACCCCGTCCAGGCAAACGCCGCCGGTGCAGTGAAACGTCTGACGAACTCGCGCGAGGAAATGAAAACGTATTGGCCGCAGTAAAACGGTGTCCGCCGTCGAGAGATTAAAATTTATGAGCGTCGTCGAGACGGGAAGTCCAAAAAAATAATAATAATAATAATAAAAGATTGTCGGAAAATTGGTACGGTTGTTTTGAACGTGGAATATTGGTACGGTCGTTAAAAACCAGGGTTTCTTAAACTATGAAAAAACAATCTTAAATTAGATAAGTACTGCATGAAATTGTAGGGAAGGTTTAATCTAATCTACAACGACAAATGACAATATCGATAACGATGAATAAAGATATTGTATAGGTTTCATGCGACCTAGTGCAACTGCAACGTTCAACTTATTGCCACGTGTCCACAATTTTCAATTTTTATTTTTGTTATAATGGAATGTTTTAAAACTGAAAAGGGAAATGAATTAATGCCTTACAAGAATTATTCGTATGTAATTTTAAGAAAAAAAAATAATACTATTAGGTGGAAATGTTCACAAAATACAACATTAAAATGTCCGGGAAAAATTACAACGAATTTAAATAAACCCGTAAGTTTTAAATTAGTAATAATTTATATTATTGCAGTATCTATTGTATTGTAATGTATTATTATTAATTTTATTTTAGTATATAAACTATTCAAATGTTTTTATATTTAATTTAATTTTTTGAACCACTGAAAATAAAATATTTTATAGTACCAATATTCCGCCTATTTCATTTCTTTTGTTCAAAACACAATCATCGTACCAATTTTCCGTTTACCATAATAAAATACGACCTTTGTTAAAAGGTGTGCGCGACCGAGAGGAAAACAATATAGTGACTATAAACCCATTCCGTGGTGTCGGTTTTCGCGAGTTTACAGTCGCACCGACCTGGTGTCGTAGTGTATAATCTTGCCTGCTTACCTTCCACCCCCCGGTAAGAATATCCTAGGGTTGTGAGGGTGTGAGATTGGACTGTTACGCCGGAAATCAAAAACACACGCTCCACAGGTAACGTCGTAGTAACGTATTACATAATATTATTGCACGTGTCCTCCGTCGGGTCGCCGCCGCCGAGGCCCGCGCGCTACAAACTAATACGCGTTTGTGTACATACCTGAACCAGTAGCGAGAGAACGACGATGCCGTGCGACCTCTGCACCGCGTCCGAGTAGTTGGCGAACAGTTGCGAGTTGAAGCTGAATATCTGAAGCTGTGAAGAGGAAAAAAAAAGACAATGAAACAACGAAACAATAATTTCTACACGTCTACGTCATCTCGTGACCGGTTTGTGTCTTAAACTAAACCCAAACGCCCCGTTCGGTTTAAAACCGTGTTCTACCTTCTCCGGTGTACGTGTGGCGGTATGAATTTTACTGCGACACAAGTTCACAGTCTATCGCCGTGTACTCCCATACACGTTGGTGCGAACAGCGTTTACGATTTTGGGAGAGGAGTTGAAGTTTTAGCTACTCTAGGGTGACCATAAAAATACGGGACACTAAGTTACTAAAAAAAAAAAAGAAAGGAAATTCTAATTTTAACTGAATATATTAAAAAAAAACAAATTAAATGTATGCTGTATAATAGTTTTTAAATACAAATAAAATAAAAATATTAATAAGTATAACATGTACACAAAAGTCCAAAAAAAAATTATTTTGAAGACGATGGCAGGTAAATTTCTTCTTTTGATATTTTTGTATACTTTTGTGCTGAACTGATTTCATCGAGTAACTTAGTTTCTTTTAATAGAATATTTTAAAACTCATTACAAGATAAGTTTTTAAAATGTGTCAAGACAAGAATCTAAAAATAATTCTGATAAGTATAGATTTCAAATATGTTCTAATGAATATTGTGATACAAAAATATCGTAGAATTTATAAATTAACAATGAAGAGAAAAACGGGATTAATATGGGACCGACTTGAAAATACGGGACAAAATGCGTCCCGTATAACTTTTGTCGGGACAACGGGACACAAAGTGAAAATACGGGACAATCCCGTATAATACGGGACGTATGGTCACCCTAAGCTACTCATATCGCAGTGGCTGATCTAGGGGAGGGGGAAAAAGAGCATTTGCCCCCCAACTACCCATAGTTATACACCAACACCCAAAATACCTAATTTTATCAATAGAATGTTGAAAAATATTTTCACTTATCATACTATATTTTTGGAGCGTGGTCGTCAGGGCCGGATTTAAGCGTAGGCTATATAGGCTGTAGCCTATGGGCCCGCACCACAACAGGGCCCCCACCACACCATCATACAACTAAAAAAAAAAATGGATTTAGGTTAAAAAAAATGGAATTATTTAAATGGATGTACCAGCTTCTAATCGAAAAAAATGTAAAAGATTGTTTTCCTAATATTGAGGTAACTTTAAGAATGTACCTGTCACTTATGGTCACCAACAGCAGCGGAGAAAGATCTTTTTCGAAATTAAAGTTGATCAAAAACCGTCTTCGAACATTCATGACAGAAGAAAGGTTCAACTTAGCATTGCGTGTAACATTTTAAGACAAATTAATCATGACGATATTATAAGTGATTTCATTAATACAAAGTTAAGACGTAAACTGAATAAAGTTTAAACCTTTAAATTTAATTTTTATTATTTATTAAGCTATATTATAATTATTATGTTGTGAATTTAATTACTAGCTACTACAGTTGCAATATTAATAAAGAGCGTTGAATACCTTTTTAACTACTATGTGATAATTAAATCCACACTTTAATATTATATTTTAAATGTTATTATTTTCGGTCAAAAAACTGGAAGTTAGAAAGTTGCACTACCCTCGATTTATTAAATGATTTGAAACTTGAAAATGTTTTAGAGATGGCTTAGTTTCTCTATTTGTGTGTATGCCTTTTCTATTTTCTAAAAACTTTCTGGTAGGGCCCACACCACAATTGAGCTTAGGGGCCTAAAAATCCTAAATCCGGCCCTGGTGGTCGTATCACATATATATGTACATTCTGTTAAATTATATCGTACTTTTGCTTTTGCCCCCCTCCCAATTTATTTCTGGCTCCACCACTGTTATATCGAGCGTACGTACGTGGAGGTCATAAACCATAAGCGCAATTTGGGGGGGGGCTAGGGGGGGCTTAGCCCCCCCAAACGTAACTATAGCCCCCCCAAAACGTTTTATAATTATTATGATACAAGTACTTTTTATATTTTTCTATAGGTTGAAAAAAAATTTAGATTTAATAAAATAAATTATTATTTTTATTTTTTAAGTTTTATATCATGTTATCATACGTAGCGTATTTCGTAAATCAAAATAATACCGACTATTATACATTTATACGTACACCATAAGGTAAAGTTGTACACGATTATAGATAGATCTATCAATAATCGTGCTTTAATATTATCGATTGTTCTCGCTAGAGTGATTTCTGTGCTTTACGGCGGCCGGGCGTCGTAGCACAGCGAAGGTCTCGAGAGATATATATATATATACAGGAAAACGACCGTTCTTATAATTTTTATATACATCGTATATTATTTTTTTTTACTTCTCCGAAGTTTTTTTAGGGGATATTATATATAATAATAATATAATATGCGTGTGCGTATTTTGATTGATAAAATAAAGCAATCCGTATTCCGTGGTCAATCTATAAATATAAAATTTATATTTCATGATAAAATTCATGAGACATGTCTCTTTCAACTGCTTGCGCGGGATATTCCTACCATCTGCGGCGGGACTAAAAATCTATTTATGTGAATAGACTTGATAACATGTCTAATGTTTATGTACGTGTACAATGTTTAATGTTTATTAATATTAAATATTTTTACGAATATCAATTCCAATACAAAATAGAATATTATTTTTGAATGCAAATATAAAATTAAATTTATCAAAATACCTATGTATATTTAAATATGCAAACAGGTTAAAAATAACCAATTAGAGAGCGACACTCTGTCTAATGGGTAGCTTAGCTAATAACTACTGAAATCAATAATAATACTATTATCACAGAACATATTTAATACCATTGATTATAGAATAGTCTATTTTATAATCAATGATAATAATATTATGCAATATTAGTGTCAGTCGTGGTCGACGGTATCGGCACAGAATAATGTGGTATCGGTGTGTCGTGGATTGCCAATTTATTGTGTCACCAGTTCCGTAAACTTCAAAGAAATGTTTACTTTAGACTGTAGTTGTGTGTTCTTTGATTACTGATCCAGTGTTACTTTTTTATTGTTCTATGGTGCGCACTGTACTTTTTTTATTATTACATTCTATTATATGATTTTTTTTGTTACGTTTATAACAATTATTAAAATTTTTGAATATTAGTTCACGTAATCACGTTTTCACCTAACCCCAATCTTCTGCTCAGCAGTCAGCACTTATAATTCTATATTCCCAAGTCATTCAGGTAATTTGAAAATGGCCAATTAATTAATTAATATTTATAAATTTCAGTAACATTAACTGTCCCATAATAATTAATAATTAATTTAATATTGAATACTTATATTATTATTTTTAGATCAATGGAAAAGAAAAAGGTTTTTGACATTTTTAATATTAAAAAAAGTTCTCACACACATTTTGATAATCAGACGAAACATGACAATATAATATTAAGTTCAATAAATCATGGTCATTCACCGCCTGTAAATACTCAAGTTACTGTTCATAGAAACCAACAAGTACTTGGACAACTAATTTCAAGCCCAGATAAGTGTGTAATTCTAGATCTAGGTAACTGGGACACCGGTCCGGTGCGTCCAATATTAAAGGTAAGGATATAACTTTTAATAATTATTGTTATATTTAGTAAATTCAATGACATTTACTTTCATTATTTTGATTGATTAATTACTTTTGAATCACGGATAATTGTCAATTGAACATAAGATTATAATGTACCTAATGCTTCCTTATTTAACACGCACAATTAAAGTTTGACCATGCTTGCAACTTTTGGAATATTTTCAAAATTTTTTAGTGAATTATATTATTAATAATATGTATATCCAATAGTTATATCCATTTTAGTTTTGATCAATTTAATTAGTGAGTTAAAAAAAACACTATTATAGTATAATTGACCAAATAGTTAACTAAAAACTATATTGCACTTAATAAAAATAATGACATTGTTGGTATATATTATTAACAATAAAAATACTGTAATGCAAGTATTAACTAACCTAAGTTAAAACCAATTTTTTCAGAATTAAAAGCAAAGTCTAGATATTTGTTCTTTTAAGTTCCTATATTTTTATTAATTTTTTTGCTATTTTACACTAATACTTAGGATTATCCAAAAACAATTTTTGGTTCCCAAAAAAGAAGTTTTAATGCATCATACTATAAAGATTATGAATGGCTCGAATACAGTGTTAAATTAGATGCTATTTTTTGCTTTGCATGCAGAATGTTTAGCGCTTCCAGTTATTCTGAAGATACATTTATCACCAAAGGCTTTAATAATTGGAAAAAAGCAAGTTGATAATTTTTTTTGAAACCATATTTTTATGTATTATTTATTTTTTTATTACATAGTTAAGTGGATCCAAAGATGCTAAAGCTAAAAAAACAAAATTACAATCACATGCCTGCTGTTCGAATCACATTAATGCCATGTCAAGATGGTCTAGTCGGAAAGAATCTGAAAGAAATGGTTCAATTAATACACAAATACAATCTGGAAAAAAAGCTCAAGTTAATGCTAATAGAGATTACATAAAAAAACTTATTGAAGTAACATTATTCTTAGGGCGTCAAGGAATATCATTTCGTGCCCATAGAGAAGACAAACAAAGTTTAAATAAAGGTAAACATTTCATAATAGGTTGCTAAATAATTATTTACTATTTTAAATACTTTTTACCTTTTATAGGTAACTTTAAAGAAGCCTGTGCTCTAATATCTAATATGAACAAAGAATTTGCTGAAAAGTTTCAAAATACAACAAATTATACTAGTTGGGCTATACAAAATCAATTAATTGACATATGTTCCAAAAAAGTAAATGAAATTATATTCAAAGAAATCAAAGAATGTGGATTTTTCAGTGTAATGTGTGATGAGGCTAGGTAAAAATATTTGTATCTTCTTAATACAATATTGTTAATAAATATGTTTATATTAGGTGTTTTAGACAAGAGCAACTATCACTGTGTGTAAGGTACACTAATGGGTTAAATGTGGTTGAACGATTTTTAGGATTCATGGATGTTTCCTTAAAACAAGATGCTGATGCACTCTTTACTACCATTATTGACTTTTTTCAAAAAAATAATATTTTTGAACCTATTATAGCCCAGTCATATGATGGAGCGTCTGTTATGTCAGGTCGATTTAATGGAGTCCAACAAAAATTAAAAAGTAAACATCCTAAGGCAATTTACATACATTGTATGGCTCATCGGATGAATTTAATTGTTTTGGATATGTGCAAAATTGTAAAGGTAGTAATGTATTTAACTAATTATTTATAAGATAACCTATACACAATATATATATTTATTACATATGTATTGAATTTCAATTTAGTTGTTAATTTATTTACCTATTATTCGATATCTTATAAAGTATTTCATAATTCTAATATGATTAATATATATATTTACTAGGATACCAGGATAGTATTTCACTGCCTAGAGTCTTTGTATGTTTTTTTTTCTCATCCTACTAATAATGTTAAATATCTTGAGATGCAAAATAAATTGGAAATAAAGAACACCTACCTAACGAGATTGAGTGACACTAGATGGGGCTGTAGAATTCGTAATTGTAGAGCAGTAAAATCAAACTATAAAGCAATTATATGTGTATTAAGTGAAGAGGTAGAGGACTCTTTGAATAGAGATGTTTCACAAGCTATAGGTAAAACATTGTTCGAGTTATGTCTTAAGCTGTTGAATATTATATGTGTAGTTTATTATTAAGTATGTTCTTTAAGTAAGCAATTTATTTTTACATTTTAGGAATATTAAGTATAATAAAATCAACAAAATTTATTGTACACCTTTTTATTTTGGAAGAAGTTTTGCAAATAATAAATTTACTTAGTCTTAAATTACAACAAAAATCAGTTACATTGGGAAAATCTGCAAGTTTAATTGAAAGTGTTATTAATACATTTGAGAGTAACCGTTCAAATAAATCTTGGAAAAATTTATGGACAAACATAAATGATTTTTTTAAAGCCAATGATGTAGTAGTTGACAAAATCGTAGATTCTCAAATAAAAGGTTATATTTATAGTTTATACTCTATAACTATGTATAATACATAGTAAATGCTTCTTAACAAATTAATAACAAAACATTTTTTAAATTATAGATTTTACTACTTCAGAATCAAAAAGATTAAAAAGAGAACCTACTTATTTGAACAACTATGTTGTGACAGCCACAACGAGTTCAGAGCAGGAATCATTTCCAAATGGTAATTTTAATGAAAAATCAGAAGAATTATGGCGAATGAAGTATTTCCATGTTTTAGATACTTTAGTTGTTAACATAAAGAAACGTTTTTCTTCTGAAAGTTTAAAGATGGCAAGAGCCATTGATAGCTTTTTTAAACTAGATTTTTTTGAAAGTTCTTTTTTTATTGAACACTATGAAGTAAGTGATAGATTTATTAAATTTAGTAATTTACTAAACAAAAACTTTTTTCTAGGAATTAGTTAACATCGATAAAATAACACTTAAATCAGAAATGATGGTTGCTAAAAATTGTGGGATTCGAATGAATGGACACAATGACATAAGTATTGAAGAAATGAAAAAGATTGTTGATGCTGAAGTGTATCCTAATTTGTATAAATTACTAAAAGTAGCATTGACTATCCCAGTCAGTTCTGCCACTTGTGAGCGATCTTTCTCTGCCATGAGGAGAATTAAAAACTGGCTTCGAAGCTCAATGATCCAAGAAAGGTTCACCAATTTGTCTACTCTTCATATTGAGAGAGAAATTTCTAATGTTTTAAATATTGATGATGTATTAAATGACTTTGCTAAGTATAATCATAGATTAACCTTAAAATAAAAAATGTTAAAAATTGTTAAAAGGTGATAAATAAATATATTTTATTATTATATCATGTTTATATTGTTTTTAGTGACAATACAATTGTTATTATCCTAATAAAATATTAAAATGTTCGTAAATTAAATAAATAATGATTAATATTAGTTAGGTAGGTAATTAAATAATGAAATGAAGTGATTAAATTAATCTAGCTTTATAAGATTATATGTACCTATAGTTTGGAAATATGATAGTTGTCTGGGAAATGTGGGGGGCAAAGCCCCACACGGGTTTGTGGGACTAAATTTATTCAGCCCCCCCAAGTAAAATGTTGAAATTGCGCCTATGTCATAAACACAATAAAAAAAAATGTTTTTTACAATACATATTGCCCAAGTATACTTACTTGCAACAAAATTTACTACAGATTTTTTTTTTAATGTACTCTCCCGTAAAATATATTAAAATTATAGTAAAAATATATTAAATATAAAGTAAAATATATTAAAATTAAAGTATATTAAAATTATATATTTTATAATATATTATAATGAACATTATACACTGGCACACTGCATAATAATTGAATGCGAATTGTTAATACACGTGACTCGAGAGTGAAAAGCAACAGCAGAATGAATTATGATACACCAAATTTCCATCAATAGAAGGTTTAACGGATACAATTTGTTATTAAAAACAAATTTATAACCATGCGTCATGAACTATGACAATAAACAATAAATTTATAAACATTGTGGAAAATGTATGGGGGCTTTTGAAATATTTTCTTGGGGGGGGGGGGGTAAGACCCTGAATTCCCTTAATTTATACATGTCCATTAATTAAAGTTTGTAAGTTCTGGTGAATATATCCCCGAAAACAGTTATCTTATTGCATGAATTCCAGCACAGTGACATCTGTGGCCACTTATAAAGCTCTAGATCAGCGTTTTCCCGCTCGGACGCTGCTACCCCGTTGTATAGGCATTAAAAACGTTTCGGGTGAAGTTTAATTTTAACAGGTGCTAAAGTAGGCGGATTTTCCGTCAACTTTAATTTTTTTTGGTTTATGATTTATCGTAATAAAAACGTACGGTCGGCGCAGAGAGCTAGCGAGCAATATTCTCAGAGCTACGCGAATACAATACGTCATTTCGTATGTAAAATATTTATAGACGCCATAATGCCGTCATTAAAAGCGGTCATAAACGTGATAGATTTTATCGCACCGTGCGTTATTCGGGCCTAGTAAAAGAGCGTTTATTCCGTTTTCATATAATTATTTTATAATATTTATATTTTCATAAAAAAAAAAAAAAAACATTTCAATGTAACTTTCGAACGAACGTACGTAGTTATACGTTTTCTGAGCGTCGTGTATTATAATAATATTGTCGGGCGGCTATGTAAGATTTTCAATGCGGGTAAGTGGGACGGGGAAAAAGGTCGGGAAATACCGCACTAAATTCGACCACTTCGAACGACACACTGTAGGTACGACGCGGTAATAAAAACGATAATGACAGTAAACACGTGCACGACGTGCGTGAATCGCGACCGAGTCGGATCGACGTGATTATGTCTATCTCGATCGGAAGCGTTTGTTTTATTCGTGTGGATTTCGTTTTGTGCACAAAGAATGGGCCTCGGGCGACTGACCGGCGTTTATTCGACCGGTGTCCGACGTTTTTTAATGTTTTTATTGCCCTCGGGCGCGCCTAAACGACGACTTTATCACCGTACACGTCAGAGTTTCGTGTTTTTACGGCCCGCAAAACAATATGTGACGGCGGCGTGACAGAAATATTATTATTATCGTTGCGCACGGCGGTAAAAACTATACGTCCACTAAATCGGCTATTACACGGACATTGATCGCGCGCGCGCGAGGAAACCTCGAAAACCCTCGAAAACGATTTTTTTTTTTTTGGGGCGGGAGGGGGTCCACGAAAAGAATATAGGGTTTTTTTTTCTGAGAACGAGGCGTGATGTAATAGAACGGAGGGGAAAAAAAGCAAATCGAGTAGTCGATCTCACTCGCACGGTGTTCGCGAACCGGAGAATAGAAGCGGACTACTAAAGCCGACGTGCACGGGTCTTTTTACGACGGTCATTTGCGTTTACGTAGTTTTTTCGTGGTTTCACCATGCCTTTGAAAAGTTCGTTCTAAGCCAGCCGCGCCGGTGTGAACACGGACCAAACTCTGTTCACCGGTAGAATGTGGTTGCTTCGTGCATGCCACTGCAGGCGAAGTCGGCGAGAGTCGACGCGTTTCCGTTTTGGCGCGATCGACCACATCAGTCTATACATGTGGTGATCAGACTATACATTATAACGTCGTCGTTTTCCGCACGTAAGGAGGACGTAAATTCTTCAAAATACTGAATTCCGGCATAGCTGGATTCGCGAAAACTAAACGATTTCACGTAGGGACGGGGCTAAAACGCAAAGTCAACCCCGTCCGTATGAAATTTTGAAAAAGTCGCCAACTGTGTCGTACGATATCGCAAACAATCATTCAAATGCATCATCTAAAAACATAATATCCACATGATTTTTTACGGAAATTTCCAATCGATCGTGACTGGTGTGATACATATATCGTCTATATTATATCGTCGTGAACCATCGTTTAAAAGAGGGCCGCGTGGCATTCGTGAAATGCGAAATCGAGTACCGCGTGTTTATGATTGCACGCGTAAAACCATAACTCCCCTTCTTGGCCGCGTGATGTAAACGGCTATAAACACAACGCGACGCGAGCGTATGGCGTGCGTTATGTGTTCCATAATCTACATTTAATACACGGTGATGTGCGTACACACGTGATACGTGTGGAATGATCGGGAAAAACGCGAATTTTCACGAAAATACGAGGAAAAAAATAACGGAAGAAAAAAATTCCGAAAAAACTTTATACGTAGAGACGTGTTAAACTACGACAGCTCGTGATGTCGTCGAATTTTGAAAAATCCAATATTCGCAAGATCACTTCGAAATAACGGTGAACACGGGGATGGTTGTAGAGACGGTGCCGGGGCACGACTCTCCCGAACGTCGGTGGCTGATACTTTTGATCGGTAACTACTGTAGGACAACTGTTATTTGAAAAAAGTCTTTTTTACCGTTTAAGAACTGTAGTAGCCACGAGTAGATAAATATTACGTCACTGTGCACTAGTGCTCCGCACGGTCTGTTTTTTTTTTTTGGACCGGACCGGGCTGATACATTTTAACCGGTTCCAGGACTAGACTGTACCGATAAAATAAAAAATAAGCCAAACTGGACCGGACAGGGCCAATAAAAAAAATCAAGCCAGTCCGTTTCATTTTCATCGCATAACAAAAGATCAAAACTGAACAGATTAAAAAAAACATATATAAGAATAAGACCGAGCTTTAATTCTACGTATTATTATATTGTGTAACGTGTTCAAATAAACTAGCCTAGACCACGATTCTGTCATTAAAACGTATGTCGAATTGAAATTGAAGGCGGACCGGACCGGACCAAGCCATTTCAGATTATAACACACAAAGACTGAAAAAGACCGGACCGTGGTCGGGTCCTGTACACAAAGACCGAAAATACTGGACTGTGGTCCATTCCGGTCCGGTCTGGATCGTCGTAGACCACACCGTGCAGAGCACTACTATGCACAAAAATATTCACTTATGACACTTTTGAAGTTCCTTGATATTTAGGGTCTATAACACTCTAGCTGATTTAGTCGACTGTTATTCTCGACAGTACGAGTCAAAACTATCAGCGTGTTTTCTAATGAATACGATAAAAACGTCTTCAACGAGTGAATCAAAAATAATTTAATTATATTTTAATTAGTTTAGAATAGTTTTTGTTGACTTTTAACTGAAAGACCAAATATTATAAATTTAACTTGGTTTAAGTTAGTTAATAAGTATTTTTATCGGCTTTTAGTGACATAAGATTAGTGATGTCAGTATTAGAGTTAGTCGAACTTTCTGTTTTTGTTTTTTTTACAGCTCAGCTTTTTAAGTAAATTTTATTTTTGTACAAAGAGAGTACTTCATTTTATTTCATTATTGCTTCCTATACTTTTCAATAAAAAAAACTATCCCTATCTTATACATTGGCAGTGTTTCCCAAAATGTTTGATTTGGTACCCAACTATTTTACTCGCTTTTGCTGGACTACTTCTCTGCTGAAAAAAATACATTTAAAAATTATAATTTATTTTGAAATGAATCCATTGAAAAGACTACAGACCGTGGGCATTTAAACTATTACTCGCGATAAATATTTATTATTGATTTGTTCGACTGTTGCTCTTGTGCGTATGGTACAATCGCCGTGTATTTTTAGCGTAAATCCGGCGCATCTGAAATGCGTCCAATAATATTGTCCGAGAATTTCTCGCGACGCCACTGACTTTCGTCCCCGGATTCTCAACGACCGGTCCGAGTCGCACATTTCTTCTTTTTTTTTTTTTTTGTACTTGATGGATTATACATAAATCTACTGTACACTGTACATAATAATATATTCCTTCCAAGTTTTACATACTAAAGACTGTCATTTATACGAATGGCGTGGTTAAATATTACGTATTATGTTTTATTAGATAATTTGTAGGCTAAAAATTAATTTTTACGTAATATTCTGTTGTATAGGTTATATTGTTAAGATATTGGGTCAACTATTTTCTCTTAAAAATATTAGTAGTATTAGAACACGATCTCGATGACGAATGATGTTGGCATGAACAAATTAATTCCGAACTATAAATATTCTTAGGTGGTATTTAACAGTAAACGGTCGAAAACCCAATCTTTTTCGAACACATAGCCAAACAAATCGAAATAGAATAACAATATAACTATTATGGACGAGACCAGAGGCGGTTTGACATTTTTCAGTTGGTGGTTCAAAAATAGATAATACCAGCCACCCACCTACCTACCAAAAAGTCATACTACAAAAACTTACCTATTTTTTATTCTTTTTTTTGACACTTATTAATTATGATAAAATTTGCGTAAAAATATCAATGATTTGATATAATAGTGCGATTTAGTGGTTGTATCTATTTGTTGATAACTATGACTTGGATATCAAATACTATTTTTAAATTACCATCGGTTATTAAGATCAAGTACCCATATATTACAATTTAAAATGACACCCACCCCAAACTTTTTGGTGGTTCAGTGAACCACAAAATACATGATCAAGCGGCCTCTGGACGAGACTCGGAACCGTCGCCGAAAATCCGTGGACGCAATTAGGTCGTCGTGTCTTACTTTTTCCTTTTTAGTGACGCATTTCATAACGATTCGACTCGACGACCACGCGAAATTATGTATTCGTCAGATTTTGTCCGTTGAAATTCTCTTCAAACCCCACATTAAACTTAACTCGGGGGTCCCTGGGTGAGGGATACGTATTTTTTCGCAGTCCGGTGTCGAGTGGTAGAGGGAAGCTGGTGGGGGGGGGGGGGTAGTGTTCTCGTACGAACAAGAAGAACCGATAGTCTCCTCACGCTGACCGTATAAAATATCAATAACAAAGGTACAAAATATACCCGTACACTGTACCTATGCACGGGCCGCACGCGTACCAACAAACAAAATCATACGCGTGTGTGTATAATTTTACGTATTATTATGATTACGTATTTTAATCGTCGTTATTGAATTATCAGAAACAATTAACAACTGGGCTGCCACGAGACACGATTTGGGATCTCACAAACATTTTCTTTTCTGTCGCGAGTTTTTAGAGCAAACTTTCCACAAATGGTAGGGTAAATCACTTTATTATTTGATTTAGAAATCATACAGTTATTTTAACAACATAAAATAAAAGAGTTTGGACAGGATTTCGGATTTTTTGGACGTGAGATCTCATGTTGTGTCTCGCGGCACTGGGGATTGATATTTCGATTTTTATAAATACAACTCTTTAACCGAGATTCATTATGAGATCTCAAAAACATTTTTTTTTTTTTTATAAATAACCATTTACCACCATAAATTAAAATCAATATTAACATAACCTAACCTAACCGTGTGACACGTTGGCCGAACATTTACACGCGGTCGACGTTCGCCGAATACCGAGTACTGCGGACGTAACGCGTTTTTTTTTCGGATCGTCCCATCCGCGAACTCAACGCGTTCGGCGAACGTTTTCGCAAATAATCCGTGTCCGGCGAACGCCGCGCGTGACGTCACAACACCCTATCCCCCGGGGCCCGTCGTCGGCCACGGGCGCACGTACCTCTGCCGGGAACGAGTAGCCGTTGATCGAGTGCTCCGATCCCATTTCGTCCTGCTGACCGTAGTGTATGTGGATCTCGTACACCTGGTACTTGTACGACAGCGGGCCGCCGGTGATGTTTATGTGGTTCTTGGTGCCGTTCTCCAGGTAGAACATGACGCTGTGACCGGTGTTGCATATTATACCGTCCACCTGCGAGAAACAGCACGAATAGTGATGTGCAAATCCCCGGGAATTTCCCGTGATGAAATTCCCGGGGAAAATTCCCAGAAATATTCCCGACATCGGGAATTACTACGGAGTTCAACCTTTAACTAATTTCGAAGCGTGTTCCAACGAATTCTAAAAATTGGCCAATAATGTCCGAATCGAATTATTGAATATTGTCGTATGAGTTTCAAAGATTCGTTTTTCGTATTATGTAGTGTTTAGCATGTACTTTGCACTATCAAATGTACACACGAATAACTTTCGAAATTTTTTCAAACAAAATCCAACAATTATCCAACCATGTCCAAAAAATTTTATGAACGGGAGTAGGATTTGTTGGAGCGGTTAAGGATGGTTACGCGAATTTCACAGAAGACCTTACTAAATTCACCAACACTAAAAATGTGAAATTCGCGATAGGTTTGTATATAATACTATATCTACGTTTCTATTGTTTACTTTCAAAACACATTTTCGATATCGAAATCGTTGATTGATGTTAAAATGTGTTTTAACTCTATAAATCCCATTCGAAACTCACCCGGTGCCTGTCCACTCGAAGCTCGGTCAGGTTCGGGTCGTAGAGCAGTTTTTCCGGGTCCAAGTTCACGGGCGACTGTCGTCGGCCCTTGTTGCAAAGGCTCCACTCGGGGTTGATTAGACCCCAGAACGCCGGTCCTGGAAAACACACGGGCCGTCGTTAGTGTTGTGCGCGGGACGAAAGTAATTATCATTCGGGCTGGGGTTTGATGACAACGCATACGTTATACGCGCGCACGTTATTTGTTCGGCGGTTGCGGGGGGAGGGGGAGCGGCGTGTGCCACTAAAAAGCGACGGTTAATTCGTCCGGGCCGTCGTAAGACGTATGTCTTTGTATTTTTAAGCGGGATAATTAGTTTTAGTTTCGAAACAAACTCGCGGCGTGTTCACTACGAATTCGTACGATTTATCGCAGACGCCGCGCCGTCGCCGAAACTGCAGTTATTAGTACGTGTGTCGCATCATTACGAACACTTCTTGAGGATTAACGAAATACATTTTACCGGGTTCACAAAAAAAAAAAAAAAAAAAATGTGGAATTATAATGTGGAAAATTATCACATAAATATTAATTTCGAATATTAGTAGATTTTCGTGATAAAACAATATATTTAATAAATAGATAAATAATATATTTAATAATATATTTAATAAATAAATAGAACTGGGCTGATACCGATACCCGATATTAGTATCGGCCTATATTTGTACTATCGGTTTAATCAGGTATCGGTTTTTTTTCTGAACCGATAGTAAAACCGATATAATACAGTCGCATATCAATTTGTATGTAATGGTGATGGTTATACCGATAACGCTATTTTAATTAAAATTTTAATTTATTAATATTTACAATTATTATTTTATAGTTTATACTTTAAAGTTTGATTATTATTTATTTTAATATTTTATAATTTCGTAAACTATTTACTATTATAGTATTATACATTTATACTATTTTATGAGTATTTCAGTTATTTGTTTTTTTTTGTCTACTTATTGAATTAAAAAATAAAAGAATTGTAAAATTATTAATATTTATTATTTATTAATTTGTTATTATTTATAGTAGCGGAAATCTAATATGTTTTGATATGCCACATGCTTTAAATGTTACATCGGTTTATATATCGGGTATCGGTTTTTGAAAAATATATCGGATTTTTAAGTATTTTTATATCGGTTCATGGAAATAAAATATCGGACTTGCTATCGGTTTTATATCGACATAATACATCGGAATATCGGATATAGAAAAAAAAGTGCTATCGGCCCAGCTTTAATATTTATCAACAGCTAATATAATATAATTGTAATGATTTTCTCGTTCAAAAGTTCGTTTTACTGTATTGTGTAGTATGTACTTTGAGTGTGAGTTATCTATGTGATTCGATTTTTTATAACACATAAAAAGCGAGAGAGAAAGAGAAAAACAGTCTGTGAAATCTCAACGCATGCGAGTAATGCGTTTTTCGAAAAACACCTGCTGTACTCACTCCCGCGTCCATAGGCATCTACTAGACTATACATCGCAGGGAACTATACAGACAGTGTATCTAAAATGGGGTCGATTCCCTCTCCTTTCGTCTCCCGTAAAAGTAACGAATAGTTTGACGACGACGGTAATCGGATGAGAAGATCGTCGTCCGCGTGACGTCATAACGAGTGTGAGCGCGCTCAACTCAAACGGGGATCACCGTCTTCGTTCTGTCTGCGCGTCTATTTATTATGATAACATATAAACGGTTTTCAAGCGAAATTATTTCGCGTAGGAGTGATAATGACGATGCCGAGAATACGACGGTGTCTACTCTACGACACTTGCAAGTTGGCATTTACGAAAAACAAAACAAACAAATTCCCACTCTTAGTCACATCTCGAATCATATTATATGAGCACTTTAAATTTGGAAGTTATTTTTGGTGGACACAACGTTTGAGACAACTATTTCTTTTTTCTAATAGTAATCAGCTATGAAAATTTTATGACGTCACGAATAATCTCTGTATATACATGAAATGCATACGCCTTATCCATAAAATACGTGTTATACAATTATCTCGCAAAACTATCGATCTCGAGTATACTAGTAGCTTGAACGAGTAGGACGCAGAGTGTTGCGCACTGCCTAGCTGCGGTGCAGTGGTCGTGTTGTGGATTTATCGATTTCCAACACGCTCGTTTATTACACATCGATATATTTAAAAAAAATATTTCATACTTTAGTTCAAACGGGACCTTAAAAAATGTTTGAAATTTCAAATTTTACTTGCAAATCGCTCCGAAACCGTCTTGATAAATATATCAAATTTTACTGAGCTTCAAACACGTATCACATAACTGAAAATATCTAGAAACGGCCTTCGATTTTCGTTGAAGATAGAAATTATTTTAGGTTCCGAATCATTACACTTAAGTTCTGCTAAATATTGGATTTCGTCCTGTACATAAATTTTTTGAGTACCTTCGGAAATGTAGAAAACGTACGAGTTTATCGGCTTCAAATACGCATAATATGACTCGGAATATCGCTAGAAACTTTTTTCGAGTGCTCTTCCACGAAAAACCATCATCTCAACTCTCCAAATATTATACTCCGAGTCCGATAGATATTGGATTTTGTTCTCTAAATGCGTTTGAAGTCACGAGATAACGAATACGTTCGAGTTTTTCAACTTCAAATACGTCGTACATGACTTTTAATATAAATTATTGAAGAAAATTAATATTATTATTTAATATGATTAAATATTTTAATTAAAAAATATAATTATAATTTTTGAAAATAACGTTAAACGAAATTTAAGGATAATCATATATTTATATATTTATCGAAGCGTTGCAGATGATGAATTCCGTAACCTCGATGGTTTTTATTTTTTTATTTTTACAAGATATTTACAATCTATTCACAGAACAATAAGCAAATTTGATAAGAGCAATAAAAAAAAAAACATTAGAAGTATGACGGAAGAAGCCACCCGTTGATGACACTACCTATTTTGTTTAAAGTTTAGTAGGGAGATTTAGTTTAGGATTCATGCATCTAGCAGGTCACGACACCAGTTTCGTTTAAGACGTCTAACGGGATTACCCGGGATCGAAGGGACTGCTCGGTTTTTTATAAGAGGGTTAGGATGATTGGGTAACCCACTGTGGAAACGCTTATAGTAAAGTGTTGCTTCGTCTTTAACGGAATTCATCCTGAGGTCTTGTAACCTCAATGGAGATTTTAAAACTTAACACAGTTGTTAAAGTTAAAATTAGAAATAAAACAAATGAAGAAAGGCTTAAAAATATGAGTAAAACTTATTGCTTCGACACAAATACTGAAATTATTAGTTTTCAAAAAAAAACGTATCATATGTAAGCAAACATTAAATTTGAATATTATGTTTATTTTTAAATAAAATTATTATTTTTCGAATAAACTTGATACATTTATATTCGGTGTGAATTGTCCTATCCGCGGGTGTCAATAATTGTACTATTATCGGGTGTCAAATGTCCCAGATTCTATTTTTTCAAGCGTCCCTCGTCTTCTCTCCTTTTTTTATTCTCGTGCACGGCCGAAGACTGGTAGTCGGCCACACGTCGTCGCATGTGTAGAGCGCGTACGTAATGGGTCAGACAAAAAAAAAAAAAATTTAAAAATCGCGCAAGGACCATCTTCGACTTTGTGTCGGGTTTTCCGAGTGCGTATTTTTACACGCGCGTGTTGGCGTTTCCGTGAGCGAGACGAGATGAAAAAAAAAACACGTGTCGCATGAAAAAACCGTGGACGATCCGGCGGTATACGTTCAGCCCCCGGATTTACGTCATTCCACCTCTCGCGTGGCAGGAAAATAACACGCGTATCCCGCGACTACGGTGTTCGGACGCGCCCGTTGAACCTAATTAAATTCGCGTTCTTTCGACCGGCGTGTAATCGGTTTGAACACGAGTATTTGTTTTTATTTTTACTTCTCTCTCTCACCCTCGCTCTCTTATTTCCTCAACGTCTGTTTGGACGACAAATATTAATAGCTTTAAAACCGTCTCTCGAGAGTAATTGGGCGGAATTCATTCAGAAAACACTCCCGACCACTCCGGGATAAATGTTGTGACGTTTTACCCAGCCGCCTTGTCGCGGGCTCACTCACTGGCTATTTAAATGAAAATTACGTTGTTTTTTTTTTTAATTTTTTTAATTTTTCGTTTACTGTTATTATTTTTCCTTTTTGTTCGTGAAAAATACGATTCGTGACGTCAGCGCTGTAGATCACGCGTCGTCGCAAAATACCGTACTGTTATTCCCAAAACGCGCGCACTGCCGCTGCCCATCAACGGACTCGTGTGAAACGATTTCATCCGTTCGGTCGACTGAAAATACGCGACTGCGGTGTCGGCTGGCTGGTGCATTGTAAATTTTTCGTTCGCGATGTGCGTTCTCCTGCCCCAGGAATATGAACGGTGTGTTCTCTCTCTCTCTCTTGCTTTGCATATATATTTTATTCCAGTATTTTTCAACTTTTTTTAGTCCCTCCCCCCCCCCCCCATGAGGAATTAACAATTTCTTAACGTCCTCGTGAGAATTTTATAATTATGGGTGCGGAAAGAGGGAGAGGAAGAGAATTGATAAATTACAAAAAGGACGTACTTCACACCGTGGGGTAGTTTTTCACTCCTCAGACAAGATAATGGAGCTGTATATATGGAATTTTACTGATGAAACTTTTGGGTCATTCCTACTACCCGAAAAAATGTTCTCAGAAAAAAAAATGAAAAAAAAAATTTCGTTGTAAAACCAAGAAAATATAAAACCTAACATTTGCTTCACTCAGAATCTAAAATTGAAATGACCTGTATACTCGTGCTTATATTTGTTTAAATTTTATTCTTATTCACAGAAATTAGTTTCAAGTATATTTTTGGAAAATAAAATTTTGAAAATTTGATTGAATAAATAGTTTGAAAATAATGTTTTAATTATAAATAAAAAAAAACTTTTGGTTTTTTTTTAAACACCGGTAAGTTCGTTTGATTCGCTCACGAAATTTTTGAAAGTTGAAAAATAAACAATTTAAGTGAGATAGTTGAACTTGGTGGTTCTAAGTAATTTTTTGATACAAGATTCGATTTTCGTAAACATACGACATAGGTTTCTTTTTTTCAGGACTTTGTTTCATCTTATTTGTAATTGATGGTGTTATCGTGTCGAATCCTCGCCGCCCCTCTTTAAACCACCAAAAAATACTAACTAACCGCTCCCCTACAGCCCAAAACAAGTTCACCACCCCATATTTTCCCTTTGCCACTCGGGGGTGAGGAGAAGGCGTTATAGCTCCAGTCGAGAGCCACTGGTATGATATACAGGTCCAGTCGATTGAACAATATTTCGCGTTCGACGGCATACCGTCGTCCGAGTTCAGTGTACAACGAGGTTTTTGACGTTCCGGCCGTAAAACCGTGTTTTTACTACGCGACCCCTGGACGTTTTATCACTCGCACCACGGTTATCCGTTTCGCTCGATTTTTCCCCTTTCCTTGATATCACGTGGACCGTATCGATCCGGCCCGACGTTCAGCGGAGCTCCCGGAAGGTGCATTTTTTTTGTGTGTGTTTTTTTATAACAATACTACTGATACCGCGGTATAATAATGAAAACAAAACTACGATCCGAGTACACGGCGTCACGTGTCATAAAACGCACGATGATGCAACGGCTTTATAATGATATGCCTCCGTAACGCTATTTTTTCGGTCGCTTCTTTTTTTTCTTTTCACTCGCCAATTTCATGTCGTCGTCATGCAAACACTGCTCACACAACTGCATAATATGACCAACATTTTTTTTTAAATGAGCCGACTTCTCGGTATTTTCGTTTTCTTTACGAGCTCTTCACCGAACTCCGGTCGTCGATTTTTAATTCAAACTTTCTCTTTGTAAAATTATCGATGAAAAGCGATATATATATTTATTAATACGAAAACGCCTAATATTTAACGAAATTTTCATTACCAAAGACTAATGTGATTTTATCAACTTTGTCGTTCGTTTTCCCTTTCGACGGTAACGTTTGAATCGGTCGGTATTGAAATTAACGTGGTAGACCGTGTCATAGTGTATACGACGTTGTGGACACACTAGTGCAAAATGATAATTATCGTTATTTACGTCTAAGTATGTCACAAAAAGAATAACTATTTGAATAACTAAACGTGAAAGAGTACTCGTAAAATTAATATTTTTTATATATTTAATTAAATAATTTATTGAGTGAAAATTCATACTCGTAACTTTATTTAAAACTTTATTCGTCGATTCAAACTTTAAAGACAGTCGCTCCATTGTATTTTAATACAATAAGCCGATAATATTCTATTTTGACGAGCACGTGATTCGTTTCGAATACCTTACGTATACGAAAGCTCGTGTTTGAATAATTGATTATTTTTCTAAATCTTAACACCGCAACATTGTCGACGTGCATGGCGTTATATAAACAAACCTCGAGCAGCCGTTATACTCCTGAGAATTCCTCTGTCAGGTAAAGGTAGTCTGATTATACCTTACACTCGGTGTAGCTTACACACGTTTTGACCACTAACACTCGTAGTCATTGATTTATAGTGATCCGTAGTTCGGGTGGATAAACCTCTTGTTTCCGAGACGCCAGAAATACATATTAAACGGACGCATTCGTGTTTTATTCATTGTTTTTCAGGCGTCTTCGGAGCGGATTATTTCACAACATATCTCAAAAGTAATAGTTCATCGCACCCGACGATTTTAAATGTGTGAATGTTTTTTTGTTTTTTTTTTTATTTTTTTTTTAATTAAAAAACAACGCGCAAACAATCGAATCGCCGAGAAATATCGGTGTTTTATATGATTATTATAAAATAATGTGTAATTTATATGTGGCGTCCGTTAAGTAACGATTACATCGATCCGGGAAATAAGTTAATTACAATCATATTATCCGTAATTCTATTTAATTACAAAAGTTTCTGGTTTTTCATTTATTTGAACGCAGTAAATGTTATAGATATAAATGCAATAACATTAACCATCCAATACACGTCATGATGCGTTTCCATTGTAGTTTTAAAGATATTAACTTTTTTTTTTTTTTGCTCCCTTTGAAACTTGAAAGCTTTTGGTTTTAAGTCTATTACATTTTGTCATCCATTGTCGTTTATTGAAACCCTTTTCCGGAATCCAAAAGTTTATTTTCACATTTATAACTTATTTAATGAATTGTTATATACATATTTAATAAATTGTTTTTTTTTCTCGTCGTTGTTATTTATTTATTATAAAAGTACAATATTTGACCCGTCGTTTATTACTTTCATTTTATATTATTTTCAACATGACGGAGACGAGCCACGAGTATATTATTCGTTTTGTTCTTTGTCGATTCGCCGGTTCGAGGTTAAAACAATGCTTCCGTTATCTCGATTCTCGACACACACACACACACACACACACACACACACACACACACACACACACACACACACACACACACACACACACACCGCGCGCCTGTAGAGGCTTTACGGCGGAAGACGATGTTTTTATGATACTAGTATACTCGTTGCGAAAATTTGCAATAGATAATTTATTTATATAGTAAAAAGTATAGGTTCAATCGAATCAATACATAATTATAGAGGTTTGAGTGATGGAAAAAATCTTGAAATTTAAAGTTGATTGTGCACGCATAACTTTCCTCGAACTCAACAAATTTAAACAGTTTATAGCTAAAAAAAAAAAGAACTTGTGAGTGAATTTTAATTATTGATGACAAATCTGTGTCAAAATACCTTTAGTTTAAAATAAAAATGAAGGAAATTGGATTGATAAAGCGGTTTTCATAAATTTGTTTAATATAATATAAGATAGTATAGTTATAGACGAATGACGCGTAAGCGTTGTCGACAAAGTAACAACATTTAATCATTTATCACGGTACGTAGTCGTTCGGAATACGTACGTAAAAAGCGTCTGACGAATAAAATATGTGTTTTATATTTTTTTAAACTAGAGAAAATTTATAATAATATAATACACAAGGCTGCGGGGCGAGAATTCATGATATTTTTCAACTGTGACGAGACAATTCAATTATTATAATGATTATTATTTTTTTTTTTTTTTTAATCTGGAGTTGTTGGCAATTTGAATGCAACGATAGAGTTTTCAAAATTTGTATCGACTACAAATGAATTTATTCGTCCGATATAGAGTAAACAAAGAACAATATAAAATAGTCCTATGGCAATCGACCGAGGGAAATTCGAAATTTACTTCGTCGACGAAAAAAAGTGGCAAACGCGAGAGCAATGTGTACTTACACGTGTAAGATACCGCGGCCGTGTCGTACGCTTAGCAGGTGTCACGGAGAGGATACGTTGCGCGGAGACGATTTTCCACACAGTGAAATACATTTCGGCGAAGACGTGTCACGCGGAGAGACGTTTTGTGTTTTTTTTCCCCTCCCGTAACTCCCGGGTAGGTTGATTTATACACGTGGGACAATTCAGTCTCTGCCAAACCACCTAAACATTTTTGAATCATAATAATACGAAAAAAAATAAAAATGCAAAAAAAATGTTTGAGTTTTCGGGTCTGTCTCTCTCTGTCTCTGTCTCTGTCTCTCTCTCTCTCTCTCTCTCTCTCTCTCTCTCTCTCTCTCTCTCTGTCTTTGCCAAAACACGGTGCTGTTTATTTACCCGCACATCGCACACATACACGCAACACTCACGATAATATATTGTACACTTCACGCGTACGCATAATATAACACTGTACACGGCTTGGGAGTGCGTGCGAGGGCGCTCATTCGCGTGTGCGTGTGTGACCGGGGTTCGCGGTCCATTGACCAACAGTTTGCGAATGACTCCCAAAGTGGCTTTTCCCGTTTGACAACCGATCCGTTTTAATAGGTCGGCGAGGCGGGCGGGCGAGGGGGCCGTTTTCAGGCGTTTCACGTACGGTTTCTTTTCTCCTCTCGCGGGCCAAAAAGTCCCGGGGTTTACCGCAACGAAATAATAATAGCGGAAAAAAAAAATAATCGAAAACAACAACTCACGCCCCTCCGCCGCCGTACCCTCCCCACGCGGCACACCCGTGCGGCGCCGTTACAACTTTTTGATAAACTAAGCCAATTTGAATTCGAGGTCCGACGGTTAATGCCGCTCGGGAATTTATCGTTTCCCCTCTCGGTAACGTCACGCTATTGATAAAAACGCAAAAGTTTTGTTTCCCGAATTAAAACGCGGATTAAAATATCGTTATTTTTGAAACTGCAAAATTGTCGACGACCGCGCACGACACACGACGGTCGTCCCGTCCGCGTGTGATCGCAGTCTATTTAAAACATCACCGGTGCGTATAATAATCGTATACCTATGTTTTTATTCCTCGAATCCGATTAAACCGCCCCGTGCGACGCTCCACAAAACGCGACGGGAAACGGCACTCGGCCGTTATCTCTGGTGCAATGTACGCGTGTCGTGGGCGTTCTCACGGAGGAAGGGGGGGGTGATATGGGGGACAGATCCGAAGAGCCGGAGCTATTGAATTGGCACCCTAACTCAGGTAATCGTCATTTTTACGTATTCAATTGGTTCCCAAGATGTATGCATTGAGTTGGCTCCCTACACATTTATTTTATAAATCCATTGGTTATCGAAATTGTCCGAAAATAAATTCAAATATGCATTAAAAATTAAAATTTGAAAAATCACGCGACTGTAATATTTTTAGTGACATAGTGCCGGTCAGTGTTGAAATTATTCAATCATTTATCCGATAACGCATGCAACAGTCACAACCATCGACGTATTTATACAACCTATACAATTATTGTATTGGTTATAGAATTTCACTGATATCATTATAGGCAGTAATCGCAGTACTCGCAGTTTTCAGTTCGTAATCATCGCAATTCGTTGCAATTTGTCGTAATTCGTATCTACATAGAATATAAAATTAATTTGGTAGAACAAATGAAAAGTGAAAAGGGAGAATCAATTTAATAGGGAGAATAAAAAACTAAAAAAAAAAAATCAGCAGTGTAAGTCGTACCACTGATTCATGTGAATCTTTTCATTCAAAATTTAATTCCCAATTTCGTTATACGCACACCAGTATTTTCAATTTCATGGATGAATTGTATGGTGTTCAAGCAGATACTGAAATTATTATTGGAAGCTCCAATGTAGAAAGACCACACAGAAAAATGTACAAGAAAAAATGCAATTTATAGACAGTCAAGTTTATAAATACGATATTGTAATAATGGTATAGTATCCAGATTTGAATATATAAAATGTATTGCCCACTATTTAAGATTTAAGCCCACTAAATAATATTAAAACAGCGCAGGTCAGTGAATATTTTTTTATGTATGCATTTTAATTTGTATTCTAGTTAACAATGTCGATGGACTGTTTGTATTATAAATTATTTAAAGTCGTGTACTTTTTCAGCTCTTATATTTTGAGAACCACTTGTTGAAAATTATTTTGGGAGCAAATTCAATATTGCCTGTCTTGGAGCCAATTCGATTCTCGATTAGGTACCTAACCTTATATTGGGAGCCAATTCAATGGTCACCCCTCCCCGTGGCATTTGTTTTAATCCAAAATATTAGTACCAATGAAGGCATTTTCACGGTAAACTGATATTTAAATATTTTGTACAAATAATTAATTTTAATCAATAAAGAATCATGTAAATCGTTATAACTTGTTTCAATAATGTACTTAATGGCGTTAACCAGTGTGTTCCCCAAAGGGTGTGCCATGAAAACCTGAATTTTTTATTTTAAGAAATTATGCAAAAAAAAAAAAAAATTAAAAAATAGTGTACACGTTTTACTACGTATCTTAACTCTAAACTTTAAATATGTACAATTTTATTATAGAACGTGTGCTTGGCGTTGTTTGCATAGTACTTTAATTCCAGGAGGAATTGACGATGATATTATACTCGCATTTCTTTATAGAAGTCGTGAGTAATCGAGAGTTTATAACAATTGAGGATTTACTCGAAAAAACCTTTCGGTCAATTTAGTACTTATTTCATTACACCAGTTCTCGGCACTAGGAACAACTCACATTATTTAATACTCACTTGACAATTAGCCTTTTAATTAATTAGTACCAATTACCTATTTGATGTTTTATAAAATAAATATAATAACGTGTATAATTACAAAAGTATAATTGGTTTTTCAATATTATAAATCTTTTATAAATACATATGTATTTACAGTTATATAATTTTTTTAAATTAAAAATGATATTTTAAATTCATAAGTAATAAGAAATATGATTAAAAAAAAATCTTTTTGCTATTTATATTTCAAATATATGTGCAGGTACTTCATTAGAAAAAAAAAATTTTACGACTTTAAAAACAACTTAATTTGTGTATAAACTACTAGTATTTAAAACGAATTTCAATTGCTATTAAAAAAAAATTATACTTTCATATATACTATGTGGAATACATATATTTATAGACTATAAATATAAACTGATGATTTATTAATAAATATTATAGTGTATAATTTGTGTAGAATATAAATAATATAACGAAATATCAATAATTGACATAATACGTTAGTTCTCCTTTTCCGTACCATTTACAGTTAACAGTTAAAAGTGTTAATACAATATTATGTTGTGTACTTACGTTTCATTTCGAGAGATTAAAATCATGAAATATCGAAAAAAAACCGAATAGAAAAAATTATTAATTGATGTACTGAATAAAATAATATAATAATAATACAAATGAATAACGATTATGATTTATTAATTATTTGATGAAAAATATTTTAAAAGTATGAGCGAGAAGTGTCCAAAATGTAATCGAATAGGATAGGTATTATTTAATATAAATCTAACTGACTTATTTTATTATTATAAATTAATAGTCTAGTAATTACAAATTTTAATTCAATTTTTTTATGTTTTAGACATCAGTCGATTTAATTTCGAAAGAATCACTCGTCGAGTAATTTTTATTACTCGCTTTCATTTCGAGAGATCACTCGCTGAGTAATTATTTTAGCTGATTTCGGTACCAAGAGAATCAACCGAGAACTTTCAAAACAATCAAAATAATCAATTAAATCTAAAAATCGAGTAATTTCTCTCAATTAATCTAGGGTGACCATATTAAAAAAATTGAAAAACGGGACAGTTATAACTCTCCCCCCGCCCTAAAAAAAAACCGAGTATTAGATTTTTATGATTCGATGTATCTTTCATGAGGCTTTTAAATTTAGCCTAGATGGTCACCCTAGATTAATCCCATCTCTAATTAGAATAATATGTTGTGAAACTCGACGAAAACCACACCGAAACGCAGTATTTACTCGGCCAATATAAATATCGGTTTTTCACCAATTGGGTTTTCGAATATTTTCAATAGAATATAATACGGCATACCGGGCCCGTCTCGCGGTCGAAATACTATCGCCGTTTGATCTCTTCCTTTGTCTTTGTCTCGTTTCCCCCCCGTCCCTTTCGGTTTTTTCGTCCGTGCCCGTCAGTTTATTTTAGTGCACGTTTAGCGTTTTTGTTCCCGATCACTTTATCCACTCGGTACTCGACTCGAACTTTTACGATGCACCATAACGTTTTACTTGTTTACGGTTTGAAAAATCTTCACTCGTTTGCTACTATAAATAGTAAGACGTATATATATATATATATATATATATTTATACAAACTGAGCTTAGTGAATCGAATGAAAAATATAATTTTTCTATTCATTTCTTTTTTTTTTTTTCAATTTTATTAGTAATTTCTTTCGAATTCCGCGTATTTAACAGGTACGCGATTTTATTTTTGAAAACAGTTTTATTCTATTTCAAAATAATAATAATAATAATAATAATAAATAAATAAATTAAATCATTTACTACGTATTCAGTTTATTACTACAGTAATAGACTGGAATCTGACTGGGCCGTCATGCACATCAAGCTTTAAATGTCAGACGTAACTCGCATTAACCGGGACGCCGCGAGCCTTAGTGTTTTTGACACGAGCTGCGGATATTTATATTGTAATCTCACTTCGTTCGATGAGTTTTACACAGAGTGATTAAGCCAAGCGATTAAGTCTTGGGGTGGTGAGAATTCGAAACAAAGCTCGAGGACGACGGCGGGCGAGTGGATACGATTAGTATTACACGTAGTAATATTACGAACACGGCGAGACGTGTTTATTATGGTCCGTGTGCTTATATACCTGAATACCCACGTGACCGCGGAAAAAAGTGAATAAATCGTTTGTGACTAGACTTTAGGCGGCCACACCTGCGCGAACGAATTTCCACAACGCGAACGAGGTGGCTGTCGCGGATCATTAGAACGAGGAGGCGACCTGCAGGTCCCCAATGACAATTATAACAGCTCTAACCCCATAAACTGTGCCGTCTACAAAGCACTAGCAGAAATAAACGTGAATTTCTACCTCCATCGCGATATTTTCCGTCCCTCTACGTGGGCGACCTTTGACGTGTGTGTGAAATAACTCGGAAATGTTTGTGAGACACACCGATGGGTCGGTCGGAGTGGCGGGACGGGCTGTTCGCGCAGTCTGTCCACTCGGGTCCGGCGGGGCAACACATTACAATAAAGTGTCATTAGAACGGTAATACGACGGGCTCCTCTAATACTTATCGTCCGAAGACAGACCCGGGAGAGAACGCCCGGTCGAAACATCGGTTTTTCATTGGGAATTCGTAAAATCATAATTGAATTTATGAGAAATACGCGATAATAAAAAAAAAAAAATTAATAAATGAATTCAGATCGGCAGGTCTAGCAACGAATACCCGGATCTTTGAAGATTTTTCATTAACATTCGAGTCAGGCGAACGCACGACGTATACTCGGTTCGATCTTTTTGTCTTTTGTCGCAGTCGACGTTTCGTCCGCAGGAAACGAGAGAAGCTGAAAAACCGTCGGGGTCGAAGAACGTAAACGAATCGTGTGTTTGTTGTATTTCTCCTCGCCGTTTTCGAGCGTGAAGCGTTTCGATTTTCCGGAAAAACGACACGACGACGACGACGATGCGAGAGTTTGAATTTTGAATTTTTTTTCGCTGCCGACGACCCGATACGTTTCTGGTATCGTCGAGATCGCGGCACGGGCCGTCTCTTTCGGTCCGATCCTGCCCAAAACTTAAACTTATAAACTCTCGTCGTCCAGGCCCGGTCCATATTTTTTTTTTTCAAGTCCAACCCGACCAGAGCCGTTTGTAAATAAAAATATACGTCAATTTTATTTCCTTTCAGTATTGACTAAGTAGACAAAAACATTTCATAAAGACGATAAATATATGTATTACAGAGAAAAATATAATCGCGCAATAATAAAGACAAAAGCGTAAAATATCAGTTTCCGAAGTACTCCTATTACACTGCCCCCGCTGTCCAATGAACACGTTGAAATGGTATTATAGGTTTTTACCAGTGATCTGTTTATAAATATCGTACAGTCTAGTAATGCAATTATTTATAGATACACGAGAATACATAATATACGTATACGATAATATGTACATCTGAACCTTGACGTGCATGCGTGCGTGGTTTTCGACGTATAAATTTCGGTAATCAATAATGGACGTCCCGTGTGCGTGTGCGTGTGTGCGAGAGAAAGGCATCGCGGACGCGAGTGTGCGTGCCTATAATTCACCAATCTTGTTATTAATACGTCATGCTTCGTGTATGATGTGCTCTGACCACCAGACCACACCCTGCGAGGACACCTCATACACGGGCGGAAAAATAAATAAAACAGAAGGATAAAAAAAAAAACGAAAACGAAAACAAAAGAAAAACATACAGATATATAAAACGCCCGACCGGGAAACTTCGCCGTTAATGCGCGGCAGGCACGCGAACCGTCAATTCGCCCTCCGCGCGCACACGACCGTGGGCCCCCCGTGGCAGCGGTCGCCGCGGTCGTCGGTTTCGCTCTCGACCGGCCGGCACCGATTAAGAGTTTAAAATGTTTAAATAAATCATCGTGTCGCGGAGAGGGCGCCCGAACCGTCCGCGTCGGACGTGTACGAGAAAACCGACGCGGCCATTACGCGGTAAAATATAATAACGACAACGATGAGTCAAAGGTGAAACGGATTCGGAAAGTTTCCGGCGCCCGTCCGCTCCTCTCTGCTCCAATTGTTTTTCTCCGTAACCGATTCGGCCGTGATAATATTACACGTATACATATATATATAAGAACGGCGGAGAGACGGGCATCTGGCGGTCGACTTTTGATGTCCTGCACCCGGCGGCATATTAACAAAACACACATTGATTCGGCAATGATTCGGGATTCGGCATTTTGATTGGTCCATTTTGAATTGCCGCCAACAATACGTTTTCATTACCGTGATAACGTATAATGTAACCGTGATATTATAATGATGACAACTCCCTTTTTTTATGATAAGTGGTATAATGAATATTATTTAAGTATAGTGTAGTATAATAATATTATAGTGGTTAGAATATAACAATAATTTACAAAAAATGTTTGACCAACTGCCTTCTTCTTTTATTAATATTATTAGTAATTCTAGTAAAGAAAATTGTGTAATAAAAATGATAAAAAAAAAATAACATACATTTATTATTAGTAGTATTTAGTATTATAATTGCACCTAATGAATCAATTTAATAACAAGGACCAATTTTATTATACATATTTATATTATATTATGTACTAAAGACTATTTTACAATTTTATTTATTCAGTGTTTATTTAATCAGCTGAAGCTTTGAGCAATTTAAAAATATCTGACAAAGTCAGAAGAGAGTTTGAAAATTACTTCAATGATGGTCTAGGTAAGATATTGTGTAATATACACAGAGCTGGGCTAAATCCTAAAAAAAAAAATGGTTTTTAAAATACAAGTCAGAATTACCAAATAGATGATTTAGAAAATACTAAATTCAAATCATTTAAAAAATCAATGTTTTAAAAATCCAAACTCATTCTATTAATAGTATTTATAATCAATGATATTTATAACCAATCAAAATGCCGAATTCCGAATCATTGCCGAATCAATGTGTGTTTTGTTAATATGCCACCCGGCGCTACAAAACTGTCGCTACTAGTTCTATATTATTACTACTACAGCAACAACGATCCAGTTATACGGGGTGTCTCACAGAAATGTATTGCTCTCCGATATATGTCTAAAACTACGGTTATTTAATTTTTTGACCGTACACGAATTCATTAGGAAATTTTTTGTTTTTTTTAAACGATTCACGCTTTAATGAAAATACCGTAAGTTCAACTCTGTAAAATAGCTATTTCATCGCGTTTAGTTTTCTGAACATTTTCTCGGCTACCAATTTTTTATTTTTAAGCTTTTTGACATTTGATAATATTTAACAGAAAACAAAAACGAAAAATTCTCAAGTTAATGAAAATTTAAACTATAAGTAAACATTTTCGGAAAAATAAATCGTGCATTATTCGAACGTTAAAAAACAAAACAGTATTCGTTTACGTGGAAATATAATTAAAATGTGCATTGCATGTACTTAACAGTCTTTGTCCCTATGAATCACATACGTTTATAGAAGAAAAAAAAATGAAAAACAGAATTTAACTATCTTTATTGTGCCAAGGGATACCACAAGGGGTATATCTTCGTGGAACACCCTGAATAACAGCATACACTATGACAGACCTATTGGAAAAGCAGTCTTCAATACACACACACACACACACACACACACACACACACACACACACACACACACACAAACAAACATATGAACATATATATTTGAATGTGTGTGTGTGTGTGTGTGTGTGTGTGTGTGTGTGTGTGTGTGTGTGTGTGTGCTGTGAGATTTTTCATTTGAACGAAACCGACGGAGAAGAAAATCGGAAAACACACGGTGTGGTAAGGTGAGACTAATGATGGGCAAATACACGGTAAATATATTTTTGGTAAATTCCCTAGTTATTTACCCGATATTTAAAATAAATACCTGGTAATTTAGGTAATTACTTCAAACAAAAAATATTCAATAAAATTTTGTTCATCAACGAACAAATGTTAAAAATGTGGTGATCCAAGCCAAAATACCTAAATTAGGTATAGTTTTATGATTTTTATTTAAACAGATAAGTTTAGTAAATGTTATTATATAACAACTATGAGAACTATGTTACCTAATTCAAATAGATTTAAACTAAGCCTAAATATCTACTTAATGGAAAAATATTATGATAAGTAGAATAAAAAAAAAAAAGCATAAATGAATAAGCATAGATTGTTTATAAATTTATAAATATAAAATATCATGAAATATACAACACCAGTATTAAAATAATAAATTTTAATTTGTATATATTCATATAAATTATAATAGCCATGAATACAATATTATTTATGTAGGTACTTAATTTATTATAAGTTGTAATTTTCATATAGCATATAGGTAATCCTTAAAATTTTAATTTTTTGTACCTTTTAAATACATATGTAATAATGTAAAATTAAAAAAAAAATTTTTTTGTCAATTTATATAATTAAACATTATACCTACACAGGTAGGTATCAAGTTTTTAGTGTTAAACAAGCTAATATTGTATTTGAATAATAATACATTGGCAATAAATGATAAACAAAATAAGCTTACTATTAAATATAATTTTTTTAAATTAATTATTTTACTTACATTCTCTGATTTATTCATGTGATCAAAAAATTTGTTGATGGTTAAAGACTTGTGCGAATTGACAGCTAAATGAGCATCGTATTCATCAACTGTTTGTATTTGATCTTCAGTTACATTAGAAGTTGTATTTGAATAAAATTTTTGTTTTTATTTGTTGTGGGGAATATGAACATTTAAGTAAATGTGCTTTCATTTTATTCACATTCAAATTATACTCTTTTTGACAAAACTAGCATGACTGACGTTTATCGTTAGATATGAATTGTTCAAAGTATTTACGCACTATGTTCTTTTTTCTTCCCGTAATTTTATTTTATAGTTCACAAATTTAAGCAACAATAGAAATAAATAATTTGTATTTCATTAACAAAGCAAAAACGAAAAAAAGCGCAAAAGCAAGAATAATGCCGCGTTACCAACGCATTCTTAATGCCGTAAGCGTAACGGTATATCTATATTCTACATTTTTACCGTGTGTGTGTATTGTAGTCATGCGATATTTTAATATACTTTAATATTTATGTTACAACCAAGGTGGAGATATATCCACCTTAGTTACAACCACAATTTAAGATAAAACAGTATAGCCATATTAAAAAAAATAAAAAATACCCAATTTTTCAAAGGAAAAAATGACGTGGGTAAATACCCTGGTATTTACCCAAAATATATTTCTTACCCGTTGGGTATTTCCCACAGCCCATCACTAGGTGAGACTATCGTTTCCGATCGGGCCCCGCAGGCGGTAAATCGGTTTTTCCACCGTCGGGACGCGAATAAGAGTTTTGACGACCCGATAATTGCGCCGGTGTGATAGGATATCCTTACCCCCGGATAATCTTACCGTGGGGGGGGTAAGATTTTCCTAGAAAAATCTTACTCCCGGTATAATTTCCCTAGGATATTCTTACCCCCCCAAGAATATTCTTACCTACGTTGGGGGGTAAGAATATCCTAGGATAATTATTGTACCTCAGGTAAAATTTTCCTAACTTTGTATGGATGAAACATAACTTCTCAGGTGAAATTCTGCTGTTTACTGCCTACAGTAATACTATACGCCCATTGGAATTTTCATGCACATTATATTAAATATAATAACGGTGGTTCTATTAAGTATATAAAATTTTTTCACCAACTCCGGATGCTTGCTGAAATTTCCGTAAAGTGTGTAAGTTTTTAAATTAAAAATGCTGTACTCGTTGACATTTTTCCTATTATTTTTAAGACCCAAAATTAGCAACTTTAAATACTTCCAACATATAAATCATAAACAATGTTATAAATGTATCTAAAATTTAACGTTTGAAGAATCCATGTTACACCGGCTCGGTCACCGCTTCTCGTGTCTTCGCAGCATGCAGCGTTCGGTGGGAATTACCGGTTGGTTATCGGTTCGTGGAAGGCCGGGAAATTCGACGAAACGCGTTCGTTCGTAACGCACACGTCGTCGCCACCGCCGGCGTGGACAGAAAGGGAGAGAGAGTGGGAGAGAGAGAGAGAGAGAGAGAGAGGAAAATGTTTTCCGACGTGCCGGTAAAAAATTCGAAACGAACGACACATCCGAGTGGGACGGTCCGAAACGATCGCGACGTTTGCGTCGCTTTCGCGCCGTCGTGTCGCGGCGTTTCGTGTTTACGGGGAGGGGGAGGGGATGCGAGTTTTGTGTTTTAATTCAAAGCAGAAAAACCTATAATATTGTTATTTCTTGGAAACCGCGTGGAAAAAAAAATCATTCGTTTGAAAATCATTTATTTCCGACAATTATTCGTTTCTGTGAAAAATATACGTTCAGACGTTGAACTTTTATGAACAATAGAGGAGCTTGTTGTTCTGTTACCACGGTTCATGTTTGGTTTGCGATTCACAAGTAAATGGTATCGGAATCCATTCGAATGTATTGATCGGAAACCCGTCAACATCAAGAGATAAAGGCTCATTCACTCAAGTCGCCATAATTATATTATAATAGTATGACAGTTAGTGATACGTTAATTTTATTTAGCGTCTCCGTAAAACATTATGTACAATCAATTAATGTACGTTTACAATATTCAGAGGTGTACGAAAATGCCACGATAAAGGTACAAATCATTTGAAAATCGATCAATATAACAGGTTTTCCGATTATCGTCGGCTACACTGAAAAACCTCGTAAGTCGAAATTTCGACTTTTTTTTTGTTTTTATGGATACACTCTAAATTTCTACGCATTTTATTATCATAAAAGCAAACATTTCATGGAATATTATTTAATATAATGTTAAATAACTAAACCTCGTATGTCAAGCACTAATAGGTGCATCTCATAGTTTTTTGCCCCTCCTGTAAAATTTGGTAAAAGTGTCTTACGAGGTATTGCAGTGTAGCCGTCGTTATGTAAGTTTTTATTTATTTATTTTTTGATAATTTATTACCTTAAAGTAAATCAGGGTCCGCCATTTAAGAAAAGTGTAAAACTCGACAAATCACGCGGACAAAAAATATTTAAAAAAATCTAAAGTTTTAATAATACGCAGAGTTCTGCATTTCCCAAATTTTGAAAACAAAATTATGGATACCCGTGATTGGCCGGAAAAATTAGAGTAGAACGATAAAAGCATCGAAATCGAAAATCTAATACGGCGTAATCCGACACGTGTTGGACCATAACAGCGTTGGATTATTGCCTAATCTGTCGGACTATTGAAAACCCGTTTTCATAAATAATATTTTATTTCGTATGCTAAATCAAATCATATAATTCGGACTTCAATTGCACCGTCGGGTGTATTGTAGTTTGGTCATAGTTTCTTTTTTATTACGGGATATGAAATTGTACTTCGAATGATTGATAATAATACTTCAAAACTAATTGTTTAATGATGAAAACGATTTTTTTTTAGTTAATTCAAACTTTTTTCTCTATAAACATTTCTTTCCATTTTTTTTTTTTTTTTTTTTTGTATTCGTGTTTCATGAACACGAATTAGTATCGTTTCATCGAACACGTTACACGATCTGATAATATACAAGGTGTTTTGTTTGACATCATGCATCCATAAATTTAATCAATCCGGAATGTTTTTCATAGACAATGGTTAGTTATAATATGTAAATCATATTTTTACCCGGATATTTCGCTATATTCTCTTTGGAAGTTCATAAAGTCCTACCGGATTCGCGTCAATATAATTGTATATTAACGTACGCGTGAAAGTGACGAAATGAAAAATTAAAAAACCGGGGGTGTAATCGATCCGACGGTAAATTATTATTGTGAATCATAAATCATGAATATTTGAACGTCGTAGCACAGAGCGAAATGCTTTTAGCGCGGAAAATTAATCTCGCTCTCCATTAAGCCGAAACACGTTTTCACAACATCCTTGTTCGGACCAGTCAAGATGAATTTTTACTCGCGGGAGATTTTCGTAAAGTCCAAAAACTACCCTCATACATATTAGATTCCGGTGGAATTATTAAAACTAACGCATCTATCATATTACGTACGTTTTTTCAAGATTACGGTAAAAGTTCTTACGCGATTTGACGTTTGCGACGTACCTAACTTGTATAATACGTATCACATTACTGTTTTCATTTTGCCGATTCGCTCACAACGTAGTCGTCGTTATTATCATAACTTATGTAAAACGTTTGATCGTATTTTTTTTTTTTCTATCTTTTTCTCTTTTTTCAGAATACACATATTCATCGACACAAATCTCATGTCGAGCACCAAGAGGACACATCGACCCCCTTAAAAATCGTATTCAGATTTCGATGGGTTAACAAACAAAAATCTGTCGATCGTCTTCATTCGTCGTTTTTTCGTTATAAACAATCAATGCGATTGTCCACATCCCTATACGCCGGTGTGCACACTCTGAAAGACACGTCTCGTTCACATTTTATTTCGAACCGTGAACGCGATGAAACCGAATTTTAATAACTAATATTTTACTCCGCGTGTACGTATTTTGCTCGTCTCTGCCAAAAACGAAACGTAACCGATCGACGCACAACTCAACCAGACCGTACTCGAGATATCCGACAAAAGGCCAACAACTATATTAAGGTCCGCTCAAACCGAAGCGGTAGAGGTGGCGGTAATTTCGGCGGTATTTATCGATATTAAAAATACCACTTGATCTAACCTAACAGGAGCGAAATATTTCGCCAAGAATGATTCGACATCATGACACCCATGCGCGTGCACCTATGCGTATTATAGTTATTAATATTAATAACTTATTATTAATATTTATAATTTAAAGTAAGTGCATAAACAACAAATTGCTAATTATTTTTAATTTTCATTCCACCATGGATATTATGAAAGTTCAACTTCAGACGAAGAAGATTTATTACTGTTAGCAGCTATAATAGATGATGAAGAACAAAAAAGGTACCATAGGCTTATAATATATTAACTGAACATTTTTTTAAATATGGTTTGGGCTTTTACATTAACAAATAATAAAAAAATTAGGTGAAATTTAATTTTTAGGCGTAAAAAACGAAAATGGGTGCATGAAATGAATACCAAAACAGAAAGTTTAAGTGAATTCAATCATTTAATGGCCCAATCACGAAATGATGCAAAACGTTTTTTCATTTATTTTCGAATGACATCAAATTGTTTTGATTTTTTTTTTTCGTATGGCATGATAACCGGGAGTGTGGACCCTAGGGTCTACAGATCGGATGCCGCTTTGGCAAAATTTCTATTGGTGCACCCGTAGGTTTCTGCCATGCCCCGGAGTGGGGGATGGCAGTCTCTCTCCGAAGACAGTTGTTTCCTGTCCAAGTGGAGATACTGCCCGAGGTTGGGCTCGAACCGGCGATGGTACGCGTCGTAACCGCTGCCTTAGTACACTCGGTCACTCCGTCCCCCAAATTGTTTTGATGAAATTTTTTAATTTTATTAGTGACAATATACGTAAAGAAACGACTCATTTTCGTGTGCAAATACCTCTTCCTGAACGTCTCGCTGTTGCTAGATATGCGTACATAGTTGGGAATTCATTACTGATTATCGCAGTGGTACCTATTTTCTGAACTAACTGATTCTATCCAATCTTTCAAAACAATTTACAACTTCTATGTCAGGTGGATAATTTTTTTTTTTTTTTCGTACAATTATACCTATTTGTATTTTATTATTTTGTACACGACGTACTATACACGTTTATTATACAATAAAATACAATTTGTATTATACAATTTTACATCACTGGATACTGAGATTCGACGCATGTTTAACATGTCATGCCACACGGTCGTGGGCGTACGTCGTCGGGAGGGTGCGCGCCAGCGATACGATAGTGTGTATACTTTGGTCTATTGTTATTCGACGTTTCCGAATCGACGTGCATTGTTTTCGGACGCTCGGTGTGAAAAAAAGAAACGCACCGCGATTCGCACTATTGATGATATTATTGTTAACCTAACGACGCGTCGACGATCTCGATCGATATTAGAAAAAAACACGAAAAAAACGATTTTTCGCCGTCGTCTCGGTCGCAAAAGAATCGCCACCACAATAGGTACTACTCGGGGGAAATTCAAATGCGGGAAACAGAAACGCACTGCGAATCCGGACGATCCCCCTGGAGACGGCTCGTTGAAGGAATAAAGTTTACCTTCTCAGTTTTGTATTGTGAATAATTGATGACAATGAATGATCTGCTATATTCGTAATCCGTTTTTATTATTTAATCGCGTACCGGTGCGTCGGAATCAAAGTTTCCGGCTGTTATGGAAAAGTTCGGCTAATTATTCGAAAAACTGATGCGCGAAAATCGTCCGCCCGTTTCAAGTTGCTCGTTGCAGCCCACGGACGTATGCACTTCGACCGAACGTAGAACGCGATCGATTAGAAAAGAAAAAAAAGACGAATTCGGCGGGTCGATAAAAGTATGACGTATTGAAATGTGAGGTCAGAAATATTTGATGTTTCTCATGGGCAAGTGCACGCAAATATGATATCGCGAACTCCAATCATCTAATTTGATATGCGTCAATAAAAAGCTGGTAAGTGAGATGATGGTGGTACAAGTTCGTCCTTCGTCCCTTCGGTCCTCGGACAAGATATTGGTGATGAATGTATTAAGTTTTAAAGAAATGATGACTCATTTCTTTAGTATAAAACGATTCTGAGCAAAGTTTCAGTGTAATATAATATATTATTATTTAAATACTGTTTACGTATTTTACGGTTATTTGTATAACTTTTTGGTGAGTTTTTTTGTAATTAAACCCTCATAAAATGATCAATTAGATATAACTCATTAAAACTTCAATTGTTATAACAATTATAACTCATTAGAAATAAACTTAAAAGAAATCAGACAATATCGAAAAAAATCGTATAATAATTTATTAAAGTGTGAATAAAAAAAAAATCCTGACTAACGATTTTTGAACTTTTGTTAGGATAATTAGGTAGGTATATGAGTAAGGTCATATTAAATTTTCAGAACTTTTTGTCAAATATTTAAAATTATATTACATAAAAACTTTCAAACAATTTGGTAAATTAAAAGTTCTATATTTAAGTCAAAAGTGCTATAATAGTTCTAAAAATGTTGTCCAATATAAAAAATTATGTATTTGATATTGGATAAAATTTTCAAGTTTCTAGCTTCAATACTTTTTGATTTATGACTAAATACCTAAAATTTGAACAGTGAAAATCTCGTTTACGGCGGATTTTTACCGATTTTACCGTTTTTACTCAGTTTTTCGATCGCTATTCTTGATTACTGGAAAAACTATGGAGATTTTGGACTAAACTTTTGGACAAGGATTTCTATACGAAAAAGTGTTTACAGAAAAAAAAAATAAAAAAAAAAAATATAAAATAAATATCATTGTAAAACCATAAGATCCTTCGCTTCACTCAGAATATAAAATAACTCAATTATACGTTGATCACAAATACAAGTCTATGCAAAAAAATATCGTTTGTCACTCATTATTTTAGTGATGATATCGATTTTTTTTCGACATTTATATTTCATTTCGTTGTTATTGATTATTTTTTTCACATTATAAATATTAATCGTAATAGGCTTGCGAAAAAGTTCATATCACTCAGTAAAAACTTAGATAAATGAAAGAAAAAGTAAAATTATGTAAACAATTTTATATTGAATCTAAAAATAGGATGGGTTGATTTCATTCTGCCACTGGAATCTCAGTGTATTCTAAAGCGTTTTACTTTCATTCTGTTTTTTGAAGACTATATAAAAAAAAATAAAAAAAATAATGCAAATTTCAACGCATAATACTATGGCTCGGATTACAAGAAGAAGCGTTTTACAAGTTAAAAATAAAACCATTGACAACTCATTTACTTGCGGATCGTTTGCGATACATACTACTTGAGTATAGTATTTGTATACTGACCAAGTCCTAACCAAATCAAGTGATAAAAATCGTTTCTAATTTACAGGCTCGAGCTTATTTGTCAGGTAAATATAAGTATGGTTGAAAAGAGTATTTTTCGTATTAAATTTAACAAATTCGGTATTAAATTTGAAAGCTGAACATGGGTCGAATTTCGAACGTCATCTGACACCGTTATTCGTTTTTGACATATTATTTTGATAATTTAAACGTCATAATAACGTGATTATGCAATGTTGTACGAACGAACACCAAGGCTTTGCACCTAAATGGATTTTTCGGGTTTTGGGTTTCGGGTTTTTGAACTTTAATTTGGGTTTTCAAACGGGTATATAAAGGTGTTGGATAATTCGGGTTTTGAGCCCCACAAATAAATTTGGGTTACAGAGGTAGTGACTCATTTTTAGATTTAAAGTGGAGGGAAGAGTTTTATGGTTTTACAATGTTTATTTTTTTTTCGTGTACACTTTTTCGGGTAGTAGATTTGGTCCAAAAAGATTTATTCAGTATCTCTATAGATTAGGAATTACCTTGAGATGGTACTTTAAAGAGGTCATTTTTCTAATTTCTAAATAGTTTTTCCGACAATGAAGAAAAATTTGGGTTTTTTTCAGGTTTCGGGTTAATTCGGGTGCAAAGTCTTGACGAAAACGTACGCGATATTACACTATTCGTTTTCACTACACGTTCCCAAACGCGGCAATTGTTTTTTCTTCGTAATATTGCCGTTTTAATCGTTTAATTTGTTTCCTCTACACGGCGGTATCTACGGTTCAGATACCTTAATGGACTGCACACCGGCACGGTTTTCACGCGGCCTCTACGCACGAACTCGATTGGTACACATTTTCCTCCCCGTCCAGGAGCGTGACCCGACCGGGTATACGCGCGCCGATGTTGTGTACTGCTAACCGATAATACCGGCCAGGGGGAGCAGAGAAAAAAGTAAAATAAACAACGATAAAACTCTGTGGCGTGGCATCGCGCGCGAACGACATAAAACGGCCTGCACGCGTTTTAAAAGGTCTCACGCCGAGCCCGTGGTCCGGCCCTGTTGCGAGTACGGTGCCGAATACGTTTTACTTTGTGTACAATGTGTGCATGTGTGTGTGTGTGTGTGTAATATGTACAGGGTGTTCTAGAAATGATTCGACAAATGCAAAAACGTTTGTTCTATTTGCTATATTTAACTTTTGTTTTTAATTAATACTAAAGAACTGGTCTACAATTAAAACGTATCAAAAGATATGATTTTACTTTAGGGACCCAAATTTGAAAATTTGAAATAGTACTCTACATTAAAAAAAAAAAAAAAAATCAAAAGAGTTATATCGCAAATAAAATTGATAGTAAAATTTGGTATTAAAGTTACGACATTTCTTTATTATAATTTTTCAACCTTAGAACTTGAAAATGTGTAATTTTTAAAACAATTAAGATTAAATTAATGACAATGATTTATCGATTCATTAAGTATTAGATTCAAAATTATTGGTGCACAATATTACAAACGTTTTCAGAAAACTAACAATTCATAAAACATTGATGAAAAAAGGTATTAGAATTTTTAGCGCAAAATATTTTTGTAATTATCAGATTCACAAAACGACTATTTTTATTGAACTGTAAAACAATAAAATTAAATTGAAATTTCTGAAATTTTGAGATTCAATATTAAATTTTTTCTCAAAAATGCACTGGATTTTTAGATAACGCATTTATAGGGACAATACTAATAACAATAATAATAATAATAATAATAATAAACATGAAAATTATTGAATAAAACAAAACTTATTACATTTATCTAATCACTTTAGGACACCCTGTATGTGTGTGTGTGTGTGTGTGTGTGTGTGTGTGTGTGTGTGTGTGTGTGTGTGTGTGTGTGTGTGTGTGTGTGTGTGTGTGTGTGTGAGTACTCGTGAATGTGTGCGTGTGTGCGTTAGTGCGTGTTTGCGTATATACAAAAGCCCAAGCTCGTGTGTGTTTATTACCCACAACTCACGGCTTTCAGTGGGATTTTTACCGGTTGTAAATTACGCCCGTCTCTCCGTGCGATTCACGTGCGGGTGTGTATTAAGGTACGGTTTCCTATCTGCGACTGGCCGCATGCGACTGAACGCAACGACTAGTCGCAACTACTGATCTATGTTTAAACTGAGAACGTGGTTTCCTATGCGCGATTGACGCGTGCGTGTCGAAAATAGTCGTTGCGGCTTGCGACTGTAGTGATCCAACGGCAGTTTTGTCGATGAGTCGCATGCGTGTTTTGATCAACAGTTTATTTTTTAAGTAATTTATGATGGAAAAGTTCGAGCTATGACAATATAATACGAAAACGAAACCATAGCGAAACGTTTTGCCGGGGTTGTGAAGCGTAAAATCGAGTTCCCCGAAAACAGTAAAGATGAAATAATAATGCGTTAACTTGGAAATTAAAAAAAAAAAAAATCCAAGCCTCCCCGTCGTAGTGAATAAATAAAAGTAACACGGCCGAAAGATATATTGCGAATATTCACGGGCGCGTTTTTTTAGCTTTCATTTGTAAGTTTAGAAAAAAAAAATCGTGTGGCACTCGGGGACTACCGCAGTAAAGCTATTGTATAGCATTTTTATCAACTTATGAAGCACCAATTATTTTTTACGTGCGTTTAAGTGTGTAATATGATGTAAAAATAAGAAATTTCGTCAATGTATATTGTATTACGTGTTAAAATAAACCAGAGATTCTGTCATTAAAACTTATGTCGAACCGAAATCGAAGGCGGATCAGACCGGACAGGACAAAACCGTCTTAGGTTATAATACACAAAGACCGAAAATACTGGACCGTGGTCTGGTCCGGTTCGTTGTGGACCGGTGTAGACCAGACCGTGCAGAGCACGTCTAGTGTCAACATTTTCCCCGGGAGCTAAACACGTATGATTTTTCTTACGACGGATATACGTTGCAAAACGTGTATGAATTTCGTTTACAATTTCATTTTGTCGGACGACAGTGGTTATTGGTACAACGCGGCTCGGACACGATTTGATGTTTGTCGCAGTGACGCGTTTTTCGTTGGAGTTGAAATTAACGATGTTCAATGACGGTTTTTCGTGAAAACCGCGTGCTCGCACTTGTTTCCATACCCAAACGCGTCCAGGGCGGCGATTAATTTTGCTTTTTCACAACGACCGTGTACGCGTTTGTATTATTATAATACACGCCATATAAACGTTTTTTTTTTTTTTCTTAAAAAAAATTTATTTATAATCTATTTATGTTAACAAAAAGTAGTAATGATGTGATTTTGAAAAATGTTACATGAAAAACGTGAAGAGGAGAAGACCCAGCAACAGAACCTCAGAAAACATAAAGATTTTGTAGATCGTTTTATATCCGAAAGTCTCTAGCCCGATTTCTTTTCAATCGACGAGGAACGTTTTGTCGCAGTGCCAGAGAAGACATCGTGTTTATGATAGTGTTGGTACGGTTTAATAATTTTGAATAGAATCTGTATGATAATGGTTTTTTGCAACTTCGTTTACTGTTTGGAGTTTTATGTCGGAACGGAGGGATGTATTTGTGCCGTACCATGAGGCGCTAGTTATTATTATTAATGTAATTGATTGAAAAGATTGAATGGGTCAGACGTTGGCTGGTTTAGCAGGACCCCGTATTTGGATGCTGTTGGTCCACACTGGCTTTAAGATTGTTTTATAAAATGTGTTTATTCGATTTTTAAGATTCGAGTTAGATTACAGTGGAAGCCGAAGTGAACGGAGGCGAGAGTTTAGTTGTTTGCGTTTTTTTTTTTTTGCGATTTGTCCAAGTTAATCTTTTATCCAGAATGATACCTAAGTATACGTACAAGCGTCACAAAAAACCGGAAAGAAATGTAGACGGAACGATAACGCGGTCGAAACGGTGCACGTATCGCATGATATGATTTGCATTCGCAGTCGTAATGAATGCGGAAACAAAACTATTCGATTCCGACTCGGTACGTGCGGAAAACGGTCAAGGAAAACGTTCGAAAATCGGCAGGACACCACGTTCACCGCTGCGGTTAAACGGTCGTTTTTGCGAAGGGGTGGGAGTGAGGGGTTGGTAGGTAGGTAGTGAAAAACAGATTTGTCTCGAGCTGAGTGACCGGCGCGGCGCCCGTGCGGAGGGACGCTTACACGTATCCGTCGGAAGAGACACGTTTAACGGTCGGTCGGGCCAGAACGAGTCGAGGGAGAAAAATAAAAAAGAACCGCTCGTCCTGACGTCCTCGGTGGCGGCGGTAACGTGACCGCGGTGGGGTGGGGTTAGGAGGGCGGAAAGAGCGACGGGTCGAAATCATTCGTACGGGACGAGAGAAAAAAAAGACATGTATAAAAGAACGAAAAAACAAAAGGTCCTCGAGAATTCCAACCGAATCTTTATTATGCAGGTCAGACTCGGCATCCGCCGTCGTTATATTGCATACATAATGTAAGGAATAAGATAAATGTGTTTCGAACAGCACACGGATTGCAATATGATAAACTAGTTTGTCTTGTTCACCCGAACCGCGCGGCGCGCGGACTCCCACGATGTCATCTGTTACGGGGTGGCGTTATTGCGACCGTCTATTTATTGTACATTTATATATTACACACACACATGACCGTATACGTGTGTATGATATCGGGGTGTGTGTGTGTGTGTGTGTGTGTGTGTGTGTGTGTGTGTGTGTGTGTGTGTGTGTGTGTGTGTGTGTGTATGCTACGTTCGTATACGCGCGCTGACGACGTGCCTCTCGTCCTAGTCCTCGTCGTCGAGGGGAATGCGAAATGTAGTCGTGGAAAACAAACGTACCGCGCGGTTTATACACGCCGAGGCTATTCCACGACGGCGTGCAATAATAAAAACAATAATGGTAGATACGTGGACGTATTTATGTGTGTGTGTGTGTGTGTGTGTGTGTGTGTGTGTGTGTGTGTGTGTGTGTGTGTGTGTGTGTGTGTGTGTGTGTGTATGCCCGACTCGTCCCGCGAGGAAATCGCTCGGTTAGGTCGCCACTGCACAGACGCACAAAGTTAATAGTTTCCGACCGCCACCGCGTCGGCATAATAAAGCGATATGTTCTATTGCGTTTCGTAACAATACACACACACACACACACACACACGTATATATAGGTGTAATATTACTGTAACGTTATAAACTGTGTTGTACTCGTATATTGTTATTATACGACGCGATCCGATCGTCGGGGGGCAGTTGACGGGACAAGACTCCGCGAACCGATTCGAGAAAACGAGTATTATTTCGTGGGGGGGGGGCTGAGGGGGCTGTAGAAGAAATCCGAAATCGATTTATACGCAGAGATGACAGCGGGCATATATGCATGTGTGAGATACTTTGGTTTTCAAAAGATGCTTTGACGAATTTCCTTTGCTCCGTTAATTATGTAATACTATGGTGCCATATTCCGTCGTGGTTTATCGTTCGCGAGGGATCGAATGGAAATTTCAATCCACAATAATAATATTTCCCTCGTGCCGCTTAACGTTATTTACAATTATGACAAATAATGTTGTTTTTATCGACCTAACCGTTTAGGCTTTACGGGATGAATGGTTTTACAGACTCGTTTTTTTTCCCCGGAGATTTTAGAGTTCGAATAATATTGTTCTTGTGTTTACACTCAGTACGGGTACATTTTAATGTATGACATATTATTATTGTATGACGTGTAGTATAGGAGTAAGACAGGCGATCTCACTGTGAATACGTTTTCTAAACGTAAGTGCTCGAACGGAGAAAATACTCGAGAAGCTTTCCGCGACATGTATACATCAAAGTTCGATCGATTAAAACTTCGAGTCTATATTTTGCGGAAAATTTAAAATAATAAATTGTTGTGCAATCGTTTCTGATAATCAGTCCGTGAAATGAATGCACGCGTGTCGGTGTACATTTCAATTGGAAAAAGACAAAGAAAATAAGACGTTTTCTACAACCTAACCCAATTTAACATTCGGTCTGAATTTTTAAACAGATTCGTCTGTTCCGCATAAATCTTATCTTTACACATGATCAGTTAACTGTACCTATAGCCATTATATTTTGTGGCCACTCGTGGTGTTTCCCGTCACTACACACGGTCGTTTAGTTTTTTTTTTTTTTATTCATTTTTCCGACGAGTTCTATTTTCAATCTTTTCGGGTTTTTGACCGTACGCGCGATGATCTTGAGGGGCAGATATCATTTGTTCGTTTGTCGATGTTTCATCAGAGATTTTCGTGAAAAAACCTCGCCGGGTCGGTGTAAAGAATCAAATCCGAAAGCATGTGGTTTTGAAAAAAACTACTTATTCCGATGAAAAAACGCCGACGGATACTACTTTGAAAACGTATAAACGCATATCGTTTGGATGTTTGATTGTAAACGTTCATTGGTTAAACATTTTCGTACTCGATCGTACTTTGAGGTTATAGTTTTCTTTCTTCTTCAAGTTTCCCAGGGCGTGAGGAAAAACTGTCGAAAAACCGAGTGAATACGGTAACATTTGCCGTAAATGATACTTTCTCTAAATCGATTTTCGACATCAGTCGTAACTCAGAAATTTATATACGTATTGCTAGAAACTTAAAATCTTCACCATTTATTAAGAACCCACTGTCGCATATTTGACAAAAGTTTGGAAAAAATTAACAACTTTCGAGTTAAAAATAGAACTTTGAAAATACCTCGTTTTTTAAAAGTTTTGCTCTAACACTATTTCTGATATCTGACAAAAAGTTCTGAAATTTCAATATGACCTTACTCAAATATTAAACTAACAATAAAAATAAAAATCGTAAATAGGATTTTTTTTTTTCATCGACGTTAAAGTAAATTCTTATACGATTTTTATGGAATCAACTGTTTTTACATCAATTTTTGCAAATTTAAATGTGTACAATAAAACTGTCGGATCGTACAATCATTATAATACTTTAGTTACAGATAGAACAACAAGTTTTAAAGCGTTTGAAAACAAAAAATGTCCCTTTTGTTGAGAAATTTTTTTAAAACTGTTTTTAATGTTTTCATGAAAAAGAAAAGAACTTATCGACAATTATTAGACTAAAAATAGTTGAATATAACATGAACGGTATATTTTACAAGCTTTGTACGGAATCGTTCGACTAAAGATATTATAGTCATATACTCCTTATAACTCGACACGCGAATAATAGTCACCGAATGCTTTGTTGAGGATTTTATGTCGAATCGATCTATCGACGAACGAGTTGAAAAATACTCAGATTATTTATTGGAAAATTACATTGATGATTATTGTATGTATTCACCGACACTTTGGGCGGCTATGTCAAGTAGCCTACAACGGAAAACCAACGCATGCGAGTCATTTCATTCGAGGTTCAATCAAAGTTTTTATAAAGAAAGTCCTCCAATTATAAAATGGCTGACCGTTCTAGTAACAGAAATTCAGACAGACAAATGTACATCAAATTAAAAAATACTAACATATCAAATAATCCACAAGATCATACTGTAAGAATCCGCCAAAAGCAAAATGATCAAATTATAACGGACTACAAAAATGGAATAATTGGAAAGTAGCATATTGTGTTTTATAAAATACTACACTAAATATATTTATTAAAAACAAAATTTTGTTTTAAATTTCAGGTACGATTTTGTGAAAAGTATATCCTACAATTTAAAAAAAAATATCAATTAATTGTATATTATTTATTTATAATTTAGTTAAAGTTTTTATTACATTTTTATAACTGACCATTTACAATTATACCATAATAATTATTACATCGTTTTTTTATTTTTTTATTTTATTTGATGAAATCGTATATCGGTGGAAAATGGAAATATACACTTTTGGTGGAAACGAGTATCGCCCCGATACGCCTATCTCCGTTATCTTGTCGAGGTCACGAAAAATAAATACGGTCCAAAGTACGTCCGGCTTTTTATTTGTATTTTTTGTTTTCGACAAAAACTTTTGTCGATATTTTCGCGGTAAAATTATACGAAATCTGTAGTCCCGGATTGATGATGATCGGTGCACTAGCCTGCTGGCGTACGATAAATCCACGATCGTAAGAATATTCATTCCGTGAGTTTTCATCGTGACGTCCTGTTAACTTTTCATACGATACTCCAAGTGTAGACCTACACAGAGAGGACGAGGGCTATCATCCCTTCCCCCTAAAATTGCAAACGTGTCTGTGGCATATTTGTCATGTCATACACATGTGTGGTTGAGTAAATACACGTTAATGTGTCAAGTGAGTACTTGCCACGTATTCGCTCGTATAGAAGGACGACATAATATTATTATGATATACGATATTTTTAATATTTTGACATGACGTCCAAACCAGTTGTTTTTGGAACCGGTGGGTTTTGAGTGACTCTAAAGGTGTATTTACTCATATCCGTTCCGTGTTCATTCAGTATCAGTGCCGTCCGTCTCCGTATTTTAAAATTTGTCAGAGTCAATGTTTTTGGGGATTTCACTGATACGGACATGGAAAATACGGGACAATGTATACGGGCATAGAAAACGGATACGGATCGGACACAGATCGGATATGTGTAAATAGACCTTTTAATTCACAATCGGGTCGCAATATACTTCGATTATAGTATAAAACATTTAGTAACAATGTATCTCGAATGAATTTATGAATGATCTAATGAATTTAACACACAATGAACATAATGATAATAGCGATTTATTAATCAACGATCCGTCCATTTTACGATTGCAAACATAATTGGAAAATTAATAATAATTAAAACGGATCACTAGATCAGTAACGGAGAAGATCACATGACTAAACTAATACAAAATACGTTTATAAAATTACGATGGCAACTTTGAAACGTAGTAATGTGCATTCATATTATGTTTCAATCGCTGTTTGGTCAGTTTTCGTTTGAATTTGCTTTGAGAATCGTATATCTTAAAGGTAGGTGACTGCGATTGTTATTGTTATGGTTGATTTTAATAAACTGTAGAATAGATAAGCACCTAAATGGTTTTCACTCATTTTATACCGGGTGCTAAGATACACGGATTCTAGAACGTATTTTTTCATTTTTCAACCACGTGCGAAACATTGGCGGAAAAAAATGATTCGTACAATTACAGCGCGAGATCACTTGTGTAGTAGCTCGTCATTCTTTTATTTTTTTATTATTATTATTTTTTTTTTTATTTTTAACGAAAGAGACCGTGTTTTTTTACGACCTTTGAGGTTTTTGCGTACTCTCGAAAGTACGAGAGTGTTTCGCTGACGATTAAAGACGATCACGTGGTGTACACGTCGGGCAGAAATATGAATTTCATCCGGAAATGTAATAAAAACCACCTTTTCCCCCCATTTTCTCGGTGTTTCTCACGGAAACGATCCGGACCTACTGGAGCCCTAGCCATAAAATCGTTACTGTCGAAATGAAAAATAAAATGAAAAAAAAAGAACGTTATTCGATATGAATCGTGCGTTCCCCGCTCGTAGGCCCGATAAAATACTCGGCCGGTCTGACGGTATTCTTACGTGGGTTCTTTTAGAGTTCGGACACGTTCGTCCACGGTAACACGCGTTTGATCAATCCCGAAACGGAGGCGTAGCCGACGGGGGTTATTCGGTCACTCTGGCCCGAAATGAGTGTTTGAATATAGCCTTGTAGCGTGCCAATTATGTTGATGTTGACACGGCGTACGTATAGTGACAACAACAGTGCTGACGTTCCAACAATTAAAATAATAAATCGGATGTTTAATTGATTTAATTTAATTAAATCCATAATAACGGAACACGGTATAACACGTAGTATGACCGGTTAAAATTTAGTAGTGAAAGACTTTTGATTTAGAGTGATGTGAAGTGGCTTGATCTCGGGTAGCTGAATACGTCTGATTAGTGGCCAGTCCTTAAGCCTGTTATGTAGTCGATGTTTGTTCTCAATCCAGTGATATCTGATGTGGTAAACGTCTTTTTATGTTTTCTGTTTGTATTTGAAGATTTTGGCGGTGCGTATGCGATTAATAAGTTCTGGCACTTGTATGATTCACGTTAATTGTAATACACAATATTAAGTTGATAAATGTGTTACCCGTACTATATATATATATATATATATATACAGACCATTTATGATTACAGGAAGAAATATCCCATCGCTAGAAAACATACACTAACAAATGATATTTAATCATGCAATTTATGTATAGTATTATTTGTTTTTAATTTGAATTACATATGTATAAAATGTTATATCATGTTAAGAGAGGACTATTTACTAGCTGCTAGAAAAATGTAGTTATTTTTTTAATTTTCTTAGTAAAAAGTATATTATTATATACAAACCGAACATATAAAATATTTAAAAATGAGTCTTTATTATTTTGAGGGTGAATGAGTTGTTACATGAAAAAAGTACAAATAACATTTATTATCGTATATTTAATTTAAAAAAAATTTGATTCTTATACTTTTTGGTCTATCTTAAATATTTAAGACGAGAATTAAAAAAAATCGGAAAATCACCCTTCGTTGAACTTCAACCCTTTTGAGGCACGCCTTAGGGTTGAACAATTACCACGAAACTTTACACAATTCACTTTTTTACAATTTTAAACAAATTCCATGGGTAGCCCGATCAAAATTAAAAAAAAAAAAATAAGGACCACCCTAATATACACACATACATATATAGATTATTTCATTAATGACTAATAATTTAATATTACTACAATATTTATTTTACGACTAGATTAGTATGTTGATTAGAATATTACATGGCATATTACAGTCTGTACGGTTTCGGCATAGGATGTTTGAAACGAGATCGAACAAACTACAAACTCGACAACATTTAGTTTTTTGGAAAATAATATCTTTTTGTCGAAAATTCAAACAAATCGCTTGTTTTTAAAACAAATTTTATATTTCGTATTTGTATTTTTGTTGCATATTATTATTATTGACTGTTATGTCACTGGTTCATCGTGTTGGGACACTGTGTGCTTCCACGCGATTACGTACCAGTAACGACCGTGACTACCGCTCCCGATTAACTCTCGTCTTGTTGTTTTTGTGCGAATTATTATCATCATAGTTTTATACTGATTTACTGTACGCAACCGTTACCTATTATATGTTCATTTGTACTTATATTTCATTATTATTATAATTATTATTATTATTACTATTAGTATTGTTTAACGTAGTTACCGTCAACTAAAAACCGGAGTTACTATTAATTATACTACAATTAATAGTACTAACAAAAAAAGAAAAAAATTGTTGTAAAAAAGCAAAAAAAAGCATGACTTAAAATTAACATTAATAAATTAGTAATAATTTTATAAAACTGAATAAAAAAAAATTAAAAATTAATCTAAGTTAAAAAAAAAAAAACAATTCACTTCCATGTATTTCGCTAGGTTTTCATTACTGAAACTGACTCGATTGTCCGATAGGATGTTTTTATAAATAGAAAACTAGCGCTCTGAAACCACAAAAGTGATTGGTGCATACTTCATACAAGAGGTTTCGTTTAAATCAAACCAATGATATTTAATTCTGTTTGATGAAACGCCACACAGTATAGTATTAATGTTCAATAATTGTTTCCAGCCTTTGTTTTTCAAAAGAACTATGATTCAAATATCTATATTTATATTACACATTATTATTGCAGGTTTTCACATTTATTATAAATTAAATAAAAATTTTTTTTATTATTATTATTATAGCATAAGAAACATAATATAAAAATTCCACAGCTAGAAAAACGAAAAATGCAATGAAAAAGCAAAAAAAGCATTTACACAAAAAAAGCCAAAACAAATTTGTTTATTTGGAATCAGAATGATGTGAAACGAATTTATGCATACAAATTAGATTTATATCTATACGTAAAGAAGCATTTGCCTTAAAATCCCAGCCTTAATTATTACCATTTTCAATTTTGCACTATAAAGTCGAGTTATATAGTTTCAGTAAAAATTACAGTGCACAAACCAAAAAAATGAAAACATCGTTCGTTACGTTTTGAACACATTCATACACGAGCGAAATCTCAACTATATTCTGCACGCAGGGGTTCGCGTCACCGTCATCGTAACTACCGCGGGCCAAGTTTACCGACCGAATTTGACGGATGCCGCCCGTTTCGCTCGGAAAAACCCTGGCCCCTAGTACAGTTGTCGTCGCGCACTCGAGGACTACTCGCCTCACCCCCAGCCCTACAAACCGCAGCGCGCGTTATTATCGTTATTGTTCTATCGTGGCGACAATCGATATCGTCCGTCAAACGTGACGCGTATTATTGCGGCGGGGCGGCGACCCCCGGTGCCGGCCGAAACGTTATTATAACACAGTTAGCGAAACGAATTGACACGTCATGATGTGTTCACTGTCGTATTTACACGCCGCCGCCGGAACGGAGCGCACGAATTCCCGGACACTCGTTTAATGATTCATGTATACGCGGAGTAGCGGGTGAAACGTCCGACGGCGAACGGACGCGAACGAACACGGGCGAGCGTATAACAATTTATCACGGGCGTGATGTGCACGAAAAATTCCAAACAGAACAGCGATCGAAGAAACAATCGGGACGACGTTCCGGCGACACGCACGTGCCGGAAACGATTTAAACGACACCGTGCCGCTCACGTATTGTCGGGATGTATTGTTTTGTCGTTTTTCCGATCGCGGTTTTTCTTCTATTCCGCATACGGTTTTACCGCGCGACAAAGTCTTTCGCCCGTGTCGGCCCCGCGCAGAAGTGTATCAGAGATGTGGCGTTGTACCGTACTAAAATACGTGCAGTCGACGTGCCAATACGAGTGTAACGGCCACTAGCGACGGAGAAAATCCGGAGTTACCTAAGTTGGAATGAATTCCGATTTATGGTTTTCGAAATCCCAAAACCGGGTTCGGAGAAAAAAAGATAAACGTACTTTCCCGAGTCTCCTCTGACGAGCCACAGCCACCGCGAGATTGGGCATTTCGTTGGAGTTCTCGCAGAGAGGAAAATACGTCGATCGAGAAAAACACGGCGACACAGTCACGATTATTCAAACAAACAGTTGGGCACCGCGCGAAAAGGTCATTAGTCGGAGCGACACGCGAGTGCCGACAGTCACCCGTCATAATGTCGTAGGTATACGAGTAAAGGTCGATTCACACATGTCAGTCACGATATGGTTCAGTTCAGAGAAGTCAGGTCAGTCTCAGTCATGGAAAATAACGTTTCGATAAATTTTTATCGCGTCATCTACACACATCAGTTTTCTATCCGAATCCGATCCGTCAGTATCTGTTCAGTCACAGATCCGAGAGCTTTTGAATTCTCGCCAACGATATTTTTTGTTTTGACGGACGTCAAAATATACATATAATTTCTCAAGTAATGTATTAAAACAATATTCAGACATCAATTCAATCAGTTCCTTATAAATTGTCAAGAACTCTCCTTCACTGTCTCTTTTTTGCCATGCCTCATGCACCCACTTTCGTCTCTTCGGAGTCTTCTTCTCTTGTTCATCGGTTTCCTCGTCCAAATTGATTGCAATAATACATAATTCTTCGTCGGTGAAATTTGCCATATTCACGTTGTAATGCGTAGTATTTAATATTATTAAATTAAATAAAAAAAAAATGTATACAAAAAATACGTTATGTGTAAACGCGCGTTTGGTATATAACAGACTCAACATGAGTACATGACTGACCCGATATCGGAACTGACTAGTCTCGGCGACTGATATGTGTGAAATACACTTGACTGATCAGTCAAAATCGTCGGTAACTTGACTTTCCCTGATCGGATACGTCACTGTCTTGTGACTGATATGTGTGAATAGACCTTAAAGGAAGAGGGTAAGGGAGAAAGGGTTATTTTTCCGGAAACACCCCGCGGAGCGCGCGTAAAACGGCATCGACGATCGTTCACCACGAGACCTTCCCATATTATGATGTTTTATCGCACGCGCATTCCTCTAGTCGCAGTTTTATTACCGGGTATCGCGTTTTCTGGTGCTCGCCCCGTAAGAGGAACTATGTACGCACACATACACAGAATTATTATTTCTCATGTTATCCAATTCTAGAGCGTAAAAACTTTCAATTCGAATCGAACATTAACGAAAAAAAAAGTTAAAAACGTTGAGAAACCGTGTGTCGAAGACTACGGGTGTGGACGATACTTCTGCTTTGTCGAATTCGAAAAACACAGTTAAAGAGAAAAATGGAAAAAATAAAAAAAAATTCATTTTTTTCTTCAAAAAAATAATGTGATATTCAATGAAAACAGTGCAAGTTCAAATACATTGTTATTAAAGTATAATATTTGAAATTTTAGTCGGTATTTAAATAATTCTAAATCATTCGATTTTTATTTTTATTTTGATAAAGCTGAAGTCATATCGAGTTTTTCAGTTACAAGAAGTGCTTCCTGTTCCCCTCGAGATTCGGCCTAACAAGAGTTTATCATAATATAATTTTATTTCATCGTATTTATATCGCAAATATAATTTGATTATAATTAACTGCCGGATAAACGTCGGAAAGCTTTTTCTATTATTGTTTTAAAATGTCACGTTTGTTTTTATACATTTCTAGGGTGACTAACTTTTTTTTTATTATTTCTTTTACGGTGCTTTTTTTTTTTTTTGTCGTATTATTCTACTCATCCGTCAACTTTTGCGGTCTTTCTTGACGTGCGTTCGTGCTGGTATCCTCTTTTCGGCGACGATCAAACGCACAGAGAGTCGAGCGACGGGCCGGAAAAATATGCCAATAAAACAACTTATACGAGTCGTGTTACTCCGTGGAGTGTGTGTGTGTGTGTGTGTGTGTGTGTGTGTGTGTGTGTGTGTGTGTGTGTGTGTGTGTGTTGTTGACATTTTACGACTATCCACAACGCATCATCACCGATTGCGTGAAGCCAGAGTGATATTCGCTGACGTGTTAATTACGCGCGCGTTATTTCATTGCAATAAGTATATCATGGGTATTGTACTCGTAGTTATTACTGAAATTACATAGATCAATTTATTCATACATAAACAATCTATGACGACCATGGATAAGGTGTAAGCGTAATGTGTGAATTGAAAAAATCTTACCGGATATGCCGTCGTACGTCCACCAATCTTCCCAGCTGACAGTAGACAACACTGAAACAAAATAAAAAACAAAACAAAAATGAAAAATCAATAATTCCTACTCGCCGTCATGATAACTCGAGCTCAATGATCAGTTAAATACTGCGAGCTCTTTAAGACGAGTCGCAATTGTTTTTATGTATCGTAAAATTGTGTTTTTGGCACAATAAAACTGCACATTTCATACCAATGAGAATAATGAGTAATGGAAATGTTCGCACATTAGGTGAGTTCTTGAACAGAAATTCGGTTAGGTTATTTATAAATTCGGTCCTATTTTACCTCGAGATTGTTCTACACGACCTTCCGAGTCAATTAGGTTCGAGTTAAAATATTTTCATATTCATTCGATAAATATGAAAGTTAGAAATAAATAAGAAATAGCGTCCATCACACTAGACGATTACTGTGTCCAAAATCTCTTTAAAGCACACAAAAAACACACGATCCTATTAGCACAACGAAAATAACTACTAACAAAGACGGACGATTTTTATTTTTGTGATAATATAATAATCGAGTTTTTTTCCCGTGAAAAATACTCCGAGAACCAACTCCTGTACTCGATGTAATACGTCGGGACCCGCCGATTGATCTCATATTTGAAACTGTCTAGAAGTATTTGCGTCTACGGGTCGAACGGTTAAATGTTCTACTTTTTTCACGGCAGAAATCGCAGATTTAGTTGTTTTTTGTGTCTGCGGTTTATTTTTCAAATGAAGAGTCATCGAAATCCTTCGAAATAATACGGCTAATAATAATAATAATAATAACGGCGTTGAGAACCCGCACCGGGTACTTCCTTTTTTTGGTAATTTGTCATAATAATTTGGTTTCGAATAAAAACAAACAAATACCTAATAAATGACACGCCGTTGAATAACAACGTCGAACCGTATAAGACACTGAAATTATTAACGTCGAGACCGGTACAGAAATTCAAATTATAATAATAATAATGTAATTCTGAATTACGCCCTTTTAGATGTTTTATTATTTTGCAATACATAATAATTACATCTCGTCACTCAAATTGATAATAATTTCCGACGGAACACTCGGCGGGGGCGGCACACGTCTGACGGCACACGAATCGTCTGCATCGATCCCCGACAAATATTTCATTGATGGCTGTTGACTGCACCTACGCGTAAGTGTGTGTGTGTGTGTGTGTGTGTGTGTGTGTGTGTGTGTGTGTGTGTGTGTGTGCGTGCATATTACACAATATACACGTGTACACGTCATTTTGGCTAGTGGAAGCGCACGGAGGCGAAGACGTGAAGAGTCGTATTTGAATTTTGCGAATTCACTTTGAACGACGACGCCCCGCGTCTTGTCAGAGCACATAATTAGTTCAATATGATCATATACGTGTATAACACCGATAAAAAACTAGAGACGTAAGCTCGGTAAATTTTTACCACGTAAATTTACCGGTAAGGTTACCAATTATTTTTTTTCTAGTAAATATTTGTACCGAAAAAATTATCATGTGACACCTTAAATTAAACGTCTTAATGAGTTGAATATTCATAAAATATCAGTAGAATGGAATAGTTAATATTATAAAACTTAAAACGTCAAAGTTCTAATTATAACTAGACAAAAAGACAAAGAAAACTAAAAAACTAGAATTTATTTCGTTTTTTTTTTTCATTATTGTTGATGTTATGTCAAGGCACCGAATGAATCTGATTTGATTAATTTACAATTATTTTATACGTACATTTTTAATATTTATATTCATATAAAATTGATTTAAAATATAAACAAAAGTCAATAATAGTATAGTAAACTACAAGGTACTTATACAAAGTCTTCTGTTAAATTTATAACACCACGAACACCCAACTATCCAGTGAATAATAATAATAAGCGTTACAATAATTATAAGTTCATGAAAAACAGGCAGCGTGAAGTTCTTTGGGGTGTCCCTAATGTGACATACAAAAATGATCAAAATTCACCAAATTTACAGAATTGTCGGTAAATTTACGTAAATTTTCCTCGGTAAATTACCAAAAAAAAAAAAAAAAGAATTACGTAAATTTTACAACTCTATGAATCACACACGTACACGCACACACACACACACACACACACACACACACACACTCACAAACGTACTCGCATGTGCATTTTACACGTGTTTCACCCGGCTGATGCGGCGCGCGCGCAAGTAACACGCGCGTAACGATATTATAATACAGTATAGTTTATGAAAACAACAATGATTATTCGTTCGTATCCGCGCAATGAGAAACAATGCAACGAACAGAGTTCAGAGTTGTAAACTATGTTTGTAGTTTATTCGCACGGAAAACGAGTTTTCGCCCGTGCAATACGCGTTCGTAAATAGTTTAAAACCACTCGAAATTGTTTTTTCGTCCCTCTCGTCGCCGCCGCCGCCGCCGCCGCCACAGACCTCCCGACACTGATTCGACCGTTGGACGTGTGAACAATAAAAAAAAAAAGAAAACACCAACGGCTATGGTACGCGATAAAACAAAGTTTCCGAGCGGCGCATACGATTTTTACGGTTTTAATAATGCAATATTTCCTTACAAATTAGAAAAAAGTAAAAAATCGTTTCTGCAACGGACTGATCTTGGTGTACGAAAACAAACAGAAACAACGAGTGAGCTGATATTATCACGGCTACGGTTACGGTTTGGTTTTTTTTTTTTTTTTATATATATAAAAATTATAGGTTTGGGGCGACGACCCCACGTACGTTTTAGCGGACAGCCCTACGGGGAAATCGGAATTTTCCTGGTGGCTTCTTTATATGAAATATTGAAACATAATAATTAGCGTACTTCATTTCACCCCTGTGAATAAAAAATAAAACACAATTTACGCTCAAATTATAAATACCACATTAAAAAAAAAAATTGAAACATAGTGTGAGTAATTATTCAATAACATAATATGTATATGAAAAAAAAAAACAAAAAAACAAACAAACCAAAATAAGAAAGAAATAACAATGCCATATAGTTGACTATGGAAAAAATTTAAATCAAAATGATTACATTACTGTCTGAATCATAATCTAGCAAAGAAACGATTTAAAACATGATAATTCATTTCATTCCGATACACAAATCAGGTATTATATTTGTTTTATCAATAAAAGTGGTTTTAAAAAAGTGTTGAAATCGATAAATATGTTGAAACGTGTTTGAGTTTTATTATTTGAAGTAATAAATCGATACGTGAATTAAAATCGACGCGCACATTTTCAGTACCTAGTATCTTTCGGTTCCGATGCCACTAGAAATATTTTTCGACGGAAGTAACAGCACGTGCCTCAACATGCCACTGCGTCATTTTTTCACCGCTGTAGAAAAATTAACATTAATTACGCCATAAATACGACCGAGCTACAAAATCATTGTTTCAGCGGTATTTTGTGTGACTAAAATATTAGTATCCAATGAACGGGCTAAGGTATCGAAATAAAAAAAATTTACTGGTTTTCGTCTTCTCGTTATCAAACGGAACTTATATTAAAATAAACCAATATCGAGTTTCTATTGGGCACAAATTCGCTGATCAACAAGAAGAATATCTCAAGGACAAAAATAAAAATAACAAAATATATAAATACGTATTAATAAATCAATAATAAGAACTGTGATATTAGCTGTGGTATACACAAACGAAGACGGAACCGTTGTCGACGGTGACAATCCAAAATGGCATACGCGCCAAAATTCATTTCATACTCAGCTTTCAATTGATATAAATTATTAGTAGTTGAACGTTCATTTAAAATAGATTAAAACCCTTTATTTTTTCTTAAAAGTGTTTATTTTTTAAATTAAAAACATTCAATGATAAGTAAAGTAGTTGGTAAAAAAATGTTTTTCAGCTCTAATGAATAATTATTTCGATGACGTCACTTAATCGGATTGCCTTTTTATCCTATTACCAACAAATTTTGGTGGTTGCTGCCGGTAGTAGTGTTGTCGACGGTGGTGAAAATCAACAAAATAAAAACAACAGCGAGAAGGAAATTTCAAAACGGGAACAATGCACGCGCGCAACAGGATCGCGAACAACAACAACAACAAGTGCGGTCACCGGTGGCTTATCAAATCGGCGGTTTTATCGCCTACCACAGAGAAGGCCGTTCACAATAATAAATCTCACGATTATAATTGCGAACGTTTTACGTAATGATGACACAGGTTTAACCGCATAAAAAGGTACTTTAGAATGAGCCCGAACGAACATTGTTTTTTTTCCGCTTATTATCTCGCCAACTCCGTTTCACGATCAGAAATTCCGATTGATTAAAATGGCCGTACACGCGCCGTGACCGTAAAAATCGTATTATACTACTATAAACGCCGTGGCGTCTGAAACTATTATTATTATTATTATGTCGCACTCGTCCGATAAGTTGGCCACACGCTCGATGATTGCTGCCTCATAATACCCTGGTATCGGAATGGACCCGAGGAGTCCGTCAGTAAGTTGACCTATGACCTCTGTCCTGTTTCTAAAGTGTGAGTTTCGATATTGTTAATCTTCACTTCTCGTTTAATGTTTGCGGTTTAGATCGTTTTATCGATAGTTACGACGACCATGTACGGCAATGTCGATCACTATTGCAGTTGTACACGTTGATCCGACGTTTTAACACGTGTTTCTGTACCATCGAAACATAAATAATTGATTGTTCAACAGATTCGATAAACCACAGTGTAACGCAAGTCATTTAAAAAAACCATAGCCGAATATAAACATGAAAAGTAGGAACATTTGTTTGTACTGTTCTAATGATTTTTCTAAAAAAAAAAATTTTGAAAAAGCATTGCGTTTTTATTTTTATTTTTGGTACGCCAACATTCTCGCGACAGACCTGTTTATTTTAATTTTCTTTTTGATTTTGAAATGTTATTTAAACCACGGAGGAAAATAAAAAAAATAATGTGTACCTTATTTCGAAAGTCTGGAATGGCAGTTCATAATAGCATACATGACGCATAATAATTTCAACCGTGACGTTAAGCATATCGTATAAATGACAAAAAATAGGTTCTGGATATTCACCTGGCATTACGAGAGACGATTTGTGATCGTGTACTCTCCTTCTGCGTCAGAGATAATAGTTTTAAAATTATCACGTTCAAACCTCGCTTTTTTAGTCGCAAATCGCACGGGTATCGAGCACGTGTAAAACACTATTATTTCAATCTTCTGAGAATTCTCGCGGTAGTCGATTGAATTACTCGCACGCGCGCGTCAAAAAACAAAACTTCCACAAGTAATTCACGCCGTGACGGTGTTGTGTGTGTGTGTGTGTGTGTGTTCCGAGGTGGACGGGGTGGGAAAGACGCCGGTAATAATAAATGACAACCGTTGTTGTGTAATTGACAGACGTGTGTCGGATATACGAGTGACATCGTTCCCTACACAGAGCAATTAGACGGATTGAAGCTGTCCTTGTCGCGACGAACGTCTTAAACGTCTTCCCACAGTATGTGCGAGGCGCGAAAGTAATATGTATACGTGTAAACGATTTGAGAGTGTGTGTGCGTGATGTATATTATACGTCGAGTACGCGTGTGTGACGCCAGTGAATAATATCCATTTGCTAAAAATCGCGTTATAATTATTGTTATACAATATTAATAGGGTCTAATAATAAATAATAAAATAAAACAATGATAAATTAAGGGTTGCAAAGTGTTTTAAACAGTATGTTTTGAACATGTGTTTAAAAAGTTTTGAACAATTAGTTATGTTTTAAACGTTTTATTTAAGATTAAAAAAAAAAAAACATTTTATCCTGGAAAATGATTTGTACATTTTGAGATAATTTGTATGAATTGATAAAAATATTAATTGTTTGTAAAAGAACTTTGTGAAATGTGTGTTATTAAAATGTTATTTATTTTTCTTTAGTTAAAAGTTAAAACTATTTTTAGTTTAAAATTTTAAACTCATGTTACAATTTCAAAATACTGTAAAGCTCACTATTTCAACTAATAATTACTTGTACTATTGACTACAAATATATATATACAATGTTTAATATTACATATTCAATTTTGTTATTTGTTTTAGTATTTAAGTTTTTGCGAACAAGAATTTTTGAATTTTGTTATGATAAACTTAGCCTTGAGCTCTTAAGTAAAAAAATGATTTCCTATTTAAAAAAAAAAAACGTTGTTTATAGTTTAAACTATGTAACAAATAACACTTTTAAAACCAAACAAAAAAACATAATTTTAAACGTTTTATAAGTTTAAAACGTTTTTTTTTTCAACTTTAAACATAGTTTTTTTTTCAACCCTGGACTGATACAAGAGACGAGTCACACAGCGTGTGTGTGTGTGTGTGTGTGTGTGTGTGTGTGTGTGTGTGTGTGTGTGTGTGTGTGTGTGTGTGTGTGTGTGTGTGTGTGTGTGTGTGTCGTTGAATATTGTGTAACACGCTCGAAATAAATGGTATCGCGAATATTATTATAGTTGGAATTATGGCAAAAAGGGCAATAATATTCGATTCCATCAGACACACTCCGGTGGACTCCGTTTCGACACGAACAAATCGGTGACGGTTTGCGGTGCGTTTTTGAAGAACGTGAACATTATTTCGTTTAACGCTCGTTGTCACTTCACGGTCGGCGGAAAACGTATACCGATACCAAAATGTATTACGATCAGCTAGATCGGCTACTATTAATTTTTTAAACGCGTACCGCACGTGTATTTTTCTCGTTTAGTTGATATCTCCACACATACACACACACACACGCGCGCGCGCGCGCGCGCGCACACGTTGCTTGCCTACCGAATTGCGTATATTGCGATGAGAAAAACATCACCTGAGTAGAAAATGTTTTTCCAAGTACAATGTTTTAACACGGAAAAACATTTTCCGAAAACTTTGTTTTTATAAAAACCACACAGTAATCACGTTCGAATGTTACAAAAACGAAATTACATTTAGTATGATTACCGAATGTTAATAGTCACTATTATTTAAAATTACTTGAAATACTTAAGTAGCGTAAAGTTTCGATTTCTTAAAATACTTGTTCGGTTTTTTTTCACACCTACGGAGTAAATAAGTTTGTCGATTAATAAGTTGTAACCGCGATTACGATGGACGACTTGCTTTTCGATGATTATTGCGGTGCGGTAAACATAATATTACACTACTGATATCAGAGACACTATTAGCATCAAAACGCAGACATCGCGATAAAATGTCAAACGAGCTCCTAATATATACCTATAATGCGACGAAATCATTTTTTTTTTCGTTTTGTTTGATTGTGAATTCCGCGAACAGTAGGCGTGAAAAAAATATAATAACAAACGGGTTTCTCCGAGTAGGTGTGTACGATTAGGAGAAAATCGACATATTAATTTTTTATTCAAAGCATATTTTATGCTTAACCGTAATGGTAATTGTATGGTTTGCGTTGACGTATATATTATATAAACACGTCATAATGTATGCGTACGAGTATTTTTCACCAAGCTCATTCATGGTTTGTGTGAGTGCGGTCGTTTACGTCATTATAACGATATAGGTAGACACGTTGTGTATTACGGTAAAATACCACATTATAATAATATAATACCGTTATTTTATCGCCCTATTAAAAAATGATGAGAAATGGGAAAAGGGGTGGTTTATTAAATGGGAAAAAGGCCGTCAAAGGGTGTAGTACGCGAGTTTGTGTGTGTGTGTGTGTCGAACGAAAAAATGCGATTTCGTAAAATTTTTATATAACACAGGGTAGAATACGATCACGTATGGTTCTAATGAACGATACCTGTTTTCATAGCGCGATCACGTGTGTTAAATTTGTTTTTGTTTTTTTTTTTTTTTTTGTGTAATTTTGTCGTCATCTTGTCCAGAAAAACGTTCTACGGCCAATCTCTTTGAGACTCTTACGCATCAACTCGCACGGGATGATAATATCAATACCAATGGAAACCCGAGGCGAGAGAATTACAAGAAAAGTGTTAAATCTCACGAGGTGTCCACAAAAAAGAAAAAAAAAACACTCGCTCGAGTAAATTTCCAAAAGTACAGTTGATAACCGTATAAAACGACATGCATACGATACCCAGGCGCACGCTCGCCCAGTAAATTTACATGTCAGTCGCGTCGGTGACTGCGATAATGCAAGTGGAACCGTTCGTTACGTGGACATTTATATTTCCACGTTTTTTACGATAAATCACGTTAACGAGTGTTGTACGATATACGATCGAATCCCGTGAACTAGAATCGACACGCCGGTTTTGTACCGTATAAAAATGAAATAATCAAAAAAAAAAAGAAGAAAAAATGTATTCGAACGCGCACGTGAGATATAAACTCAAGTCCGACGTCGTTCGAGTGTCTACATTAGAGATTCCCAACCAGGGTGCGCCGTGGCATTCATTTCAGGGTGTGCCGCGAACTTTATTTAGGGATCCGCGAAATTATTTGAAATATATGTTTTGAGAAAAAACGATTTCGTGAAAAATATTGTACCGTGAGTCATAAAACATACTATTATAATATAAATCAAATTATGTTTGATATAATTTGTAGAAATATAGCGGTGTTCAATCTATTTTAATGTTAGTACCGGTTTGATTGCTATCGCTTCGACACGTCGGGGACTGTTTTAAAGTTATCACTCTACCACTTATTTTTTACCATACATTTTCCACTCTTTTAAACGTAAAAACTAATAAACAAAGAAAATGGAGTTAGAAATGAGAGTATGTCTTTCAACTATTCGACCACGAGTAAGAGATTTGTCTAAAAAAAAAAAAAAAACAAGCCAAAGTGTCACATCAGTTCAATCAAATAATTTTATCCAATGATTATTAAAAATAAAAATATATTGTTAACGTTCAATGTAATAATTTGTTTTATAAATAATAATATGCGTATATACTATATATCTACGTGTCCACTATACTTTTGTTTATGTTTATACTTATGCACTGCTAAATATAACCGAAGTAGTCTATAGGGTGCCTCCGGATTTTTAGAAAACGCCTAGGGGTGCGTGTGTCAAACAAGGTTGAGAACCTCTGGTCTACATAGTACACGATCGCGTCGTACCTCATGAAGTCTATTGACACTTGAAAGAACGCTATATGTCAATAAAATAATTGAATGAATCGCGAATTTTCGGTGTGTGTTGTGCAGCGCACGTTACACAATTCGTATTACGTTTTTGATAATAATATGTGATAGCATATTACACGCCAAAAATAACATTTTTATTTTTTTAATTTAAATTTGGGGGGGGGCATAACGGTTTTGTATTTAGGTTCGGAAGGCCGTATTACGATAAAGTTTGAGAAACACTGATGTTGTTACGATGACGTCGTTATACGCACACGCGCGTTTCGTGGCGGTGAAATTAAACGGCGTTAAAAACGATTCGATTACACGACGCGATAACACGCTCGGGCATATGCGGACACCACCATCGTACGCGCGGAAGCGGAATTAAACGAATCAACCGGAAAAGTTATTACGGTCATGACGCCGCCCCGGCCGTGGTTTTATTGCTGTTGCCGCGGAGGACCGTGCATACGTATATTACGTTTTAGCGTGTTTTTTTTTCAAATGTTTTACCTTAAACCCCGTGATTTAATCGGGGGGGGGGGCACGTGACGACGACAATAACGGCGGTGGCAAAGGTCACGAGAGTTATTGAAATAATATTTAACACGACGCGTTGATAACACGCGTTTTCGTGCTTTCCGACGGACGGTGCGATTTCAAAATTTCAATCCCGTCGACCTGCTGGCTGACTGTCCGAAACGTCGTTCTCGGTCGAGCTCCGATCTTTGCGGTTAGGTTCGCTTTAGGTACGGTTTCCCTGCAGCGTCCAGATGCGGCGTCAAGCATGGGCGTGTTAACTGAATTTTCGTTTTTCCGCGATAGAGGACGAAGCTTTGTGACGATTGCGTTTGTGAAAAATAACCAAGTCGTTTTTGACAGTGCCCACAAAAAACACAAATATCATAATGTTTTTGAGGATGATATATTTTGGAAAAATATATCCGAAGAAATAGGGAGATCAAGTATGTATTGAAAATATAAAATTGTGAAATATTTATGATTTATAGTACATAGTCATATGAAAACTACACGCACGCGACGTAAAGACATTATTTTAATAATAATCATGTATTCTCTGTTGTTCCTCTACATATTGCTAAGGCGATGACTGTAAGAAACGCTGGAAGAATATGAGAGACACGTACATGTATTAGAAAAAGAAACGTTCGACAGGATTAGCTGTCCCATTTAAAAAACCCCAAAACACAGTGAATTTATCATTTGTGGATACAGTTCAGTACGAAAGAAGGTATGAGATAAAATAGATAAAATAAAATTGAATTGTTTTCGATTTTGACGAAGAAATTACCGACATTTTTCATCGTCGTTAATGAGACAGTCCACTGATCAAATTTGTAAATAATCCTTCCGAGTTCCTTGTGGAAAACAAATTATTAAAAGATTATATATATATTTTACGATTAAACTCATTAGTAATTCAATTCCCATTTTTTTCATTACGAAGCAATGGTTCCCAAATAATATTACTATTGTTAATAAAACTGTTCAAAATTAAATTTTGATTCATTTTGAAACATTTGAAAAGCAGAACTTATATGTATATGGAAACAACGTGCGGAAGAGACACTGGTCGTGGCGGTTATGATTGAATTTTGTAAAATTAAACCGAACGTTTCGCGTTTTATTCGACAGACGTAAATAAAAAAATATCCGTCAAACGTTTATTGGTTTTTCGGGATAATTCCTACACTGCCTTTTATGGTGCGTTGTGCGATCGACTGTTTGCACAAAAGTAGAAGTGACCTAGGTCGGTTCACTACGACGCGTGATTATGATTGTGGAAAAAGTCACGAATTCGCCTCGTCCCCGATAACGCGTCTTTATGATGAATTTTTTCCCAGCTCGAACAAACCTTTCAAAGTTCATCGTCATCGGAAGCGTTTTGATCAAATACCGCAAGACCGGTCAGCGCATTACGACGCGCGAGAGAACGGTCCATCCTTTGACACTCGGAAGAATTCACGTCGGTGCCACGGTCGTCATACCCGGTCGGTGTACGCTGGTGCTGGCGATACCGTCATAATATCGTCGATCCGTTGGTCTGTCTGTTGGGTCGGCCGGGTTATTGCGGCCGCGTTTGGCATATGTGTGCGTGTGTGTGTGTGTGTTGTATAAACCCTTTGAGTGTTAATGTTTATTTGTATGCGGTTATGTGTGTGCGCGTGCGCGTATGCAAACACATCGCGTTACGCGACCTCTGCCGCCGCCGCCGCCACCGTTTTCAAATTAATTAAAACGCGCGTTTATCTCGTCCGGCCATCTCTAATTGTTACCCACCGTAGAATATAATAATATCGCACTGTGCACGAGACCGATCCTCTCTCAGCCGCAGCGTGTCATCGCTACACACCGTGTGCGTGAAATTTGATTGAATATCACCGGAATAATACAAACAGTATTACACACATATACGAGTACATAATGTACCAACTCGAGCGCACTAACTCATATACACGCGCGTGATATAATATTATTATCACACGACAAAACGTATTTATAAAACACGGTTAAGACCACCAAACGCGTGTTTTTTTTTTTTTTTTTTATGCACATCCGCGCGGAAAATTTAAATAATTCCGTTTCTATTTTCGACCGTTGCGGCAGTTTTGAAAAATACTGGATTGTCGACCCGCGTATACTTGATTGGCGAAATCAAGTACAGACTACAGAGAAAATGCCGACTTGCTGAAAGGCCACTGTAATAAACAGTATTGGAAAGTTATAATACATCTCGCGGAGGTTCTCGACACGTGGTACACATGTCACTGACGGAATGCAAAAGTATTTTCGATATGACTGTGTTAAAAAGAAAAAAAAACATTCATTTCGAAGACTGTAATTTCGTAAAATTTGAGATTTAGAAGTTAATTTTTATTTTTTTTTTCATTTGTATACATAAGGTTTAAAAATAAAATGAATGCTAAAAGATTATTGTAATACAATTTTTAACTCATCTAAATTTTGTTTTTAGAAATCAGGAGGTACCGCTGTTAATCGTCAAAATGTCAAATAACGCTCGTCAACGAAAAGGCCGGCAACCGACTGCTGTACTTGATAACCAGGGTCCGGATTTTATAGCATTTGCTAATTATTATAGAATACAGAAAAAATAGCAGGCTGAGCTACAAATTTGTTTTATACACCAAGGACTTGAAACACGAAATTTTATTTTGCTATTTTTCGCATATTTGATATATTTTAGATTTTAAGTGCTATTTTTAAAGTGTTGGTACTATTTTTTTTATATAATGCTTTATTTAGTAGTTTTCGTAAATATCGTTTATATCGAGAAAAAATTATTATTCATATATGTGAATTATTCATAAGAAAAATAACAAAATTTTCGTTTCATAATTAGTTTATAAATAATATTATAGTTTTAGTTAAGGTATACAATATTAAAAATGTTAGTCTATTTTTAAGAAGCTCGGAAATATCGAATATTATACATTTTATGTCCTCAAATCTATTTTATTTATATACATTTCATTATTGTTTAGATTTCACGATTTTCTTTAAGTAATGCGTATTAATTGAAAAGATAAAAATTTAAACCACCAGTAAAAGATGATAATTTCAACAAAAAATTGTTTTTTTGTTGCTATTTTTGATATTTTTAGAGCATATTTTAAGGATTTTTTGGTGCTATAAAATCCGAACCCTGCTGATAACACTCGATCCACAACGATCTAGCCCCACCGCGCGGATCGAGCTAGACTACTTTCGTCGTGTGTACACGAATCGTATCAGATCTAACGATCGAAGTGTGCGCAGCCGTGGTATGTACGAGCGGTCAAACAAGACTCACGACGAAAGACCCCGGGAGAGAAATTCATCGGGACCGTACGCACGTTTCGTAGTAAATCGCGTGGCTACGGCGAGAAGCGAGTCGGTTTCGCCGACAGCCACAAGTGGGAATTCGCAGTCGGGCGACGCGCGTGCCGTCCGATCAAAGGCCGCGCTTTGGCCAAAACCGCGAAATCCCCTTTGCTCACGAGTCACACGTACGGCTTTCCATCAAGCCCCGCATCAATCGAGCTAGCGATCGTAAACTCTCCCGATTTTAATGACCTGTAAACTTTCCCGATAGTAAACGCTCCCGGGTCACTTTAGTAGTACCTACAGGAAACATGTAAACTCTCCTGGATCAAATGTAATTGCAACATTTCGAGTTGGTAACACTGATACTACATAAAAAGTATATTATACATTCTAATGAAATAAAGAATTATTATTTTTGAGTATACATTTAAATTTAATAATTGTAATAACACGTGTATACAAGTTACAAGTGATTATATTTAAATTTAGTTTTTTGAAGTTAAAATAAAAATAAATAATTAAATCAAAATATAAAAATGTAAAAATCTCAATCAAAATATTACAACAATTACACATATAATTACACATTGAAAAAAAAATAGTGAAAATTGCATTTAATTTGACATCGTCCCATACATTTTAATTTAATTTTCAGAATTTAAAGCGGGCCGTATTCAAATTTATAGACGAATTGAACGCGTTAATTATATAATGCTACATACATTGTATAACGTGTTAAAACAAACCAGACTAGACCACGATTCTGTCACTGAACCTTACGTCGAACTGAAATTGAAGGCGGACCTGACCGGACCAAACCATTTTAAATTATAATACACAAAGGCCGTTAAATACCGTGCAGTAGTTAGGACCTGTACACAAAGACCGAAAAGACCGGACCGCGGTCTAATCCTGTCCAGTCTGGAATGAAAAGACCGGACCTTGCAGAACACTAATACCTAACAATAATACTATAAAAATCCGTGTTGTATATAATGGCAAAAATAAAAACAAAACGTTTCTTTAATATTAAATTGTCTTGTAAAATATATAACCTATGTTTTATCAATTCCGTTATATTTTCGAGATTTGATAAACAATATTTTAAACCACAAGTCTCATAAGAGTTCGCAAAAAATATCGTTGTTAGCGGACGACGACGACGGTTTATGTGTTTACGTCAATATGGACCACTTGGCAAGTCGTAATAATATTTATTACGTATTATCATATATTCTCAATTACACATTTCTTACGCGCTAATAGTACGATCGATAAAAGGTAGTTTTCAAAAACGATTCGAATATACGATACGATTTTTATTATAACAAAATAATTATTTTTTATCCATACAATATTAATATTATTAGATCACGAATAATAAACCCATACTTTAGCGTTAAAGCCCTTTTGATTTACTAGCCATAAGTCACAAGTCATGAGTTATGACTCACATAACACGTTTAAATTTTCTTTAACACTTAAGATTATTAACAATAATTATTTTGTAATTTGTAACCCTCGAATTAAATCCTAGCCTAACTTAACCTAACCCTAGATTTTTAAGCCGTGTTTTTTTTAACAAAACCAATAATGATTGAAAATTTAAAATTGTTGTTTTGAAAACATTTCATAAATGATTTCAAATCACAAGCCATCGTATAAGTTCGCACAACATAGTATCGTCATTGACAAACGACGACGTAGGTGGTTTAAGTGTTTTCGTCAATATGGACGACTTTGCAAGTTATTATTATAATTGATTGTCGATTCTCGGTCACACATTTCATATACGCGGTCAAAGTGTGATCGATAAAATGTAGTTTTCAAAAATGATACACGTGAACAAAAATTACCTACCGAAAAGCCCGTCCAGTCGTGCTGCGACGTACCTAGTAATATCATTTCGACACGCCTGTTTTTCTTTGCATAACACATAACATATATTTTATTTTTTTTTTTTTTTATTTTTTTTTTAATTTAATTTTATCAAAAAAGATAAATATATCAAATAAGACCTCATTGCTGTGGTCCCTCACATCTTTTACACGCGTTTTACGGCGTCGACGATTAGAAAACGGAATGTCTAAAAAAATATTCTCCAAACAACGATTTATGTAATATTAAAATATGCCGACCACCACGACCGCACGCCGCCCTCCGAGTCGTAGCACATATTCATATCATTGTTCTCTGGCCGAATCGCACTGCTCGCAGTCACGCTATTTTCACGGATAATTATACGTGGACGCACGCGGTTATTAAATACTGCACGTTGCAATCATAATGACATCGTTGTCCGTGCGGACGTATAAAATATTGACAAACCCGCGCCGTTCGAACCTACGTCAAGGGAAAATAACACGTAGTTTTATATCGAATTAATTAATGCTCTCCGGCGGCGTATACATATATTATATATTTATATATTTAAATATGCACCTAATCATTATGTGAAATACGAAAATAAACTCGACGCGATATTTATACACACCAATTATGTGTCTTAGTTGATTAATAACCACTACGTATCGGTATATGGTCGAGACCCGGTAGCGAATTCGCAGCGTAGCTCACTGACGAGGATTCCTCCGACCCGGTGGCTTTTATTATTATTATTATTTATTTTTTGTTTTTTTGATCTCTATCCGAGACATGATTAATTCGTAAGAGTAAACATGTAAACATTACCGTGTGAAGGACGTGATCAAAATATCAAAATATTTAAAACGCCCATACACATATTATTAAGTTCGATATTAATATTATGACGTCTAATAGAGAGGTTCTGAATAATGAAAAATAATCGGATTCGATTACATGATTAAAATTAATGATTCATATACATGTATATCACATAATTTTATAGGTGCGTCCCAAAAATATCGTTTTGCTCATAATTATTTAGTATTATTGGCGTTATGAAGATAAAAAAGAAACTGATGAAAGACTGAAGGTGGAAGTTTGTGTTTTCCTTTAGGCTCATAAGTTCCTCAATAAGATAATACTGATGGGTGTGATTAATTCAATAAACGATTTTGATAAATATTAAGTGATAGTAAACTAATTACATATTTCACCGTTTTCACGTTAATATTATTGATGTTAATTTTTATTTTTTAATCAAAACCTTCAAAAATGTGTGTATGTGTATGTGTGTGTGTGTGTGTGTATGTGATATTTTTCAATCATGATCCATGAGATACAATTATTACAAGTCTTATGAACACGTATTTGATAAATACAATTTTTTCTAAATTAAAATACTCGTAAAAATATGTAGAGTTCTAAAAATGTTGGAAGTACTAATTTAAATATTCTTGGTTCAATATGTTTATAATTTATTATTATTACTATTTTTGTTATCAATCGCATGAGTTAAAAATATCGATTTTGGTATCAAAATCGATGAAAAAGGCGATTTATTTTTCGGTTTATTTGAAACTTATTGCAGCTGTAATCTCAAGAATTAAAACTCGAACATTTCGGCGCAAAGTTATTCGAACCACAATGTAATAATTTACTCGAATTTATCGAGTGACTATACTAAAAATCTTTCATCTGATATTAGTTATTTTATTTATTCATTTTTTCTTTTTAACGCTAAGGGTTCGTGACGGCATACTAAATCGAATTCCACTCGAAATTATTTTATGAAACATTCAGACCGAATAAAATCTCGTTTATTTATTCATTATTATTATTATTTTTGTTGAGTGTGCCAGAGTAAAAATATTAAGCCTTTTCAGCAAATAATTCAAATGACTCATACTGCGTATTATACCTACAGCTGCATTTTGTCGAAATAATTCCACAATACCCCTGTAAGTGTAAGGACTAGAGGCGAACAAAGTTTAAGACCACTTGGCTCATTCAGTGTCCACCACTGGACTAAAACGAAAAAAGTACAATAATAACTATTTAACCTTTAAATCGGAAACAGTTATTAGTTTAGTGCTTGTTTGTTCAATTATCGGTTGTGTAATAGAATAACACTCGCTCTTGGATTCAAAATAATACTCGTTATTTCATTGTATACTTAATTACAATGTTTGTGTTTGGGAGTGCAAAGCCATAACATCACCAAAGTGCTTTAAACTCACATTAAATAACCTCATAATGTACATCCATGTTTACGTAAACCACATTTAACCATGAATACAAATGCCAGTAAAGGAAAATTATTATTATTGGCGAACCTAAATAAATTGTAACACATGTTTTTTTTTTTTTTTTAATTAAATTTACTTAGGCACATTAAAACGGAAGTATTAAACGATTGTTTTTGTTTCGAGCGAAAACCACAAGGGAAATCAATCAAAAAGAATAATGCTATTTATTTTAATGTGGTATACAAAAAGTGTCCGTATTATTTATTTATTTTTTTAAGTATAGTCATTACTAATGATTCGTTCGATGAACTTACACGCCACGTGAAAATACGATATCGGTTTATTGCGCTGTCGGATTATTAATGCGAATTTGGCGTTTGCGAGTGGCTGCAAACGTTGTGGCGTTAATCGGCATTACAGTATATGTCATTAGCACAGTTCTGAATTATATGCATGAGAAAAAAACAAAAATATGTATTTATATCCTAATGAAGGCAGATGATAAATCGTGACCAGACGTCGGGATCCAATGTGTTGGGACGTTTCGGTCATTTCATTGCAGAACAGTTACAATATTATTTACTGTACGCACTATGTGCATATAGGTATTGGACAACTTATGATAAATGTAAACAAATGAAGTTTCATTATCGCCTGCGTATTGTTAAGAAATCATTTTTCAAACCATCAAATTGGGAATATACGTATGTCGACCAAAGACATTACATTTAATTGTAAAAGTATCATTTTGAATGTAACGTTCGAGTGTTAAAGATGTAAATATGCACATGCATGCAACAAGAAAACGTAAATATTCAAATTTAAATTTTACGAATTATAATGTGTTTGAAAACATATATAAATATATCTAGTTACAGTTATTTTGATTCTTTTTCATGATTCACCATGTTTACTATATTCTTTGTCAACTAAGTAGTGTAATTTATTGTATATATATATATATATATGGGAAGGCGGGGCAGAACCGTACTACTAACTTCTAGGCACTGTAAAACTTACAACATTTGAAAAATTTGAAATTGGATTGCGTTAATATATCACAAATATTGTTAGCTTCATTATTATTGAAGCATTTACAAAAAATCTGAACTTAAACTCAAAAAAAAATCCAAATTTTGAAAGTACTAAAAAATACGATTTTGCCCCATAGGTGGGGTAAAACCGTATTAGTCTTGGGGCAAAACCGTATGGATGGTTTTATGATCTAAAATAGTAGAAATATAATAAGCACTCTTTGCAATACATATTAATATCCCCCCTCCCCAATTAAAAATCCCGAGTTAAGTATTTTGCATTTTTATATTAGAATAAAAAAAAAAAAAAACTCATTTAACAACTATTACTTTCACTTCATTATGAACAAAATTTTGTAGGGTAGTTCTTTACGATCTGTAACCTTACATAACAAACTTTTTAAATAACATTTAAACCAAACATGTTTAAATATTCATGTAAGTAACAAAATAATGAAAATAAAATAAACATTAAACTTAATACTTATATTATAAAATAAGATAAATAGGTAGGTCCCTACCTACCAATATTTAAAACGAAACAAAATAATTATATAAAGCAATATTTTAATTTCTTTATGAAGTAATATAGGTTCATAATTACGTACATAATTACGAACTATCTTTAATAAAAATATAAAGTTATCAAGTAAATTATAACACGTAATAATATAGCCACGTATAAAACGCTGGGGCAATTCCGTATAGCATACGCTTTTGCCCCACAGTAGGTGTATTCAAATTAACAGCAATTAACTAAAAAGTATAAGCAACATTCCTCCATATTATATCATTAAATAATCTGTACTTAATTTTGCGTAATTTGATGCAGTTTTTTTCACATCAAACAATTATAAGTATAAAAGTTTTTAATGACAATATATGAAAAAAAAATAGCAATTGCACATATTTTGTGATAACAAGAATTTGAGCGGTAATTTGTTAAAAATGAGGTTAATAGTTATCGATAACAATAACAATAACGGTCATGGACAAATAAACATCAATAATTTTTTTTCTATCTTGACTTATTGTTCAAAAAACCTTATCATACGGTTTTACCTCTCGTACGGACTGACCCCGCCTTCCCCTATATATATATATATATATATATATATATGTATTCTGTAATTATTGCTTATCTTGGGCGTAATTAATTAAATAAAAAAACAAAAATATTAATATAATATCTGAGATTTAAGTAGGATTCCAGTCAATGCGCAAATTATGTTTACGAAACAAATTTCACAGTGGCTAAAATTTTACTCTACGAAAACGTGTGTACACACGTCCGAGACAGCGGTTTTGTTCAAATCGCCGTCACTAGACATCGATGCTCATTCCACGGGTTCTATACGACGTAGCACGCGACAAAAAAAGAGATTTTAGTTCGACAGCAATACAATTTATTGCAATATATTATCTCAATTCAGTAAGAACCATCTTCAAAGCTACATACATAATATATAAAATTACACGTACATAATATAAAATTTAAATAATTCTTATTTTTTATTTTTTTTTTTTTAATAGGTAGAGGTGATGGAGGATTGGGGTGTAATTTTTTATTTTAGTATTTTGTTTCTTCTGGTAACAACAATTAAAATGTGAACATTTTTGTATAATAGAATTATTTATTTTGCAATTTAGCTAAAATTATTGATCATGAATTATGTAAATATGACGTCGTCTACAAGTACCTACACGGAAAAAAAAAATGGTTATAATTACCAGAATATGATTCATACTACCAGAATTTTTGGTTGCACCCGTGACAACAATATGGTTAGTTAATATTACAATAAATCTTTGGTAAACTGTATTTGGTTACAATTACCAAATGAGTCGTTAAAATAACAATATAGTATTATGTAGACATTACTTATTTAGTTGTTGTCTCCACAAATAATCTCTGTTGTAGATTATTAGCAGTTTGGTTGAAACAAAGATACATCTAGAATGGTTTTAGCAATAGTTCAGTGGCTATAATAGAAGACCTTACAGTATCAACTACCAGAATAGTTGTTGATATGACATTACATTGTGTTCCAATGACACATCAATATACATAAACTTTACTTTTCAATTTGTAACTTGTACTAGTTATATAATTGTAGTAATTATAAATTATTTTGTTAATGTTACAATTATTATGTAGGTAGGTCGTAGGTAATAATTGTAGGAAATACACAATAATAAATGCACTTGAGTACTTCCAATAGTGATGACTGATGAGTAATAAAATTAAGGAATTAATCTACAATAAATAATTTAGAAAACAAAACATTAAATTATAAAACGTTTATTCAAAATAGCACATAATAATAATACAAATTAACTCAAAATATTTATAATTCATACCTATATTAGCATAACAAACATAAAATACAATTTTATGAACACATAGGTAATAAATAAATAATGAAAATACAATATAAGTATATAACAATCTAAATACTGCTTCTTAGAGTTACATAACTACATCCATTTGATAATACACTAATGTTATTTGGAATATAAGAAAACAATGCATGGTGATACACAAATGTACATTCATCATTTAGTTTTACCTCATATGAAAATACATGATCATCAAATACAACAGTATTAGTGCGCTTACACTTAAAAATTACCAAAGTATCATTAAATAAAACAATATCTTCTATTATTCCAAATATAGGAAGATCATTTTCAAGTATATCTAATGTAAGTACTAGCTTTGGCTTATATTTGGTACCGTTTATAGATACCCAAGGACACTTAACAATAGATTTCACTGGACTAAATTGCAAAATTTTTTTTAAAACTTCCAATTCTAAGTCACTCAGTAGCTTGGGAGGACCTGTTTCAAAATGGGAAGGTAATGAACCTTTAAAAAATAAATTGTTTAATTGCAATTGATGTTTGATTGCCAACGTTTTACATATGTTTCTTCTATTGCTAGTAGTGTTTGCAGCTATTTTAGATATCCTATGTTTTGCCTCAAACCTCATTGACCATAATGCTACAAGGGGGCCACATTTTTTTAACATAGTATGGTAATGTAACATGAAATGATGTTTCGGTTTAAGATTTTGTTTACTATACCTAAGATAAAGGTCATGGTGTTCAGCTATTAATGTTTGTAAGAGTTCACACGAATCTATTTGCAGTGACATAGATGTTATTAAATCAAGAATTTGTCTTAAAAGTATATACAAGTGCCATACTGGATCATTTTTGGGAACAAAATCTCCAATTAATAAGCCAAAGTACCGAACAAATACCAAAATTTCAGATGCAGACAGACGAATATTATTTTTATGAATATTATCCATGATTAATACAGGAGGCTTACTGCTACTATCTGGCCCATAATCAAAATTAATCATTCTCTCATTAAGAATTTGTAAGGAAAACATTTTTAATTCATAAATATAATAATTTAATAAAAATGCCATATCAAACTTACATACCCCTTCCAATAAATCATGCATTATGTCCATACCACTTTGATCCAACACATTGAAACCACATACATCATGCCAAACACAAACATCTTTAATGCCACTTGTTGTAACATCACATTCTAAAACATCTAGGTTATATTGTTCCAAACTCCTAATTAAATTAACATCAGCATAGCATTGTTTTCTCATATCTTCTTTCCTTATTTTACATACCCTGCATGGGTAGTTGGAAGAAAAACTTTCTACGAATCCGGTAATGCTATGAATACCAAGATTATCCCCGACAATTAGACCTAATTCAAATTTAATATTTCCTTTAAACTCATCAGATTCAATCTCAATACCAGTTTCCTTTAAATAATTCAACTCATTGATAAGGGGCCTAAAAATTATATGGTTTCCAAATTGCTGTCTGTCAGATGAATGAAATAGTAATGCTAAAAAAATATTGCTCAAGGAAGATTGCCGGTGAATGGGTATGCAAGGAACACTAAAATAGACAGCTCCTAATTTGTGTATACCTGAATGGCTACCCAAAGGATTACCCACCTCATAATCGTCGAAAAATAAAAATAAAGGCAAAACAATTTGACTTTCATCATAATCTTTAATTTTTTTTTTCCAAACAGTACCTTGAATAAAATTCATTAACACAGCATCGCAACATTTAACTTTATTTACATAGTCCATTGTATCTTTTAAAATATCTTTTAGTTGGAAAAATTTTTTTAAAACATCACGAATAGGAATAAATTGTTCAGTACAATGAGTTGGAACGATGGAAAATGTATTGTTGTTTCTATTTTCATTCAGGCTCTGTCCTATTATAATCTCTATGGGCGGAATATAAGAACCACAATCTGTATAATATTTAATTCGCTTATATTCAGTATTTAAATTTGTAAAACGAGATTCAAAGCCTTGAAATATACTATTTATATGATCAGAAATATTTGGAGGAATTCCTGTAGCACAATTCACCAATGACCCTTTAATACCTCTTATTATATCGGTTACACCTTCAGTAACTGTTTGTACAACATTACGTGGGATTTGAGAATTAGCATATAAAGAAGCTAAAAATTGTTCAATTTGGTTACTTGGAAAATTAGGATTATTAAAGTTATCAATCAACAAAGGCTGTATAGGTGGAATTTCAAAGGAAGTAGGTGTATTGACAAAACTTTTTTGACTATTAAATGATGCCAATTCATTACTATGAAGACTAGTCGTTACAAGGTTTTTGGTAAGTTTAGATGCTTCAGAGTAATGAGTAGCAGAAACATGTTTTTTAAATGAATTTAACAAATAAAATGACCTGTTACAATGATTTTCTATACAAATATATTCAATGAAATCATGCTTAGCGTGCTTGTATTTGAAATGTTTACATAATAACACTATATTAGGTGATGTTTCTTTACAAATAAAACAACTAGGCATGATGAAAGTTTTAAGAACTTATGTTTATTTAAAATTTTAAAATTACAATTTTATAGTTTCATAGTGTTATTAAATGAAATAAAAACAAAACATTGATTTAGTTATTTAAATTTAAAACATTAAAATTGAAAAACATAATGTGTAAATTAATACAAATGACATTGAATAATGAAAATTATTATAAAACATTAGTTATCCCTATATCACTTATAAGCGAATTCACTGATACAAACTCAGTGTCCCAAACAGATTTAATTTTATAAAATACCTTTTGAATAAATGTCCAAACTTGTAGACATTCTAATGGATATTCTAAATTTAACGCATGAATAACTTTGAAACAACAATCAATTGCCCCAACAATTGAGTTTAAAACATAATAAGTGTTATCAACATAAACATAAATTTGTGCAATTTCACTGATGCTAGGGCCTACAATTATGATAAAAGGCTGTAAGGTACAACCAAGTTGAGCATACTTGTTTCTTCTTCTTGTTACTGTTTCCTGTAGTTCACTGTAAGATTTCAAATGCGTTATAAAGCCATCTTTCATCTCATGCTTTGAAGGTTTCCAAGAGCTATTTTTTCCTTTCTTTCTTTTGGTAGAAGCTGGACTGAATAAAAAGGGCAAAATTGAAAATGTGGCTATAGCTGATGCTTCTTCACTTGCTGAAAAATAAATTACCTAATAATTAAATAATAATAAACTACTTAAATTAAAACTGGCTATTTACCTAATGCTAAATCAAGATATTCATTCAAAATTCCTTTGATGGTACTGTCCCTTAATTTCAGTGATGCAGTTTTTGCAAGTTCTAAAATTCTTGTTTTATAAAGCGGAAATGTTTCATAAAGACTGTTTATTTTGTCAGGATGTATGAAGTTAAAATCATCAATCAACTAAAAATATAAGAAATATTTACATGAATACTAAAAAATATCAATTATTACATTTATTAAGTACATTCTAATAACTTTATTCATGACCAACATTAAAATGTTTTAAATAAAATAAATATTGATCATGAAAAAAGCAATTGTAATTGTGAAAAATTGTATTATAGTTGATTAAATCTTACTAGATTATACCCTGCTGGTTTTTGTAACGCTGGGTACTCCTTCATGTAATCAGCTATGGATATATCTTCATAATTTGTGTCCAAAATTTTTTTTAAACGTATGGTTCTTGTAATAGACCAATGTTTTACTACAAGATCCCACGGATCAGAAGAATTGTGGAGCCAAGATAACGATTCATCGACATTTTCACCATCTATGAAAAAAATGTAAAAAATATGTTGGTATTTTGTTTTCTATATAAAATTAAAATCTTTACCAGTATAAACAACTTGTTGGGTACTAGCTAGTAGTAGTGCTGATTTTGGCAGTGAATGGTCTGTATGCTTAGGAGAGTTGACTATTAATCCTGCTTTCTTATATTCCCTCCTCCTGTTGTTAAAACAGTCCAATAGTTTTCCTTTAGCAGACTTTTTTAACATGGGGCCTGTTGAATAAAATATAAAAGATTAAAAAATAAATAAAGTTAAAAGATAGATGCAAACATATATGAAATATTTTACCATAGTTTATGTACGGAATAAAATAAGTGCTTATATGTTCCCCTGGGAAAATTTTAACAATTTCTTGAGAAAGACTGAGTAAACGTGGAGTTTTAAAAAGTTTTTCTGGGTCGTCTTGTAGTTCTCTTCTTACTATAATGTTACACAGTTTTCTTCTAGCAGCATTGTCTAATGTTGTTTTATTGGCTGCCAAAATTGCACGACCTTCAGTATTTTTTTTCAAATAGTCCAACAGTGGAAGACCCTAAACATTTTATAATTGTATTAAAATCTAAATATTATAAATAAATCAATGTTTAAATCAATGTTAACTCCTGGTTAAAAAAATTATAAATATTTGTAGAAAACATATTTTTTTAAATTGTATTATATTGCCACTATATTGTGATTTGTGTCGTATGCATGCCTTAAATACTAATGATGTATTATTGTGAAATTAATATTAAAACATTATAAGACTTATTGACTAAGGGGTTACATTTGTATTGATAATTAAATTTAAAATATGTTTTCACCGTATGTAACAATTTTTATTAGGTACCTATTCTGAGGACTACTAAGATACAATGATATTATTTAATTAGAGAATTTCATAACTTGCTTTGAAATTTAAATATCAATAAAAGCCTATGAAATACCATTATTAATATTCTTATCTTTGAGTTTTATAATAGATAAATTCACTGAAATATTAAAGCTAAAAACACAAATGGTTCTGCTGAACGCAAATTTGGTGTGCACTTTTAGTAGGTACATTTATAAATTTATAATATGGAAACAAAACACACTCCATAGGTAAAATAAGTAATACAAAAAAATTTATATCTACCTCATCTGTTTTACTATCTATAGAAGAATATGTCGATGTTTCACTATTCAAGACTACAGACTCAGTATCATTAGTATTTGGAGTTAAAATACGTTCTTCAAGTTCAGGAATAGTTAATGGTGGTGTGATATTTATATTTAGGTCTTGAGGATAATCATTTGAAATATCCTAATAATATAGATGAATCAATTTTTAATAAGTAACAATCGCAACATGTAAGTACCAAAATAATTTAAAAAATATATGACCATTACAGAAAATTAAAAAAAAAAACTTCAACATTAAATTTAAAATGTAGTAATCACCAAATTTAATTAAATAGAAATACTATAACTTACCAAAAAGTTTACTTTATTATTTGTCATATCTAATATTTTACGCCAATCATTTATATTAGATTTTAATTTGCCTCTATCACCAATTTTTGGTACTATTTCTTTGAGCATATCTTCATCGAGCATACTTAGGCATGAAACATCTATTCCATGATCTAACGCATATATAAATTAAGTTTATTAAGTTAAATTTAGCTATTGATCATTTTTAATTATTGTAAATATTTTTTAATAAATTTAAAAATGATACCTATAAGTATTTATTAATACTGATTAAGATTTGATGAAATTTGATTAAGTATTACTTAATATATTATGTTTATAAATAATTATTATTATCTAAGTCATAGTTCTAATTTTATTTTATTATAAGACATAGGTACTGGTGGAATTTACATTTGTTTTTCAAGTAAAAAATAGTACCGGTGGAATTTACATGTTATAAATCCAACCCAAAAATCGACTACCTGTAAATCGGTGGCATTTACAAACGCCCATTCCTACATAGGTATCTAGTCTATATTATATCATAAAAAACTATGTGTAAAAGAACAAAAGGGTTGCATCAAATAAGATTATTGTAATTATGAACACGTACCTTTGAAAACATCAATGTAGCTCGATAATCCCCAAGCATGAAGCATGTCGACGACGTCAGAATCAGCCATAATATAGAATATACCTACACTTATTATAATATTAATAGCGTAAAATATATAAAAAGTAATAATAAAATTTAAACACTGAAACTGAACGGACGAGCCACGAGGCAGTGAATGGTGACTTGGTAGTTGGTAGTTTGTGGTTACCTAATTGCCTTAGCACAGCGCATTGCAGTATTGACTATTGGTCGCTGGGTTTTCCCCAGAATTTTAGAGATAACAACGAAAATTTGGTAACGGACAATCCTTATTATGTTATTTTTAACGCACAATTGTTATTAGCACAATTCGTTTGGTAAATACAACCAAAAAATAGTGAATACAACGTAATCACTCACAAACTTAACAATACATTGAGTTGAATCAATACTAGCGACTGCTAACATTAACATTTTCCCATGTAAAGTATACAAAAGTTTGCAATAATTATTGAGTATATACAACAAAATAGATTTTTCATTTTACTATATAGTGTTGTATCAGCTCCACCACAAAAATGTCAAAATATGTTACCAGAACACTATGAGGTTGGTAGTTTTAACACCACACTTGGTAGTTATTACAAGAAGGAATAGTAATTACTACATAACCATTCATCTACGATTACACAATTATTATATTTACTTTTTATTTTGTAACATCTACATAATATGTGTTGTTTTAAATATGAATATGGTTATATTAGAATAATCACGATCGACAAAATTAATTTTGTTGCTGTTGTTATTCACTTAGGTAGGTTATACAATTTTGTTTGTTCTATCAACTGAATTATGATTAACAATACAAATTAATATTCAACATAACTATTTTGTTAAAACTCACAGAGTTATTTTTTTCCGTGTATATGGTAACGATTTACAATAATACAAATTAATGTTTTATCTGTACCTGGTTTCATCTCGGTACATATTTGTATAAATTAAAATACTATAGGGCACTTTGTGACATAGTTATTATGTAGCTTGAATATTTGTTCAACTTTTTTCTAACTGACTAGAGTTAATTTTATTTCCTATCTTAACTGATCGGGTTAAATTTTTTCTTTGTTAACTTTTAACTTTAGATGTGGGCAATTTAATGGAATTAACTTAACTTGTCACAGTTAATTATTTTCATTAACTCGCACAATATTTAACCAAACTCACAGTTAATCATTTTCAAAATAGAAAGGTGGCTGAATATTATCCATAAATAAAGTATTATACATTGAAAATATACGTAGTAGGTACTTGTAATTAGTGCGTATTTATATTGTTTATGTTGTATATAATATATACTATATATAGTATACGTACTTTATGGAGGGCTTCAAAATTGTAGTTTTTAATATATTGTATTATATCATATTTTAATTTCAAACGGAAATTTAAAAAGTACGATACAAGAATAAATAGTAAAAATTCAATGTGAATGCATTAATTTTTTTTATTTCCAAATTTTTAAACTAAATTATCAAAAATTACAAAGTATGCTCTAAAAAATTGTGAAGTTAATAAAAATGCTCTATTAATCTAAAAATCACTAAATACGCAACAATATTCACTATAAACTTTTGATATATTTTTCGTCATATCACGAAATGAATTTCTGGCTCATCGAGCAACAAATCTCATTTTCCAAATACACCATGCGAATTCAACTACTTTCGAACCCTAGTAATCACTGATTATTATCGTATTTTCGATACGAACGTTGTAAACGAAACTTGAATAATCGAATCAATTCGATTATTTTAAATATCATTAAAATAATAAAATAATCGAATAAAACATTCAAATGATAAAATTAGTAGTAAAATACATGATAAAATAAACATGTTATGGTAAAAATTATAAATAATCGAATGCTTTTCTTATCTCACTTTTACTTCTCTTACCCGTATACTATTGACTACTGTATAAAATATAAATGTATGATTAGTAATATATTTATTCAAAGCAATGCAATTCGAATAAATAATTCGATGATTAGTTCATTCAATTATTTGATTTTTTTTTTTCAACTACTAATCATTCGAATGATAAAACAATTGAATGAACATAAATTTATTATTAAAAAATGATCTCTATTCTCTATTAGGTATTTAATATTTATAGGTAAACTAGCTGGTTTACCCGGCTTCGCCCGAGAGGTATTCGACTATTTTATATAAAAAAATGAGGATGAAAAAACTTCTATTTTCTTATATTGTACCAACTTGGATTGGACGGCATCAAATCGAGTGCATTCTTAAAACTACGAATGTACGAATTATTTCTATGCAACATAAATTACAAATCATATAGTATTTGTTTATCTTTATTGGGAGCAATAGACAAACGCCTTTTCACTTCATTCTCTGAGTCACCCATAAAATATATCTGTAAAAACTTTGGTTCTTCTGTACCGGTGGGTAATAAAAAACCAGCCAAATGATAGACTTGACCTTGGACTTTAAATGTTGGCATGAAATTTCCATGTCTAATTTCTGTTGCACCAAACGATGTCATTTGGAAAGCCGAATTATAAACACGTATCATGGCAAAAAAATGTTTTGAATATTCACGAGAAAAATTTAAGAGACATTTTAATGGTTCAGGTGGATCAGCAATGTTTTCCAAAACAACTTTTCCTCCTGAACAGCAAAAACCTGCAGGCTCTTTGGACCATTTCAATGCACGACAATAATATTACATTTTAAATTCATATTTCCTATGATAACGTGAGAATCATTTTTATAATCTATTAATTTATCATAAGTAGGTAAATGCCGAAATTTCACGGCGACGGCACGGAACACGTCGTGGTTCAACTAAATTTTCGTCAATAGGAAAATTAAATGCAAAGCTGTTGTTATTAATATTGTTTTCATTAATACTACTAACACTATTGGTAATAGGTATATTATTTATATTATTATCATCATTATTGTTACTATCGCTGTTAATATTGCAATTACCTGGCGAGCCATTGTTATTTCGACTTAATCTGAGTAAACGTTGACGTTTTATTATATTCGACGAACTACCTAAATTAATTTTCCTTTTCATTGTGATACATTTTAATAATTAAGAGAAACGAATAAAAATTTAAAAATTATAGAAATTAAATTAAAATTAAACACTACTACTTATTATTATTAGTACTGTTTACTATTTAAATGCAGGCATCTCGAATATTCGACAATACATCGATACACAAACATTGGGCAGCGTTCCGACTTTTACGAAGCTTCACTTAAAATGTCGGTCGGTCCGTCCTTCGTAGCCACGGAATTTCCGAATGCATTCACCGCGCACAACGCCCGATGTTTTGTCGCCGTACGGGTGGGGGAAACCCGATCATGGAATAATCATCGGCCGTCGGTCACGCCAGGGATCAGGGAGAATCGAAATGTAGTGATTGTGGAAACCCAGAACGTCGCGTTGTCATCATCGCGGTTCCAAGAAAGATTTTCCATTAGCAACGAATAAAGATATGAACTATCGCGCGACGGTTTGGGCGGCCAAGTCTAGCCGCCGTCCGTTGCCGTACCGCGAACCTCACCCACTAATTTATTAATTACGTAAAATTTTAGTCTCGAATTTTCTCGAAATATATTATAGATAATTCGATAAGCGTCGCGCGTTATTGATTGTCGCCACACGACTACTAATCATTCGATTATTTTTGTTTTCGATTACTAATCCTTCGATTATTCCCATCACTAGTGTCATGTAGAAAAACGTTGTCTCTGCACGCCGCATGCCTATCGTACGAATACAATTATTATTATTATTGTTATGATTATTTGCGCGTGTTATTATAACACGTCGGTGATGTTACGTTATCGTGATCGCCCACGCCGACACGTTCCCGAGAAAAGTCCACACGACCGGCCGTTGAACCGTTTTCGATAACGCCTTCTCGGAACGCTACCCAGGGCTCTTTCGCCCCAACGCACGGCGGCCGCGGCGTAGTTATGACGGATGGGGATGATGCTGGTGGATCCATTTTTTCATTCGTGTGAGATCTGGTATGAGGAACACGAGGAACAACTCGTTTTTTTTTTTTTTGTGACTACTAATATTCACGAGAAATTAAGTTATAACTAACGAAAAACAATATTGATATAATATATTATACATTTTTATTTCGTATCACATCTACGTTGATATATTGTATATTATGTTGTTTATTGTGGTTCGGTCGCCATACATAAATTATCAAACTCGTTGCTCAGATAATATTGATTAATATATTCAAATTGATAAATGTTTCCATTTCAATGTTGGTATAAATACCAACATATATTTTATGAGATATTTACCGAAAAAAAAATTCGATTCTGTCCTTATAAATTATTAAAGCATGGAGATAAGATGTGCACGGAGCTACTAACTTCTTATTTTTCGTGTAAAATATGACGTATAACAAACGTTTAATATTTCAATAGAAAAATTTCTCGATGTATATTTATGAAAATTGTTTTATTAAAGTGTTTGCTAAATGTGAAATTGCATCATGTATGTTAAATTATTAAAATTATGATATTTGTGTGGTTATTTTTAATTTTTATTCATATTAGTTAGATCCAACTTGTGTGTAACCCGAAAAAACTGATTTGAATTTGAAATTGGAAACACAATTCAATATTTGGTACACAACTCATTTGCAGCCGTCGATTGTTGTCGTGCGGGTAAAGGCGCCCTTCAACAAACGCCCGCGGCGGCAAACCCAGTGGCGTAGCCAGGGGGGGGGGTGTTTTGGGTGTTAAAACACCCCCTTTCTTCTTTGGCCATAACTGTGCTGATTATATATTTATACGTTGTGTTTAAAATTCAGTCATTTGGTCGCAACAATTCGGTCGTGGTAAAATCTATTGGTACGACTCTGGGTTTATTATTATAAGAACAAATTGAAACAAAACGTATAATAAATGTTATAACTGCTTTAGCTGAATGTAACGAAGACATATTTACATCGATATACGTGCTTTGAATTGTTTTAGCTTATTTCCCAGTAATACTGCAACTAGTGAAAGATCGTTTTCAACCCTTCGGTGAATAAAGACCTATCTGAAGAGTACGATAAGAAATAATCGACTTGACGGGTTGAAATAACTGAACATTCACTGTGATATAGAAGTATCTGTTGAATAAATTGTAGAAAATATGGCGAGAAAGAGTCACCCCGCATTAGACCGAAATACATTTTCTTGTTAATATTTACATTATTATTATTTATAAAAAAGTATAACAATTTATTTGAAATACAGTAGAACCTCGATTATCCGAACTAATTGGGACCACACCTAGTTCGGATACGCAAAAGTTCGGATGTTGGAAATAAAATTTTTTTTTTTTTTTAACAGTTAGATACTCTATATTTATTATTATTATTATTATTACTAATATTTTATCGGTACTACATACATTACATTATTAAAAATACATTATATACATAGGAACATATTATTATATAATATTATGCTTATCATATGTTTTTGAAAAAATTATCGATTTTCATTTGACGACGAGCTGCAACGCGCTTTTTTGCAGCCAAGTCTCGCAAACGTTTAAGACGAATTAATTGATAAGCCCGTTACGTTTTGATTATCTACGCACTAACGATTCACACACGTATACATTCATATATGTATGTACTGTAATAAACCAAAAGCAAAATTTATGATAAATTCAATAAACCGGCCGCGGATACGAGTGCTTCTACGAGTTTTACCGTTCGGATAGCAGAACGTTCGGATACTCTAATTGTAGTTCGGATAATAGAGGGTTCGTATAACGGAGGTTCGGATAATCGAGTCTCTACTGTATATATATATACATATTTGGAAGTTAAACGCATATTGTAATTTATTCTAATGAATAATGGCTACGTTATAGGGAGTGCTCACAAGATACATTTTATATTAAATGAAAAACACCCCCCCCCTTAAAAAAATACGTCCTGGCTTCGCCACTGGGCGAACCGGATCCAAAACCACCGGTTCAAACGCTGCCGCCGCGGTCGCCGGGACGGACGCGTCACTCGCGATCGGCCGCTGGAGATTCATCGCTTTCCCGACCTTTGCGCCCGGTCGTCGTCGGGGTGACTTTTGCAGCGACTTTTGCAGTGACTTTCATCACTGCGTGCGCGCGCGTACGACCTAACGACGTGTGCGCCGACGACGACGGCCGTCGAGACGAGGACAAAGGGCGGCGTGTTTCGCTCCCGCTAAAAGCTTTGTGACGTGAAACGCGCATTCCGCGGGGCTCCTGCAGCGGACCTGTGCGGGCGGCGGCGGCGGTCGCGTGCGGCGCGCTCCTCGCCAATCGTAGCTCGTCATTAGCGCGCCGACACGGGCTATCGTTTAACGGCGTTCGACGTGTGCGTCTGACAAGTCACTTTCCAATGAATAATAACGTCCCGCCGACTGCAATACGACGGCGGCGGCGGTGCCCCCCATCACACACACACACACACACACACACACACACACACACACACACACACACACACACACACACACACACACACACACACACACACACACACACACACACACACATAAATACGTCCACGTATCTACCATTATTGTTTTTATTATTGCACGCCGTCGTATATACGTGTACACGTACAGATTTATTAATTCAGCCGATCGTATTTATAAATATAATAGATATATGTGTACGTGTGTGTACATCATAATGCCGTCGATCAATCGGCGAAACAACGAAAACAGAAAACGGTGATCAATACTATTAACTCCGGTCAGTCGCCATTGTTTTTGTCTGACAATATAAATATGACCCCGTTGTTTTTATACGCACGTGAGGGTATGCATATGTGTGTGTATCACATTATTCTTGATTTTTTAATGGAATTTTTTTTTTGTCGTCCCCCGCCGTATTTGTTTTATTTTTTTATCGTAAACAAATATTTGTCCGCGTTTTCATCACGTCGTGTTATTATTATTACTATTATTATTATTATTGCGATTCGAAATATCCTCCGGCCGACATTTTGTGTTGTCCGCGCGCCGTTTTCACCGCGTGTAATTATCGGTGCTACGATTTTTGTTAGCAAATATAATGATTTATTATTATTATCATTTTTTTATTTTATTTAAATTTCCTACGAACAATTCGTCAAAGTAAAAAAAAAAATAAAAAAAACATGAAAAAAAAAAATAAAAATTTTTCGTTTTATCCCGGTCGTTACGGGATATGATTTTGTTTTCCGTTTGTTTTCGTACGTCACACATGATATTATTATATTCGGGAACGTAACGGCGCGTCTGCGTTGGACGCGCGTCCGCGATAATCATATGCAATCGTGTACCTCGGTGACAGATCGTTTTGTTTTTTCTACATTTCCTCAAATTCTCACTCTTGTACTCGGCTCTCTCTGTTAAAAACGAAAAACAAAAAAAAAAAAAAAAACGTAAACCGAACAAAATAGCTTTTGACTCGACGTCGTGTATATAACATATTCACGTGCCGACGGTACGCGTCGTCTCGCGGTCCCGTGACGGACGTATCGCGCTGTACACACGCGGTGTTACACAAACGTTTTGTGTTAATGCCGTATTATTATTATTGTACTTAATGACAATTAAAACACCAGCCCAAGGTTTTTTTTAGTGTGAAGTGAGAAAATTAATTGTGCAGTGAAAATTATTACTTTGTGGAGTGCAAATACAATTGCTCATTTTTTTTTTTTTTTTTTTTATAGGATAATCGCGTGAACCTTAAATAAAAAATCTCAGACGTTTAGTTTTATCTTGCTCTCTGAGCGAATAATGTGAGTTGCAAATTGACAAATATTGTTATCAACAATCTCGATAACATGATAACCTACTGTTTCGTTTATCAAAATGTTTATTTTACTGGCGTTTTTATTCTTATAAGCTTATTTCAGTACTCTATGGTTACATTGGGGCGAAGCCGGGTAATTTAGCTAGTTATGTATAAATAGCTGATTGATTTAGTATGTCGTGGGCAATATTTATACGCAGCAGTTAATTGTTAAGTTCCCTACTTCATTCTAGGAGCGGGAATAAATTTGTGCAGTCAGAAAATGTCATTAAAAAACCCCTTGCACCAGCCCCTGCGTAAGCGTACGAGCGTTCAAACTCGTCTAGACAAACTTTGCCGCTCTCTCGAACCATTATGAATATGGTTTTTACCATTTTTTTCTGCTGAAAAGTTTGGCTAAATGTCGTCTCGTTTCGAAATTATTTAGTGACATTATCAGATTGCGATTAGAGTGTAGGCATCGATTTCACGTCGACTAAGCGTCCGTGTTCAGACTTCGTACTTTTTCCACTGTACACCGGCTAGTCCATACATATTTAACGTGGGTAATGTACAACTACTACTCTGTTTATGTGATTACGGTTTACATTAACCCGGTGATGTGTTCACTACGCGTAAGGCCGTAGCGTATACACCCGTACACCTGTAAGTGCGGTATTGTTTGCCGTACACGTGTGTATGTGTGTGTGCGTTGATATTTGATGATTATGCACTATTCAGCTATTCGGTGCATTTGGTATTTTGAAATGAAGCCATATTATCACGAGAAGTATTTCAAACACTAAAACCGCCGACGGCTATTGCAGCGAACTCCCGCGACGCAAAGGTAACGCATCGAAATTCCGCGCCGGGGTGGTTTGCGTTTTGATCTATAATTCGTAAAGTTAAAACATTTCAAAAATTGTCGGTATCTCGCGGTTAGTTTTATAAAAACAATACCGCGTAGAGTGGGGTGGAATGCGGGTAGGATTTTTTTTTCAAATTTATTCGATTCGCTCATCGTTCGTTATAGCCACTACGTAGGTATGATTTTTGCGGAAACGTCGAAGTGCTTTTTCACTAAACCTTAGTGCGAAAATATTTAACGAAATATTGATGGTCGATCTAGTATTTTTGACCACGACACGTTTTAATTTTTTTTATCGTACAATAATCGTCCAGGTTCTTAAAATCCTCGTGACTTATCCCACATTCTTTTTAACTGTCCTTCCTTGCACACAAAGCGCATCATCTTATTTCAACTACTAAAAACCTTTAATATAACACCAAACCCTTGTTCTATACTTGAATCTAACTCTGAAATAACCATCACCCAAATCATTGCACTTATATTGGAAGCTGGCTTTAGCATTTAAGTTTTCTATAAATTTGTATTGTTTTATTTAATTTGATTATAATTATTAAGCTATAATTGTTTCTACAAGAAGCTAATAAAAAAAAAAAAAAAAAATAGTTCAGGTTTTTATTTTATGGACTACAGTCTCCGGACAGTGGTGATAATTTGAAATCACTCATAATTATTAATTAATTTAAGTAGTGAATGAAATAAACTTCGTAACACTCGACAACCAACATGGACGATCGACGGAAAAAACGAGACTAATATTGTACTATTCCGGGCTTTGCGATACATTTTTATCATGAGAACCTTATTGTTATAGTATTATTGGCTATTGCTTATCGTTAGTGTTATCGTTCTTTGACATTGATTATTTGTTAAAACTTAGACGAACAGAAAATAGAAACTTTAATGTAGCGATATCGAATATCGATGTACTTTCGATAAATTAGTCTCATCGATATCGTAAAATTGGTTCGATATCGAAAAACGATATCGTTGTGCATCACTACCGTATACACGTGCGAGCACTTTGTTCCATGTGCTTGTGATGTCAGATTTTCGTACACGCGCGTAAACGATTTGAGATCCAGACAAACGGAATGTCTGGCCTGGATATTCGTTTGTTTCCGTAACTTTTGACTTTGGAACAATTACGAGATTTATTTGAAAACATACACTTGATCGTTATTACACATTAGCGTAACGATGCGATCTCACGAAAAAAAAAAAAAAAAAGAAGAAGAAGAAAAAAAGAAGATTACTTCGAAGACAACTGCATTTTCGGGTGAAACCGCGTTATTTTTTTCACACGCGTGTGCCTGGCGAAAGATAAAAAATCGTTTTAAATAAATTAAATCGTCGCGTCACACAAAACAATTATTTCGAACGCACGCGTTTGTTTTCACATTGTGGCTTTGCTCGAGCCTTTGCGGCGCACACCTTTGCGTCACGACCAGCGTGGCTATTTTTTACGTTTGCACGCTATGAGACGTTTATAACTAGTATAACTTTATTTTTTTTTCTTTTGCTGACATTTATTACTCTTGAAGAGTTTTCGCTACCATCACGATCTGCATCCATTCTTCCCTGTTATGAACTATTGTTCTTCACTCTCGTACTCCTATTTTCTTGAGATCTTCCACTGCATCCAACATTTCTAGGCCGCACAGTGGTCGGAAATACAATTTTAGCTGGACAAAATTATTTTATTTACAATATGAGTTGCTTATGTTGTTTAATTCAAATTTCAATAATTATAAAGTTGTAAATTAACTAACAATTTACTAGATTGAAAGAAATTTAAGTTTCAGTTTTTACAATTACAATAAATATAGGTAATGAATTTTGTTCTGAAAATTATACATTATTTTATTCAGAATCACTGTCTTCGTCACTGTTACTGTCGGATTATCAGTTTTTCATTAAATTCGACTATTAGCAGTGTTCGAGTGGGAGAGGATAACGATTGGTTTACTATACTACAAGCAGCTCGTTTTCCTGATTTGTACAATGCAGTTTTAGCGGCATATACGTAATATTTCTGTAGAAGTATAAGATTAATGAGTTGTTGAACTTTCCGTCGTTGACTTCTATCAGAAGAATCGGAAAAAAATTTTTGAGGTCTGTCGACATTTGAAATGGTAGTGGTGGTATCGATGATATCTTTTGTGGTATGACAAATATTTTTTTTAGCCAATCAATATTGGATTCACTAAATCTGCGCACATTGCGTGAGCTTTTTATCCAAAATTCGCTTAAAACGGTTGTGAAATTGAAAATGTTTAAAGTGGTTATGCTGCTTTAATATCACAAAGGCTAATAAATGTTTATCTATATAGTGTAATAGATATAGTATCAAGTGCTACGTATCTTATTTGTAATCCAATTACTTTTGCATTTTGTCCACCTAAAGTTGCATTTCCGACCAATGTGGGCTATACACGAGGTCACTTCCCTGTAGGTCTCGATTACAGCACTGCCCTAACTGTCTCTTCCTCGTCCCTGCGCATTACGCGACTAAGCCATTGTATATTCGCTGGCCACTTATGAAGCTACTGACTGTAGTTAGTAACTAATGTAACGCTACGCTGAAATCTTTGTTTGGGGATTTATCGATTCCGCCGAAACACCTGGTTTAAAAAAAAAAAATCATATATCGATTCCGCCGGCTAGGTACTATACATAGTACGCACAAAAATAATATAGTTTAGTAAATGGTTAATCATACTATTTAGTTATTATTTAATACTTTTCAATTCATAATAATATCTAGCTCAAAAAATAATCATAATACACATATATACATATATAAATTATAAAACATTAAGGTCAGTATTATACAAAATAACAAAATACTCTTTCATCAATAGGACAAATCGACATCATATCGGATGTGAAACATTCACTAACTTCTTCCGGATCCAATAATGGTAAACCGAATAACCATTTTAGCTACTTACCGATTTCACTCGATTTATCTTTATATTCTTTAGACAAGCCTAATAATCATATAAAATATAAATTAAAACAGTAGCCGACGAAATCAATAGCCGGCGGAATCGATAAATGATTTTTATAAACAGTAGCCGGCGGAATCGATATATGATTTTTATGAACAGTAGCCGGCGGAATCAATAACCGGCGGAATCGATACTAAATCGGCGGAAGCGATATACGCCCCTTTGTTTGACGTAAACCCGCCGTGCGTACCTGAGGCGTATTTAGAATTTTGTGTTTTTTTTTTTTTTTTTTTTTTTTTTTGTTTTTGCAACAGACGTCAGTGGCCGAAGTATCTCTCCAAGTGAAATTCCCCAAATTCGCAACTTATCGCGAAACAAAAATCAGGAATTCCGCTAAAATATTCCAACAACTATTCAAAGTCTTTTATACGAATTGAGTCGTCGAACTTAGATACTGAATTAGTACGTCGTGACAAACTCGAATAGAATAATATTGTCAAAACAACGGTGTGGAAATTTTACGACTTACTTCCGATAGAGAACAGACAGAATTTTTTATGAAAATTTCCTCGAATTTGTGGGGTGACGGGTTTTAACCACCATCAATACACACTCCCTCGCGTGCGTGGTCTATATCGTGCGAGATACGAGCCGGGGATTACCTTTTCAATGCAGGGGTTCGTGGTAAATGTAAACGTTCGAATGAATTTTTTTCATTTCAAAGTCATCACGTGAACATGCATGGACAATAATTACCGTATGGGTAGCTGATGGGGGGGGGGGTGAAAACGACGTCAAACGATTTGTCATAACCGGTTGGACTCGCACGAGGTTTCGAATCGAGAACAAGACGACGATTTACACGAATGGGGACTGGGGACTCGAGCGCACGATATTAGTACGTATATCACAACGGGCACGCGCAGTGATGTTATATGCCAGTACGGTTAAGTTCGGTAGAGTCCGCCGACAACATGTAACGTTATATTATGAGTTTGCACTTTTACGCACTACGAAAGAGTAAATGGTTTTAACACGCGTAAAATCATTGGTTTAACACTGGATTTTGTAAGAACAGTTAGAAGAATTGTTGAGTCACGATAGATTTTACATATTATTATTAAGATTAATAATTGCCGTGCGGACTAACGCCGGCGGCGGAGCCAAACCGCTGCCGAACGGTCTTACATATTGTTGGTTCTATGGACGACTGACTATCCCACTTTCAGTAGTGTTAGTTGTTCATGTACAAAATGTTTATTCTGCATTTATAAAATAATAGTAATAACTAATAATAAATTGCAGAAGGCAACGGGAAACTACTGCACAGTAACCCTTCCTTCCTTAGTTAAAACTTATCTTAGGATGGTTGCAAACCAACCCTCGGGTTGATGACCCTAAGAAGAAGAAGTAATAATAATAAAGAATGTATTGGGTGGTCGAATATATGTTATATAAGCATATTTGCATATAACAGTGGCGTATTTAGGATTTTGCTGCTTTGGGTACTCAGTTTTTTTTTACGCCCTATTCTCCTCACCGGTTTTTCATATTGGCGATTTTTCTTACCCACAAGAAAACTCACAATACACGTGATTTGGTAATAGTGTCTTGCAGTATGAAAATCTATCGAGTGCCCTAGGACGTTGTATGTCGTAAGTATACTTTCAGTAATACCCGCGACAATAAAATAATCAAAGCAAATTGTAAATTTTCTTAATTTAGCTTATCATCTGTTTACGAAATGGTGAACAAAATGTCAACAAAGGAAAAAAACGGCGAAAGAATTAATGGTGTATAATTAATATTTAAGAGAAGAAAAACGAACCGCTTTTGATTTTGCGAAATTCTCAATTAATTTTTACACCAATACTATTTTAACCGATTGTATGAATGAAAAAAATGGATGATTAATTGATCGTGATACTTTTGGTATCGAAAAACGCAAATTCATAAGAGAGGTAGGTAGTACTGTGTTTTGTTTTTGAACAGCCGACGACAAACAACACACCAATATACGCACTCATAATGAAATTTGGAGATTAATTTCACAAAATAGCCAAGTTTTCGTTATAAATTCGCCTATGAAAAAAAAATTAACTAACATTTTTACTTTTTTTTTTTTTTACAACTGCTTAAATCATTATAAATCTTTAAAAAAAAAGGTTCCAGTTAAATTTGCTGCCCTCCAAAAAGTGCTTCCCGGGGCGATTGTCCTCCTCGCTCCCCTCCCCCCTAAATACGCTACTGAGTAGGCACGTGGAAGAAGACGCCTTTTTCCGGCGCGCACGGGGCGGCGATGCGATTTGCTCGTACAATAATGCGCCGTAAACACGCCGCGTTCGAAATTCGTTATTCGAATGCCGTCGTTTCGGATTAAATAAAATATAATATTATAAATATGCATTATTATTTTCCGACGTGCGTCTATAGCCGCTAATGTGTACGGGAAACGAAAAGAGCGACGGGACGCACCGCCGATATTAAAATGTTATATTTCCAGTTGATATTTCATATCCGCCGCCGAAGAATGCGCGTACACATTGTACACGATAATAATAATAATAATAATACAATATACGTACGCGTGTTCGCGAATAGAGTGGCGAAAATAATAATAAACGTCGCGTATATTATGGAGGTATACCTTACTACGAAGGCGGGTACACGCGTGTGTATGATAATAATAATAATAATACGTATGTTATTGTCGAACGATTCCTGTAAAAGAGCACTTATTTTGCGTATTTTTTTTTTTTTTTTTTTTAATTCAAACGATTTCCAGCGACTCGGAGTCGCGGCGGTATTGCATTTTTCTCGTACTCACGCCACATAGGGTTCACCGTCGTCGTCGACGGCATATTATTTATTTATAACGTGATATTATATTTTGTGTACCACACACACGACGTCGTGTCTACGGTAGAAAATATTTCGAGACGAGTGTCTTCATTTCGTTTTTTTTTTTTTTTTTTTTATTATACGAGATAATTTTCTCTTGGAGACGACGATGTTTGTGTCGCGTCGACGTTGTCGTGGCATAGCACTTTAAAGTATAATTTATAAACTCGTTAAACTTAAAAACACATTACCGATAAAAACTATACGTAATACATATTTTTCGTTTTATCAATCAATAATTCAATATGGTCTTCTAGTTTGTGGTGGTGTAAAAGATAATAATATCAAAAGTTTACAGCAAAATCAAAATAGCATAGTAAGCATAATACTAAATTAAAAATCACTAGAAGTCTCCACTAAATTAAGTTATAAAATACTAGGTGCACTGCCGATAAGGTTTCTTTATAAAAAAAATCGAAATACTTTACATAATTAATAAAACTGCCTATTCGCAAAACTACAATATACGTTATTTTAATAACATTAGAGAACACGGAGCATATGATTTACCTGTTAAATAGACTAAAAAATATTTTGGTCAATCTTTTGTTGACTACCTAGGTCCCAAATTTTTTAATCAAATGCCTATTATAACAAAGAAAGATATCCACTTCGGATTATTAAATAGGAAAACATTAGTATATAGCTGGCTATTTTATGTTTTATAATAATTATGTAACATTTAAGTAATATGATAATTTCTAAATCCAAATTGATATTCTTATTATTTTGTGAAAAACTCGTGTGTTCCGATAATAATTATTAATCATGTTCTGTTTTATTTCTGTATACGTATAACCATTTTTAATCATATTATTATTATATTTATTTTTATTTCTCATTCAACTGTGTGATGCTAATAAGAAAATGTATGAATCTCTACTCCATCATAAGCTACTACGGCTTAAAGGAATAGAAATTTTTGTATTTATATACTTTAATTGTTGTATTATGTATAAATAAATAAATTTTCCTAAAAAAAAAATCGTGCACGTCCCTTCCGGTGTCTTTTGCGACGCATTACGCGCGCTTTTATAATTTGACATAAAATAATTAATAATAATCAAATAAAAAAGACGATAAATAAAATAGTTAGTGACCTTGGTGATTATGAGTGTATCAATGAAATCATAAAAAGTCAATATGTCTAAACATAATATCGTATGGTATATTAATATGTACTTAGAATATGTATTACTTATGTAATTTTTTTGTTTCTGAATCTTTTTTTCTTTCTGTTTTTGTTTGTGATTTAATTATATCATATTTTTTATTTCTACATATAAGTATTTACTTTAAACGAATTATGATATCGTTGAACTCCGTATACCTGCAGATACGAGCTTATAGCTCAGTTGGTATTCGTATCAGCTTTTATTAATTTATCTCATTGTAATTATTTAATAATTGTAATTGTTTTGGATGAATAAATAAAAAAAAAAAACAAAAATTTTAGGCTCGTGAATCGGATGGACTACGTGATGCGTTCACAGTCAAAGGCGTCGAACGATCGTCCGTGTCGAAAGTTAATTACCAGGTCGATTTTGTTATTATGGCGAACGACGCCGTTTCGAGTATTTTTCCGTCACTTCCACGAAGGTTACGGCGAAGACTCGTGTTCCGATGGTTAGAGGTGGTGGATGGAGTACCTCAGGTTAAATAATGAATAAAAAATATGAGCCGTCGCGGGACGCCTGGCAGATGTGAAACATCAAAAAAAATTTTTTTTTGTAATAATGTTGAAAATATATAGTGAATAAGATGACTATGAAATAATTTCTAAATTAATATCATAAGAATATTTTGTTTTTTATTTGCATATGAAGTACTTAAAAGATTTACAAAAACATACAAAAATATATAAATGTAATAATGTAACTACTCTAATCAATATTATCTGTTGCTTCGTCAGTTATTTCTGTGACAGTAGCAGTTGATGCTTCTAAGTTCTAATGGTACAGTTACTGGTATCAATGTAACAATTGGACGATGATAACTGAAATATGCAACAAAAGTACGTGACTTAACGTTATCAAGGTACCTTGTGAATACTCCATCTATAACAGTTCCATATCTGGTTGTTGCTTCTCTTGGATCGTTATTAATATGCAAACTAAATTTTTCCTGAAGAAATGTAATTAATTGTAACGAATTGTCTCTTGCGAAATTGACATTAAAATCTCCTGCTAAAAGTAATGGTAATTTATCCAAATTATCTTTCAAAAGCATCGATCCTTCGTGACTATATGAAAGTAATCACTGATGTAAAAATGCAATGATATCGTTAATTTTTTGATTGGGTGAAATGTATACAATGACCATGAGAAATTCTCTTCCGTCATCCATAACAATTTGAAAAGATTACATGTCACCTACAGGTGCTTTTTTTGAAAATATATATCGTTATTACAACGGTCCGTTCAAAACAACATAATATACAATATACTTATTACACGTAACAATATAATCAACGTAATATACAATCAATTTATTTATACGCAACAATATAGGTGTACATATTATTATTATACGTTTATAAATCGTATAAAAATAGATAAGTCGATACTGCGCACATAGAGAGGAAATCGCCGAGCTTCGGAGAATTGAGCCGACGAGCTATGAGTGGGGCGTCGCCACGGCGTGGCGACGCGTCGCCACGCCACAGTCAGTCTCACTACTATACCGCGCCATAAGATGTTTCACATCAAAAAGTAAAAATAAAAAAAGTTTGATATAGAAAATAAGAAAAATTGATCTCGTTAATAATTAAATAATAACAATATTTTTATATTAAAATAAAACGATAAACATGTGTCTATATGCACGTGAGCACTTGATATTAATCAACCTAAGTATAACTTAAGACTAAAATCCTAATAATAATAATAATAATAATTACGGTACCGTAAGGAAAAAGAAAAGGACCGACCTGAACTGGTGTTGTATTGATGTCCGACCTGACTTGAAACTGCCGAAACTGCCTGGACCTCTTTATTATAGCCGTGCGAAAAAACCAAGAACTGGACCGTGTCTTTTTTCGGGCTAGAACGGATGCGGTACGCGTACGCGCAGAAGAAAAAAAGTGCAAAACGAACAACAACGAACGAGAAGCAACCGCGACGTAACCGACCAGGCGACGACGTCGCGTGGGAAAAGGCAGTGTTGACAACCTAGGCTACCGACTTTTCAACCGTGTCAGTTTGATCCACACGTGGCATACTGAGTATGAACGGACGTGGACGGGGGTCCAGATGGGGTTAATATGAACTGCCCAGCTGGCGCGAACAACTAGAATTTTTCAATTTCTCAGACTCCTTTCTGTTCTCCTTGAGATTCACGACATAAAAATGCATCGCGTCAGTAATTACTTCTAGGAACGCACGTAATTCGTGGAATCACGATTGACGCGTTTGTGAAGAACGGAAAGGCAAAGAGAAAAGGAAGAAAAACCATAGACGGCCTCGCATACAATAATATTTCGCGACTCTAAATCCGAGATTCCGTCGGCCATGACGATTTTTCGCTCCAATAGGCGCACACAAACTGTATTAAATATTATTATTGTCGTGATACGCCGTATTGTTATGTCGTATCCTTTCGAAAATAAAGGATAACGCGAAGTTACGGGCAAACAGTTTGTTGCGGGCGAAAATACGGTTCTCGTAACGTTTTGTATCCATTCGGATTTTAGGACGGCGAACGTTGTCGACGAAGCAAGCCGCTTCCCCTCACACGCATGTGCGTATATTAGGGTGGTCCTTGTCTGTAAGGTAAGTATGACTTTCTCATAATTCTGACTATTCTTAAATTATACTTCTTAACATTATTTGAACACTCTTAACAATGACGTACATGAAGTTTAAAGTGAATTTAACAAGGTTAACCCGTGCCACAAATGCGTTGGAATTGCCTATATCAATTTTTTTTAAGAAAACAGCATATTTTTCTTAGATTTTCAGCATAGTTTGGTAAATAATGATTCCATAAAAAAAAAAAAAAAAAAAACGATATTTATAATTAGTTGAGAAAACTATTTTACATAATTCATAATCCGGAACAATATTTTTCATAAACTTAATATTTATCTAGAAAATTATATTTTAAAAACACTAATTGTACAAATCTTGCAAAAAAAAAAAATGTTATTTATTACGTCGAATAATACATAAATAATATACTAATTATTAGACATTAGTAAAATATTCGTGGATATAAAATGGGGCGGGACCATTTTCCTCCAAAAACGAGATACCGTTTTCCTTCACTGTCCATTTTCCACCAAAAACAAAAAAGGTTGGTTTCCATTTTCCTCCACATTATTTTTGACTAAAATAATGTCTATTTTCCTCCAAATTTTAGTCAGTGTTGTAGTGTTGCGTTTCGTATTATAAAAATGGAGTATGGCTAGGATCACATTTTGCGCGTATCTGTTGATTAAATTCTGGTCGCATTCTTATCGGCTAAGGAAAAATGCTATTCCAAGTGTCCGACAGCACACGCAGTTTATAACAGTCGATTGTAATTTTAATTAAGCCTAATAAAGATACGTACATATACAACATACGGTCATATACGTATATACATTTTACTTTTGCCTATAGTGTGCCTATAGTGTGTTTTAAAGTTTAGCAAATTTTAATTTTTAACATGTCTGAAAAAGCGACGTTTATTGAAAGTTCTTGAGGAAAACCTTTGATAATTCGTGATAGTTATACATATTTCTTAGCATATAAGTCAACATCTGAATTATTTTACATATTATATTATTAACTAATTTATTGTTATTCTTCTGTTATTATTTATTCTGATAACGAATGACGATTTTATTATTTTATTTATTGGAGGAAAATGGAAAGTGGAGGAAAATGGATAGTGGAGGAAAACGGTATCTCGTTTTTGGAGGAAAATGGCTACGGCCATAAAATGATGCTAAACATACCACGACACCGATAACGAGAGAATATTCGTATGATTATTATTTCAATGGCATTTGTCAATCTCAAGTTTGAACATTGAATAATTTTGACCGTCTTTTAATAAATATAAGAATTGCACATTTCTCAGTGCTGTATCAGACTTTAGTGTACCTATCACGAACCCAATTTCCTACTGCATATTTACTGTTTATTGTTAAGTTATATTTAAAAAAATCGCTTCTTTTTTTTCTGTTTAAATTATTATTATTAAATTATTTATTGTTTAAATTATTATAATGGCTTCAAGAAAGAATTTACGTAAAGATTCGTATATATTTTTAATTGGCTTTACATCAAATCAAATTATCGGTAGCAAATTGCCATCTATCAGAAAGGCGTTATCGGTTCTTAAGATGGATACAGAAGAAGATAATATAAACCGATATGTTTCGAACCCAAAAGAGTTTTTTGGGATATTAAATAAAGGTCTTGAAGATTTTATTTATGTGAGCTCAATGCAATTCTTTAAACGTTTTAAAATAAATACTGACTTTCTTACTACTGATCCATCAAAATAGAACGATGATGAACATTAAAAAAAATCTTCCGCCATTGATACCAATTTAAATGTAGTCAATGATATAGTTGAAAGAGGAGTTAAACTTATAAAAGAATACAATACAAAAATTAACAATGATGAAATTCAAAAACAACATTTGCTCCAAGTTGTGTGTGACTATCGCAATAAATACCCAGACTCCAAGAAGAGGAGTAATATTTTAGATAAATAGTTTTAAAAAAATTGAATCTTTGTATACAAACATTAATAATATGACATTTTTTTTAAAAATATTTATTTACATTATTAATTCAAAATGGCATTTTTTTCAAAAAATATTAGTTTAATGAAAAAATGAATAATTTAAAAAATACACAAAATATTATTTCAAACAAATTATGTTTTTATGCTTTTTCCTATATTGACTATGTTAGTACTTTTGCTATGCTTAAAAAACATAACAAATGCTGTTTTCAAAAAAATAGGGATATAGAACTTCAACCCTTTTGTGGCACGAATTAATAATATCCTATTCTCCTAAAACAAATTGTTTTTATAAGTAATCAAACCAATTTAGATTGTATAATTAACAAATTTTCAAAGTTCAGTTTTAAGGACCAAGCTAGCGTCTGTGTGTGTGTGTGTGTGTGTGTGAGTGTGGGTGATATTATCATCTTTATTACGTGGTAGAATAATTGGCACAGTCGTCGTCAGCCTTACTCGCGTACATGCAACATGAGCGGACGGCGGAGGACACGCGAAGTTTACCGGTGAAAACGCACGCGGAACGTCAATCGATTATACCTGCGCGGCCATTGCTCCGTTCGTCAGCGGCGTTTTTAACGACCGTGTAAACGTGTCTGTGTTACATGGTCCCAAATGCCAGTGCTCGACCTGCGGCTACTCGTCATCTACTATCTCGTATCAGTTAGACGAGACCGTATCGTGGCTATGACGCACTGTCGTAAAGCAGTGCTTCTCAAACTTTTTTCTCATAGCACCCCTCCACCACTTAATTTAATGTGAGTTTGTCAAGGTAACCTAAATCAAAATCATTAATTATTTTTCATGATAATTTCATGGATTATACATTGAAGTTACATGCACTATTTCACGCGGATAAACTAATAACAAATGTATTTATTTATTTATTTGAATAAACGCCTGGTAGGCTCATGTACAGATTGATGTTAATATGGTTTACAGGATGTCGTATTACAATAATGTTTCATAAGTGTGATATAATTATATAAATGCTGTACGTAGGATCAAAAATAAACGTACACAAGTGAATATAATTATTAGAATTTAGATAGACTAGTGATTTAAATATCTATAGTAAATAATAGTATATTAACAATAAACGTCATATTACTCAAATTTCGGTTATATTAAATAACTAAATGACCGAAAACACTTTAAACAAAATACTACTATTTCACGACCCACCAGTCACATAGCCACGCCCCCAGTTTGAGAAGCACTGTCGTAACGTATCCGTGAAGCGGAAAAACGTTCCGAGTCCATATCGGTCTGCGGTCAAGACGCGTTTATTTGTATCGTGTATTTTCTGTACACACACACACACACACACATACACACACCCGTGTACGCCGACCGGACGACGAATCGATTCGCGATATCAAACAAAAGTCCCCACTGTGTTCGCGTCGTCCGTTCGGAGTCGAATGATTTCAGATAATGTCATTACTGTTGGCAGTTAACAGACAACTGTTGTATACCGTCCCACGAGGTTACTCGGTAAGTAGGTACGTGAATGGAAACGACGCCGTGTCACACTGTCACGTTTTTATTAGGATAGACGCGCAATAATGTCACGGACGAATTTGACAATATTTTTTAAACGGCGCAAAAGCGACAAAAAAATAAAATAAAATAAAAATATTATTAAAGAAAGACACGTCGAGACGAAATCAACTTCAAAACGTAATAATAACTGGTGCACCGGTATCCAATTTGCCAACGTTAAAAACTTTTTACAAAAACAAATCGACTTACAACTGCGCTTCGGTCCGACGTTCCACCAGTATAAAAACCGTGTTCGATGTTTGCCGGCAAGTCTCGAAACAAATCCTGCCTCGCGGTGCAATACGCACGCCGCGTAATAATATAGCGAATATTATAACGAGTTTTAAGTGCGTATCGAATCGTTCCTTTTGATACGATTCGATTATAATAATAGACTGTCGACTGATATTGTCATGCGTATATGTTATATATATATATATATATATATATATATATATATATATATATATATATAATATATTCTCGTCGAGAGATGTGGTCGGTTCGATCCACCGCCCAAAAGTGTCCCACATTCTAAATTATCTAGATAATTATTTAGTTATCTTTTATCTTATCTAGATAAATAATTTCATTTTATCTAAAATATTATCTAAGATAAAAATGTCATCCATCTAGATAAATTTATCTAGATAAATTATTAGTCTCTAATTCTCTATACAAAAAAAAAAAAAATATATATATATATATATATATTGGTTTTTATTGTCAATTAATTTTTTTGATAATTAATACTTTAAATTTGACTTTTTAAGTGATCTGAGTAAAAAATTGTATGTTCCTAATAATACTATATACCTATTGGCTATAAGGTATTATTCATTATTTATCTTTTTGCTAGGGGCCTGGAACTTGGTAGGTGCTCAAATATAGAGTAAACCTACAGTTCATTGTTATGTTGTGTTGATGACTGACTCGTCAACCGTCGTCAACATTAAATTAATGAAAAAATGAATGATATAAATTATATTATATGTATTTTACCTAATAAAAATATTGAATATCTACTTATAAAAATTTAGGTATATGTTATATATATATATATATATATATATATATATATATATAAATATATAATATATTCTCGTCGAGAGATGTGGTCGGTTCGATCCACCGCCCAAAAGCGTCCCACATTCTACGTAAAAGCACGGATGCGAAAGTCACCCTGTTTGTATGTAAAAAGCTGTATGAGAGAAAGCGTAAATAGTGATGAAACGATGTACGTATTAAAACGATTTAGAGTGCACAGAATTTTCGAACGTTACATTCTGTTCAAAAACGTTTCACGAAAAAATGAGCATTTTTTTTTTATTTCATACTTAAATTTTATGTTGTAATGAATTGTTTTCATGTAATTAGGTAATTTATTAAACAATTGCATGCCTCTATAAACATTGAAAATTACGTCTTTAAACCACGTAGTTGCGTCGCAGGCTGATGTCAGATATTTTATTCATTATATGTACTCTAATGGACAAAAACGTCAAAACAAAATATGTTCAGAGTATTGAAGTGAATAATCGCGGACGCTTCGTGGTGTTTTTACCACCTCAAGAGTCGACAGGGTGTCAGACTTTGAACTATTGATATAAGTTAGAAAGCGTGTCCAAAAGTCGATCGGAAGTAATGGAACGTGCAAAACCGACTAAATATTGTGAATCTTACTCGTGGTACAAGACTTCTAAAATTAAAAAAAATTCAATGTTTTTGAAAATTAAATTTAAAAATCGAAGCTGCTCTCAAGCGGTTGATTATCGAATCGAGACGGTCTCGATTTTTCAGCTATCGAAAAAAAACACATACGTCGAAATATGGCGATTGTATTTTTTCTCGAGCGGTACGTAGAGGCGACGACGGTCGAACCATAGCTGACGGTGGTATTGCACGTTTTTGGAAAAACGACGGCTATTGATCTTTTTGAAACGTCGAGTCGTGGTGGGCCTCGCACCGAGTGTGTGACGTACGATATTTATATTATTTACGTGCACACGAGCTCCAGACAGTAACGGCGTCCATTACGATGATACGTAATAGTTTTTTAGACGAGTGGAGGGGAGGAGGCTGAAAGTTTAACCATCCGCGTGTTTTTTCTGTGCCACGTCTTTCCGCGCCAAACGGCCGCTCGCGGGACATAAAGTATAAACAAAACAAAAAAACAAAACAATAAAAAAATAAAACAAAAAAACAAAACCGTTACACAAACCGTGCGATAAACGCCTGTAGTACGCGCGTCGTTCGAGGACGTACAAACGAAATGTACACGCGAACGGAATACGATACGAACGCGTAACGCGCGTTTGTGAAAAAGCATTCGTACGCACGGCCCTCCGTCGGCCGGGTGGATGGGTCGGTAGACCGGCGTTCGTCGACTCGGGGGTGTATGATAGCCCTCCGCGGGAGACTTTTAGTGTTCGCAGCGAGTGGTGGTTCGATTCGAAGGAGAATTATTGTGTTTTAAGACGGTTCAAGAGGCCGACGTGTGCTTTATCTATAGTAAAACCTCGTGTTAATTAACAGATCACGGAAAAAAAAAATAAAAATAAAAACACATTAATTTCAACTTGAATTTTCAACCGATACGCTTAAGGGCGTATCCGAACGGGAAAGGAGGGGCAATCGTTGCGCCCATTATCATTGCGCCGTTAAATATTAAATTATTATTGACATGCCACGGTTGACACGTTTGTCATGTACAAGGTTATTTAACTCGAATCGAGACACTTGATTAGGTCATTTGATAATATAGTTCAATTTCGTCTGTTTTTAATGGCACGTTTCCCAAAAATTTGACATTATCATTGATGATATATTGCATTGATAGCTTTTCTTTTTTTTTTTTTTATTTAGATTTCTTTAAAAAAAATCCCATCATTTTGCATATATAATATGTCATTTAATGAAATATAAGCGAACTTTTTTTTTTTTTATAACTTAATTGAAAGCTAAATTCAAAAACAGTGAAAACTTCTTACTTTTTCAATCGTTTGTGCTAGGGAATCATGATCGATTTGGAATTCAAGAAATGTGAATCTAATTGCACTGACACATGCGTTTTAGTTGTCCTCCACTTACAAAAAGTCCTAACTACGGTTTTGATCACATTTGTTTGTTGTGTTTCAATGCTGAAATCAAGTGTATCACGTGTTCCTCGTCAAGTTAAAATATCACACACGATAAATCAATAAATGATGTTTGAACGGAATGTCGATGACGAGAAATTATTTGCAATACCTACTCCTCCAAAAAAAAAAAAACCAAAATATCGAGCCAATACAGACATTTTCGAAAACACTCCGAATGCAGAGACGGCAAAGGGGGTCACAAAATCAAAGAGTAGCGTTAAAAAAAGAAAGAAAATTTATCGGAAACCTCTGGTGTAAGTAAAAGCGACCGACCGGTTTCAATCGCACACACGTCACATTTCACGGCGGCACGTGTTTCTCTGCGGTCCGCGTGACCGTTTCGGACGGCCACGACGAACGCCGGCTGTCTCTTCGTCACTATCTGGGCCTTTCGAGTACACACACGCAGCGTCGTGTTCGCACGGTGTCAGCGATCGTCCGAACCGAACAACCGGGTCAAGTCACACACTCTCGGCGGGGTACCGTGGCGTGATCGTTCCGATTTCGCCCGATTGCGTTTAAAACTACCCCGCGCCACGAAGGTCCGTCGACGGAAGGCCTCTACATTGTCTTGCCTCGATTTAATGTATTTTATCGAATCTAAATATATTGATACCTTCTCACTGGCGCTTATTGCTTATAATTACATTCACTTGAAATCCAAAAACAACGATAGTAAGTTAAAAAAAAATACACGCTTAAAGTTTTTCGACGAATATTCGAATACCTACGCATTCTATACACCATAACTCTATAGATTATAACTCAAACTAAAATTAAGCGTGTTTTATTCAAAGCATGATAATACTTAAAAAAATTTTCTTATGCATGATGTAATATAAATATTTATGGTTATATTTTTTTCCTCTTTTATTTTTTGGATCTGTTACCGACTTATTAGATAACGAAGTAATAATCGAGAACATTTTCGTCATACTCGAAGGTCGTCTCCAGGTAACCCGGTGTCGGTAACGTTGGATTTATGATCCCGGTCGTTTGTTTGTGCGCATAAAACGCATACGGTTCAAAAAGTTACTTGGCACAGAGTACAAAACATTTCATAATAATAGAATTCCTGTCGAATTACACGAAAACTGTCAATATTTATCCCTCCTATCTACTTCTTTCTCCCCCCGCTCTCTATCTCTCTCACACACACACATACACACACACAAACACGATTATATTTTATACGTCGATGTAATACAATATACATCCGATGACTTTGCGGGCGGGATTTTCAAAAAAAAAAGTTCACGTATTACAGCGATACAGTTCCTATATCATCTCATTCACTTATTCGTCAGTCAGTCGAAAAATAATCCCGTCTCGCTTCTAAATCTCGCATTGTTGATAATATTATATTCTTTTGGTTTCGTCGATTTTTTTTTCTTTTCACTATGCACGCACGGGACTGTTTCTAATGGATAGACTTACGAGTGAGTGGTTGGCGACGACGGTGATAAGGCCGCTATTATACGGATGTTAGTAACCCACCCACCCACCCACCCACCCACCCCCCCACCCACACACACACACACACACACACACACACACACACACACACACACACACACACACACACACACACACACACACACACACACACACACACACACACACACACACACACACACACACACACGTTCAAATAGTGCGATCGATAAAATGTTTTCGGCGACAATCGATCCAAGTCGAATGAATTTCAGCACCGCGTCTAGTTCTTTTTGTTTGCAGAACAGAGTATGTAACACTGTCGCTACTGGTTTTAATTATTTTTCATTTCGTCGCCAGATACTAACACGTTTACAGATTACCGCTGACGAGACGATGACACGGCAAAGTTACCGCTACGACAAGGCGCGCAGACGAATCGTCCAAAGTTTGCAAGAGTGACGGGTCCACTTATCACGCGCCAACACACACACACACACACAAACATACATACATACATACATACATACATACATACATACATACGTACATATAGATATTAATATTATATTGTACATTTGACGTGTGTGTGTGTGACCGGTGTAAACTTGCCATCAGCGACGAAGACGACTGAGGAAACGATGCGGGGACGAGAGGTGTGACTGGTGACTAATTCCGGAAAAGTTGTCACGCGCGAACAAATGAAACACGTCAGAGTTCACTTCGGTTGCACCAACGTCGTTTTCATATACCCCAGAGGGTCCGCTTACACGTGTACACACACCCACACGTGTACACATACCCACACGTGTACACATACCCACAAACACACACACACACACACACACACACACACACACACACACACACACACACACACACACACACACTATGATATGTAAGAGGACGTAGGTGTAATGATATTATATATCTACCTATATTATACTTATACACAGTGTTCCACAAACGTATACCAATCGTGATATCTCCTGAGATAATGGGAATTTATCGAATTCTGTTTTTTTTTACACATGCCTATCAGGAATGAGGATCAATAGTATATTTTAATAAAGTTTTATGTTTTGATTAAGCTGAACAATCTAAATGTTAGCCTAAAGAATATTTGAAATCTTATGAATTTTATAGAATTTACTTTACAAAAAATATTTATATTTTATGTTTTTAAAATTCAATATTAAATTATTTTTTTATAATTTGTTTTGTAAAAAAATATTAAAAACCATAAAAAGGTATGAAAATAAAAAGTCAAGCAGTCAAATTATCAGAATACGTGTCTTGTAAAAGTCTTAAAATAAAAAAAAAAAAAAACAATAATTAATAAAAATTAATTTTGAGAAATTTTTACTAAAATTATTCATGAAAAAATAAAAAATTCACAGATTTTAGCCTTGTGAGTCATATGAAAAATAGAATTTGGTAATGTCTATTAACACGGTAGATATTATTTTTTTCAGGTCAAAAGCTACTGAACATAGGTCAATCTTCGTGGGACACTTCGTATAGACTTAAGACCATGGCTACGAGGGAGAGTTATTGCCAATAGGTGACTTTTTTTTCGAACAGCAATACACACAAACGATAAAATATAACCGATACGAAAATATTCCGTTCGTTGGATGTATTCTCATGATTTATGATTCAAAAATAACGTTCGAATATCTTTCGGCCATTACGACCGCGACCATTACAATTCCGACGTTCTTTTCAACAATGGTTATATATTCTAACCGTGAATACGATCCGGCAGCATGACAATAATTTACTGTTTCTCAAGTGCACTCCGCTGTTAACTTAGAAATCTCCGTGTGTTCCGATCGGACGCGACACTCGAGTGTCTTAGTAGGTACAGTCGTTTACCTCCAATAGGAAACGGTCACAAAAACGGAGTGTTGAGTCTGACACACACACACACACACACACACACACACACACACACACACACACACACACACACACACACACGAATTCAGATGTTTTATATGACGTGCGTGTAGAACGCTGAAGAAGGAACAGCACGAGGAGTCAGATATCTGTAGTAATCAAGTGTTATCATTGTTTCGCGTCCATTTCGGTCGCTAATCGCTTATCACGTCAAGTACGATACTATGACGTTGGTCGTATTTCAATTGACGACGGCTCGTTTTAAATAATTCACGCGGAAAATTCGATTGTCAGCGCCGTTATATGTCCCATAGGTACATGTAAACATTGCGTCGTCGAAACCGAACGCTGTGCTTTGCTGTTTTACTATAATACGTACATACGTTTTATTTTTATTTTTCTAATATTACCGAAAATGTATCACGTTAAATACAAAAGTTCTCTTGTAGTTTGTTTTGACAACGCCTTCGAGTGGAGTATTCGATCAGGCAGAAGAGCTCTTCGATTTTTTCACGGTGTTCTTTTTCCAAAACAGTTTGTAACGATTTAAGACTTGTTTAAATTTTCTTCACGTCAAAACAAAGCGTCGGGTACAAAAATATTTGTCACGAGTTTACGAGCAGATTTGATTTTGTTTTTCGGTTTTAATATCGATAACATTAATTTACGTCTACAAAAAAAAAAAAAAAAAAAAAAAAAAAAATGAAAATATTGTAAGACTCGAGGCGATGGAAACTTCCGAGCGGCCTTTATAACCCACCCCGACCGCGGTGGGTGTACGACACTGTGTAACAATAATAATAATAATGATAATAATCATAATAATAATATGGTAATTTTTACACCCATAATGACGTGTTCGTTTATTTTTTGTTTTGTTTTTTTTTTTGTTTTCGCGGTCGAATCTATCAAGATAAAGTGTCAAAACATTCCAATTTCACATTAAAACGTCTACCGTTCCTACTACTGTCATGCTGGTATCTAATTCATTACGAGTCTGAATAATTTTAATACGTTTTTACTCTAATTAGAAATGAAAAGTTAATTTAGTTTTAGTGGAATAAATAATGTTGAAATAGCTAACCCACGCTCCCGGTTTCCTGTATGTGTGTGTGTGTGTGTGTAAGCACTAATATGTTTATATTATCATGATCATTGCATACGCTTATCATGCCATCTCACGAACGTATGCGAATAATTTTGCAGGGGTATATTATTAATAGAATAGTGACCGCGCCCTAACCGGGAAGACGGAGATATGGTATATACGGTCGTACGAAAATATTACCTATGGTCGACCGAGTCCTCCAATAACGCTGCACGCCGTCTCGGGATTATTTGAGCCGGTGGACGATGCAGAATCCCGTACGAAAAATATCTAGTTACTCGAAAAAACCGTCGCGAGTCGTCGGTGTTCTTTTTGAAAATCTACGCGATCGTTATCTCGTCTTAACTCTCGACGACCCGCTGTCGTGACGACCAACAAGCGCGTTTTTATCCAGACGTTCGACGTTTCGTGATTTTATCCGCGACTAATTGAAAAAGTGTCACTGACAGACTTGCGACCTAGGCGTTCTTTCGAGTCGAAAAATAAACTCATTTCTTCGTCACCAGTGAATCATTATAGTCGTTACCTGATCGGATCTCATAGCACGGGGACTCGCAACCTTTGCACCGTGGCTCGCTTCCAGGGGTGCCGTCGGTTGTTATCGGGAGAGTCGCGGCAGGGGTGGAAAACAGTAGAACGGAAATCATACCGTCGTTGTTTTTTTTTTCACGTCACTCTGAGTTACGCAATATTGTATTTAAACGAAACCTGGCGCTAATATTATTTATTTGGCTTTTGGAAAAAAATTATGGTTATATAATATTATTGTTTTTCTTTTATCACCATAATATTATTCGCGTGGGAGCCGTTGAAATCGTTTCCGAAATCAAAAGAGCCGTGGACCCAAATAGGTCGAAAACCTCTGGACTGTAATACGTAACACTTTGGTTGTATTGACGAAAGAAGCGTGGCTCATTATTTTCCTATGAGAATTTATTGTCTCATTTGTTTTGAAACATAAATACGTAATGATTGTATTTATTTATAAACCAAAAAGTTTGATAGATTTGAAAGATTGTAATTTTTTTTTTTTTTTAATACAAGCTTTGAACTTTCATTTACAGCGTGCAATTATATTAGAAAAAAAAAACACAAGCTAATAATTCATTTTCCGTTTCGATCAGCATTGAAAATAAAATAATATTCAATTTAGTAATATCAAAGCACAAAGCAGCGTTATAAAAATAGTCAGTTTCGCGACGTGTCAATAAACCTTCCAATATCAAAGATAAACTTTCGAAAAAATGTTGAAGACAACTATCGAAATTATTGTAAAATAATTGTTTTTTGAAAAAGAACAAAAATGCATTTGGTTTCCTGCCATTTTATTTTTATCATGTGCTTTGTTCATTCGTTATTTGATAATAAAACATATTTTTGGTTTTCACAATTTATTGAACACTGCATAATATTTGAACGATGTGGATCCAATGAACAGGAAAAGTTTTGAATACGAGACCAAACATATTTTTATAGGTTTTGTATAAAAAATCCGTGACATCAATGAACTTCAACTAATTCAAATGTTTATTGGAGTTCTTCAACAAAGAGTAAAAAACTTAGAAAACGGATGTATATTCGTAGTTGTAATCAACTGAAGTTTTAAAATTTACCGATATGTTTACAATATTATGGTATGAATTCTTATGTTGTTAGTACGGTATCATGTCGTAAGTTCTATAATAATAATAATAATGATAATAATAATTGTAATGTGTTGGCTGTGTAGTCTACATTGTAACGCAACTAACGAATAAACTTAATAAATGTAATCAATCTAAATAAATAATTAAATAAAATATAAAATGTAATCAAACAGACTATTGCACACAGTGACGTGTTTAAGGATGAGGTTTGGTAGTTCAACCGCTTTCAAAATTTATTTTTACATTAATTCGTGAATATTCTGAAATTATAACAAAGCTTAATTACAGTGTTAATTGAATTTATTCTAATATGCGTACCCTATACGTGTCACTCGTAAACTACATCGTTTTAACATTCGAGGTTTACAAATAGTAAGACAGTTAACGAATTCATCGTGGAAAATACTTCTTCACTAGACACTTGTCCGCGACTTTTTCACTCTAAAAAAACATTAGTCATATGTTGCTACAACGCCGTAATGAGCTTATAAGGTTTTAGACGAATTTTCGTGACACAATTTTCCGAAAATTGAAAAACAAGATAACCCTTTGAGAGAACAAAACGTTATTTTGATGACGAATTGGCAAAAAAGGGATACTTGGAAAATATGTTCTGCGTCACTTATTAACGATTTGAACAAAACGGACGTTTGTCTACGATAAGGTAACGCGTGACGCTTATTTAAATGGCGGTTACCTATTAAAAAACGAATAAATAAATCAAATTTTTGTTCCTCTTCGATAGAAGTAATTATGAACGCGTTACGTTCTCGTTTACGACATGTGATCCTTAGACGATTTTCTCGTGTCCCCGGTTATGTCCGAAACCGTGTTTGCCGGATGCTGAATATTTTCTAAGTTTCTTTGTTTTCTATGTTTCGCCACGTCCCAAATACGTGAAAAAAACACACACACACACACACACGAACGTTCGACAAATTTTTCATCCTCACTACTTGTTCAGCGAACGTCGAATGTTCGTTTAGACGTGTTCGGCGAACCATGCAAGGCGCGGAGACGGCTTCACGGAACGAATAGTTTGTTTTTACGCGAATCGTCCGCCGCGTTTGAAAAACGTCTTCTCGCTACTCGTACGTTATTAGTGTACACGTTTCAGACGAATTTCCGTTTTTTTTTTTTTTTCATTTTCTGAGCGAGTGGAGTCAGACGACGACGGCGGAGTAAAAAAAAAAAAAAAAATACCGACAATAATAAACCGTAGAAATGGAATGTCTGCTATCCAGGCTGCGGAGAAACGATATTACGGTTTATCGTTTAAATAGGTCATACCTGCGTCGATATTTTTATGAAAAATAAATTACGATAAGTCATTATGTCGACTGCCGGCCCGGTTGAATACGCTTTTACAACTTTGAGACTGACGTCACGGAAGAGTCGGACAGATAATATTTTGTACGAAACGTACAAACGATAAAGTCGTAAGTTACCGCAGGATACCGTGACGGCGATTGTAAATTATTTCGGTTTTGTAGTATTATTGAAAAACGTTCAATAATTCTACCATAGATTACCGGAGATCAACATTGAGTGAATTTGATCATTGAGTAGATCATCAATCGTACTCATTTAGGCATTTAGCGAAAACTGTCTTAATGATTATGCGATGCTTTACATAGAAAGAGATACAGCACAGTTGATAGATTTACAACCTACCATAAAAATTGTTTTCAGAAAAAAGCCAGAAAAGGTTATACAAGGGCATGATCATATAAATATGTATTTTATTTTGTATTGACGTGTTTTATTATTATTAATTTTAAATTATTATACCAGTTGGTAACATAAATTTAATTAATGTAAATAATTATTTCATTATGTATTATTGATTTAATTTTAAATAATTATTAATGACATTTTATAATTTCATTCTTGTATATGGATGATATTGACGATATTTTACATATAACGTTGTATAAGAAAAATAATTTTAAGTTTGACTTAGTAGTAATTTTATGCAGAATTCAATTCATTAGAATTTTAATAAAATTCGAATTTTTAATTTTATTGTATAACTTATTGTATTTGATTTATTTGTGTTCAATATTTACGTTGTTTTCAAGTAATTGAACTCATTGAAGCAATTTTTTTATAAATTAGAATTGAAGTGTTATGTCGGCAATTTATTTATTTTTTGGAGGGGGGGAGGGTAAAATACTTCTCTCACAAAATCCTGTAAACATTTTAAATAAGATATTATAATTAATATTCAGTGTCCGAGCGGGCCTTTTTTTTTAGGTCCACCACTTTTGAAGGTATAGTTTTTTGACGTTTTTTTATTAAAAATATTATCGTTTGATCGCTTGAAATCGACACGTGCGTGCCCTGGGGACGACGACAGTTGAGCAATCGACATTACGTTCGACTATACAATAAACACGGTATAAAATATTAAGCGTACTCGTGACAGTGATAATAATATTATATTGTGCGACCGTCGCGGGTACGATTTGAAAGTTGTTCACTTTATAAATTTAGTCGCGTGTCCCTTTTGTTTGTCGCGTGGCTTCGCACTAACGTTTTTCAGTGGTAATTAGTGGAATTAATAAAGAAACTTTCAGCGTGCAAGAAAAACAGGTAGGTACGTAAATATTTTGTTTAAACGCTTATTAAAAATAATAATATTATCGTTTTCGTTCCGAAGTTAATTTTCAAACACCGTACATTACGCAAAACGCTTTTTTTCTAGTTGTTTTAATGACATTCGAAAAACGTTAAAGAAAACTCGTCGTCAAACGCGGAATCAGTTTAAAGAAGTGCCCCGGCAAAATAACTCGGTAATTAACAGAGTTTACATCAAATGGTTGAAAATCGCTACGACAAAGACGACGACGTTAAATCCACTTAGGACGTTTCGAAACTACTTCTAAAGCCTTCGAGTCGCGGATAACTTGATAACGTTCAAATTTTATGAACACCTAAGCATAACAATATTCCCGGATTATTTTATTATTTTACTCGCTAAAACGCTTAAACGAGTTTTAATATTAAAATAACGCCTCCCGCGGGTATTATGAATATTGTGTTTACAGTGTTATTATTGCGATTTTATCGCGTTATTAACAAACCATATTATAATAGTCGCATATTTTTTTTTTATCGCCCAATACTACAAGAAATCGTCGAGGTTTTACAACGATATTTCGAGATTAGACTTTGCAATACGGAAATCGATATTTGGCAAAACAGTATCAGAGTTATAACGCACACGCGCGTTAATTCAGCGTCTCGGCCAAGAGGTAAGCGTTTATCGCTGGTCGATTTCGGATCTCGACCAGGTCGTTCAAAATCATTTTCACAGTCCACGCTATACGGTTTCTCGACGAAAGGCTCCGGGCGCAGCACGAAATAACAATGATTTAACGAGATATGATTTTTTTGTGATTTACCCTTGGTTTCGCGTCAAAGGAATAGTTAATAATAGATTTAGAAAAAATCGTCTTAGTTTTGTTGTTTTTCATACAAATACCTATGCGATTGCAGTACGATGTGGACTGACCACCAAACGCGTGCGTACCAAAACTATGCCGAAACTCTTAAAATTAGTGTGTGTTATAAGCAGTGGCTTTTTAGGGGGTCCTCAAGTCTCGATCCCCCTTAGATATAAAAAAAAAAAATTGAAATGCACGTCTGAATTGAAATGTCTTGTATTGGAACATAATGATTACATTCACAAGATTCCCAACTCAAAATAATAAAATATATTATAAAATCCCGTTTAAAAGTCATGAATTACGTATTACGTAAGAAGAGAGAAAGAGAATATTCATTTACCAGTTTACTACCTATATCATTATGCATTTATATTTTATTATAAGTTGTAATTCTGCGGAAATGGTAAAGAGGGTCACACGGAATATAAAAAGTATTCTTTGAATACTTACCCCAGAAAAAATTTGAAAATACACCACTGATAATAAGTGTGTAATAATATAATATTTTAAATAATATTGCAAGCACGACTACGAGCCACGGAGTAACGTGAAAAAGACTCGTTCAAACGCATTACGGATCATAATGATTGAAAATATAATACGTACGCCGGGAAAGACGGTCAACGTGAAACGACCGAATCGACCGATAGACGTTTTACCGCAGTCGCCGGAGCAACGAGTGCGCGTAAAACGGTCGTGACCGCGAGGGCGGGATTTATTTGATTTTGATTTTTTTTTTTTTAATTTTATTTCGCTTCCCCGTCCAGTCGGCGGTGAATTCGTCCGGGCACCGTGCACCGTATACCGTTACCGCGGTATAATGCGACCGTCGCGCGGATTACCGCGGTCGCTCCGACGGCGTATAATCGTACACGACTCGGTGCGATTTCATCCGGCCGTGCGGGGCAGTGTTCATGCGGAAACGTTTCGCGGTCCGCGACGCGCGTTAATGCGCTCTCGCGGTACACGGGGCCGGGCGATACGAGGAATAATAATGCTCGCACGACGTTTGTACGCGAAAACACACACGCACGTATTTATACGTCGTGTTCGTGTTCGGAGAGGGGCTTTTGGCCGTTTTCGCAAAGGAGGGTTCGAGTCCACCACGACGGAATGCGACTCGACCGTGCAATTAACGCGCGAGCGTGCGATACATGTACATTAGGAGATTACGACGTGCCCATACACAAACGCACACACACACACACACACACACACACACACCTCCTCGCGTATTCTGAACGGAAATCTAACCCGAAAATCGTCCGTTTTTACAGCCGCCGCCACCGTCGGATTTACGGCGTCTAAATTTAATTAGCGGCGGCGGCGGGCTTCGATTTAAGGTGTGCTCTCGTGTGACGGAGCGTGCGGGCCGGCTAAGTGTTATTAAAACCCGAGCGCCGTCGTTTCTCCGCCGGAACAATCGGAAGCTGCGTGGGGGAACCGCGTACGGGACGGGGGTGAAGGATTAGCGCGGAGAGGTCCGCCGCCTTTTGTGCGAAATTGCAATTATTATTACACGCCTAGCACGTGCTGTAGTTTCCGCGTTTTCGCCGTACCGCGCCGTGTTATAAATACGCCACTTACACGGGGTGGGCGTGACGGACGGAGATAACGTGGACAGAACACACGAGGAGGGGCGGGTGCGGGTGTTTTTACGTCTCACATATTTGTCGAGCCGTCGCCGAAGCTCGCGTGATCGATTCGCGGATCGAGGGTGACACAAAGTCTACACTGTGCACGGCGAGTGACGCGAGTACGACTCGGACCAGCAGCACAGGCATTTGAAGCCCACGAATCCCGCGAAACCCCGCGGAAAGCTGTTTTTCACGAGTGTGTTGTGTTTTTTCGGTTTTCATCTATAAGGATCCACAATGAGGAATATGTCCGCCGCCAGGACGCTTTTGGATTTCACGTCAAATCGAGTGAAACCTGTACAACGTATCATCTCCTCCGTCGTAAAACGCACGTCTACTACAATAATATTGTATATACACTTTACGTGTTTGTACCAGGCGATTCGTGGAAATCAGGCAATGTCCACTGATTTATTTATTTTTTCTGTAAATTTGGAAAAGCCGATTGATACTAATTGGTGCTCTCCTCGGAAAGATTGTAATTTTTACCCATTGATATAACGACGCTCGGTAGTATTCTTTGTAATCGCCAAATTCGTAAAATTATTAAAATGATGAAACAAGAATCGTGAATATTGCCAAGTACACATTGTCATAATATGTATATGTTTTATGGTGTTGATGAAATATATTTACATACACATTGTTTATAAAAAAAAAAAAAAAGCTGGTAAGTGAGATGATGGTGGTACAAGTTCGTCCTTCGTCCCTTCGGTCCTCGGACAAGATATTGGTGATGAATGTATTAAGTTTTAAAGAAATGATGACTCATTTCTTTAGTATAAAACGATTCTGGGCAAAATTTCAGTGTAATATAATATACTATTATTTAAATACTGTTTACGTATTTTACGGTTATTTGTATAATTTTTGGTGAGTTTTTTTGTAATTAAACCCTCATAAAATATTCAATTAGATATAACTCATTTAAACTTCAATTGTTATAACAATTATAACTCATTAGAAATTAACTTAAAAGAAATCAGACAATATCGAAAAAAATCGTATAATAATTTATTAAAGTGTGTATAAAAAAAAAATGCTGACTTACGATTTTTGAACTTTTGTTAAGATAATTAGGTAGGTATATGAGTAAGGTCATATTAAATTTTCAGAACTTTTTGTCAAATATTTAAAATTATACAACATAAAAACTTTCAAACAATTTGGTAAATTAAAAGTTCTATATTTAAGTCTAAAGTGCTATAATTGCTCTGAAAATGTTGTCCGATATAAATAATTACGTATTTGATATTGGATAAAATTTTCAAGTTTCTAGCTTCAATACTTTTTGATTTATGACTAAATACCTAAAATCTGAATAGTGAAAATCTCGTTTACGGCGGATTTTTACCGATTTTACCGTTTTTACTCAGTTTTTCGATCGTTATTCTTGCTTACTGGAAAAACTAGGGAGATTTTGGAAAAATGACCTCTCTAAAGTACCATCTCAGTTCAATTTCGAATCTTAAAAGTTGCTGGACCAAACTTTTGGACAATGATTTCTATACGAAAAAGTGTTTACAGAAAAAAAAAAAAATAATAAATAAATAAATAAATAAACATCATTGTAAAACCATAAGATCCTTCGCTTCACTCAGAATCTAAAAATGAAAAAATCGCGTTATACACACAGTTTATTGTTGGACGACTGAAACCCACAAAACCCACTGTCCACTGAGGAAAACCGTTTTTCGATAACGCTCCGGCTAGACCACACATCGCGATTTCGAACAGTGGACGGTAATCATAATACCTATGGTAGTATATCATATGGTCAGAGACGACATTAGAGAGTTTTTGCACCACGCCGGTTAAGCATTACGGTAAAAATAGCGTACGGTTAAATAATACGTTAAATAATTAACGTTGTCGTTGAAACATCAGTTTTTGCATTATCGGATGGATTTTATTCCATTAAAATATTTTATCACATTGTCATCTTTTTTGTCATCATTAAATGTTATTATTTTAGTTGCGTAAAGTCGAATGTTCAGTTTTTCAATCTAGGTACTAAATATAATTTTTTCTTATGTTATGAAAGAATTGTTAGAGTTGGTGTATTTGGAGGAAGTTATGGCGGATGGTGTAGAATGCATATTAGCCAATGAATTTTTATCATTCCGATGTGATGTATTCAAACTTAACACTTGACGTAATAAACACTAATCGTCGATGGTTGAATACCTCAAACGTTCTTTTTTATTTGTCATTTTCAAAAAAAAAAAAAAAAAACAATTTTACCTAAGTCTAAAATGTAAAACTTTCAACATTGATTACAATTGATATGATTAAAAATCCGATGTTTCGCCCTTGAATTGTTTAATATAACCGATTACGATAATCGAATAACCGTACTGATATTTTTTGAGCATGCGCACGAACATGTTTTGGTAAATAACGTTGACGGAGTTTCGCGATATTTTTAACCGGCGTGGTGAACAAACTCTCTATTATCGATGGGTATATATAGAGTATAATACTTGAACTGACGCAGAAACGTTTTTGTGGAAATCGACTTTATTATTACGGTATGCGATCGGCCGTCGTCTAAAACGTAAACGTAAACGTACTCGTATGTTTTTGAAAATGACGCTTGACAATACTTTTATACAGATTTGCAACATTTCGAAAAAAAGTTGACGATTATCGGTCTAAAAACAAAACTTGATTACCTACCTTGACTTTGCATACTTGAAATTTCAAAATCTAAAAAATTGATATCACCTTTTTTTATGAACACTGTTAATGGAAAAATATGTTTCGAATACATTTTAGAGACAGACGATTTAGTGTACTAAGTATAATACGGTTTTTACAACATCGACAAACCATCAATAATCAGACTGAAAATAGTAATATGTGTAAATGGTAGTGTTGCGGCGAATCATTGTTTTTGTTCCACTCCTAAGTTCCATGACTATCTTGTCTGCGGACTGAAGAACGAATTAAAACCACCACTGTGTTATCGGATTTTGAAATGTTATATCGTCAAAAGGCGTTTTGCAAATAAACGCTTTAAGAACGTTTATACTCTCAGAACCCAGGGGCTTTTATATTAATAATATTATATACAAGGATAAGCAGTACTCGGCATTCGCCATCGGTATTTACTATTTAGCATAACATCATAACGTGTTCAGTGGGACCCGTAGCCTTTTCGAAGAATAGAATAAAAAAAAATGTTTCTTGTTTTTTATTTTTTTTTTCGTGGTGTATTTAAGATATTAATGCAAATAAAATAACATTTTTGAAACAAAACAAAATAAATAATATTATTTCATTCAAACAAGTTCAGTAAAGGTTAGGCTAAGTACTAGATTTTTCTAGGTTTTTTTTTTTCTTAACTTGCCAATAACATTTTTTCCAGCTGATCTCTTTCTATTTCAGTGTGACTCAATTCCATTTCCAATGTGTCGGTCCTTTTTTTCAGATCGTCTATTTCTTTTTTTGAAACACCGAGTGCATTTTTCAGCCTACTTCTTTTTCTGTTTGACAAAGCCATCTCATCGGACAACCGATTCATTTCTTTTTTCGTGATATCGAGCGTTTTTATCAAGTCTAATTTTTCTTTTTCCATGTTTTTCAGCCTTTTTACTAAATCTAATTTTTCCTTCTTCACTATTTCTAACATATCTTTCTGATTGGCTCTTTCCTGCTCTATAACATTTAACGTAGATTCCAGTCTACTCTTTTCTTCTAAAGACAAGAGCAGCTCGTTTGAAAGCAAATCAGTTTGGCTTTCTGAAATTTCCAGCATTTTCGACAGATCAGATTTATCCTTTTCCGTGACTTTTAATGTCTTTTCTAGCGCATCTCTCATGTTCGCTGTAGTGTCTAGCGATGTCTCCAGCGTACTTCTCTCTTTTACAGATCTGAGTAGTTCGTCTGACAGTAGACTCCTTTGCCTTTCTGACTTTTCAAGCGCCGTTCCCAGCTCCAATTTTGTCTTTTCCGTGTCATTTAACATCTTTTCCAGATCACTGTTTTTCTTTTTTGCATCATTTAGTGATGTTTCTAAACTACTTATAACCCGCTTAGACGAAACTAAATCTTCTGACAATTGACTTCTTTCTATTTTCAGATTTTCCAGTGTCTCTGCCAGTTCAAATTTTTCCTTTTTGATGACATCTAAACATTTTTCCATTTCAACCTGTTTTCTTTTTGTACCATCTAATAACGTGTTCAATGTATCCCTTTCATTCTTAGACAAGAACAGCTCATTCAACAGTTGACTTTTTTCCTTTTTCATACTGTCTAATGCATTTTTTAGCTCAATACATTTATTTTCCATATAAATTTGTGATATTTTCAGCTTACTCATTTCTTTTTCAGAAATAACCCGATTATCTGACAGTTGGCTCATTTCCTTTTTTTCGATTTCCGGCATTTGTGGTAGCTCAAATTCTTCTTTTTCCATTTTATCTGACATTTTTTTCAGATTAACAATTTTCTTTTTTCTATCATTTATTGTTGTTTGTAGACTACTTATCAGCTTTTTAGAACAAACCAAGTCGTCTAACAGTTGACTTTTTTCTTTTCCCATATTATCCAACGCCATTACTACGTCAACACATTTTTTTTCCATTACATCCACAGTTGATTTCAGCTTGTAGATTTCTTTCTCAGAAAAATCAAAATTGTCCGACAATGAAGTAAATTTATTGCGCACACTATCTACATTTTTTAAAAGCTCGACTTTTTCGCTTTCCGCGACATCTAACTTCATTTTTGTATCCTCTAGTGACGTTTTCATATTAGCTATTAACTTCTGCGAAAAGACTAGATCGTCTGATAGTTGGATATTTTCCTTTTTTGTGTTTTCCAATGTCTTTGTAAGTTCAACTTTTTCTTTTTCCATGGCCTCTACTGTCTTTTCCAGTTCGACCCTTACTTTAGCTGTAACGCTTAATGACGTTTCCAGCTTACTCCTTTCTTTCACAGATTTAGCCAACTCTTCTGACAGCAGTCTTCTTTGCATTTCCACGTTTTCAAGCGTCTTTTCTAGCTCTACTTTTTCCTCTTCCGTAACATGAAATACCTCTTCAAGACCAGAACTTTGCTTTTTCGTATCATCAATCAATGTTTCCAAACTACTAATTACCTCTTTGGAAAATACCATACTGTCAGAAAATCGACTGTTTTCTGTTTTTATACTTCCCTGGGTCTTGTCGTTTTCGGTGACATCTAAATTTTTTTTCAACATAACCACTTTTTGTTCCGTAACGTTTCTGGAAATATCATAAGATTTATCTGAAAAAAATGTTCAGTCAAAAAAAAAAAAAAAAAAAAAAAAATCAAAACGTAATCATATAAAAAAAGGGAAGAAAAAGACTGTCAAACAAGCTGGCCTTGTTTAAGAAACAAAATAGTGGTCTAGACACGTTGCTTAACGTTACAGAAAATATCATATTAATGTTGAATTCTAATCGATTTTGTTATAGAATCATCTAGTGAAAATGTCAGACCACTTATCAACTCCTTAGAAAAGGTCAGCGCTTCTGACAGTCGACTCTCGTTCTTTACCCAGGATGGTTAGTTTATCCGTACATCGTCCATTTTCTTTCTTGGAAATATTCAACGCGTTCGCCAGCCTGATTAATTCTTTTCCCATGTAGCTCAACGATCTTCTCAAAGATCTGTTTTCCTTCTGCTTAGATGACAATTCTCTGTCTAGCCAATTCACTTTCTCGCCGAGGTAGGCCATTTCGTTTTTTTGGCAGTGCTTTATTGTTTCTGACACGCTCAGCGCGGTTGACAGGCGACACGCTTTTCTTTTCCATTTGACCAACTGTTCCCTCAGTCGGTACTCGTACGATCCTAAGCTAGCTATCGCCAGACGAAAGTCACGTCTATGCTCGTCCAAATTCATAATTTGATTACACTGTCTGTCCCGCTCGCCCTCGAACAAAGCCAACGTGTCCTCCAGCGTAAAGCTATTTTTCACCGTACGTTTCCAGCCCTCCATCGGCGGATACTCCGCCATGGTCAACTCGTATTCACGCTTTAGTTCTCCCGTCTCCACGGTGTAGTTTTTGTGGCAGCCGCAAGCCAAGCATCTCAGCTTTCTGAAGGCATTCGATATTTTCTCGCTCGTGGTCGCGTGGCTTTCCGTGGTTCGTGTTGGTCAGCGTTCTACCGCACACAGTTCAACGAACAGAAACCAACAAACACGCGTTTATAATAGACTTTTTGGGTTGTGTACACCGTTGCTACACGCACAGTTTCGTATTCATTTGTTTCGAACCAGAAAACGTATTAATTTAATTAATTCATTTTGAGATACACGCCCGGAGGTACAAGGTACAGTAGATATCGTTTACAATAACATATGTAGTGGACATTTTAAGGTAACAATACAAACTTAAGACTAAACTGACAATATGACAATAATAAAACAAAATATTACATAATAAAAGGACATAATATCGATCGGTGACTATTAAAATTTAACATAGTTTATATAGTCGTACAAAATAATATACCTACTCGAGGAAAAAAATATAAAATACTAATTCGTATTTCTACTTGAGAGGGATGGAAAAAGTCAATGTCTTTATGTAGATTATTACAAGAGACCAAAGCTCTATGAATGGGAGAAAAAAGCCATAAAATGGGGCATGTACCAGTTGCCCCCAAAAGTACCTTTTTTTATACCAATTCCCCCCAAACTACCTAGAGCAAAATGTACCAGTTGCCCTCAACAAAATGTACCAGTTGCCCCCAACTGAATGTACCAGTTACCCTCACATGTTAATATATACACGATTGCAATACATAGCCTATAAAATAGGCGAGGTAAATATACAAATAATATGGATAAAATGAAAATTGTATTAACAATAATCGCCTACTACTAGATGCAAACCCAGGATTTTACAAAAACGCGTAAATTTAGACGCGTCTAAGTGGATAGCCGATTTATAACGATATTAACGACAATTATATTACGCTTTATCAGAATACGCTAGTTATTATCATTTATCAAACTTATCTTTATTATTATTTTTATTTTTGTTGTATTGTATGATACGATGTATACCTACGTCTTTGATAGGTACATTTTAGTAGACGAAAAGCACTGACGTTGTTACCACGATGCAAAATATTACGCGAGTGTATAGTGAAAAGGGCAATGTTTTGTTAGTGTTAAATAATTATACTTTTTATAAAGATCGAATTACACAAGCGGGTGTGAAATGGCGATGCACATTAAAGTCTTGTACGTCAAAGCTGTTTGTGAGTGAAAATGAAACTGTGCTTTTAAAATCGGTTATCGAACACAAACATTCGCCGCGTAAAAATTTAACAAAAGTAACCATTTCTAATAATTTAAAACGGAAAGCTGTGGATGATATTTCTAAACGCCCATTAAAATTAATTGAAGAAGTTCAATCAAATGTCGTGGATATAACATCAAACGATGTAAACTCCATTCGCAGAAGCATTTATCGTGCGAGAAGAAAAACACATTATTTTTATGAATAATTTTATTTATTATTTGTATATTTACCTCCCCTATTTTACAGGCTATGTATTGTAATCGTGTATATATTAACATGTGAGGGCAACTGGTACATTTTGTTGGGGGCAACTGGTATATTTTAAAAATCCGGATAACAGCCGTGGGGGGCAACTGGTCAACACCCATAAAATGTTTGCTCAGCAATTGCTCAGCAATATGAAAAGAAGGCCGAACTTCTAGAATTACATGATGGAACGGAAAAATTAATTAAACTGAGAAGAAAGCTGTCGTTGATAGGACAATGTACAATTTCGTAAATTAAAATGGCATATAAAAATGTACGCACACGGGTGAATCTTGTAAAATAGGGAATCGAGGAAAATCCAAGTTGTGACTGTGGAGAAATAAAGGACGACATCTGCATCTGCTGAAGTGCACGAATGCACCGTATGATACACACGGTAAAAATGATCTGTTTAATACAGTGGTTTTCAAACTGGGTGCCGCGGCACACTGGTGTGCCGCGAGCATTCACTGGGTGTGCCGCGGTGTTTTGAACATTTTTTTTTTTTTTTCATAAATGACCGATCGAAATGAATAATTATGATGTACGAAAATGGATGCGTTCGACCGTTGTGAATCTGCAATATTTAAAGTGTATATTGAAAATTTGAAGGTTTGCAGTAAGAAAGCGACTAAGACAAATTATGTTAGATAATAATAATTGCACCCAAACAAAATGTATCGATTATGTAATTTTTTAAAATACCGTGAAACCTCCCTTAACGGACACCTCCAATTAGCGGACGTTTTTATGTGGATAGGAACATATTCTCCTCCTTTATTTTTCCCTCTGAATAGCGGAAACCTCTAAATTTCGGACAATATTTCGGCTACCAAGAGTGTCCGGTATTCAGAGGTTTCACTGTATTAAAATTAGAGGTCATAGTGTGCTGTGGAAATTTTGTGAAGGGCGAAGTGTGCCGTGGTCAAAAAAAGTTTGAAAGTCACTGGTTTAATGTATTGACTGATCGAGTGATCGATTTTATAAAATATTGGTCGGAGACGGATATATTTATATGAATTTAGTCGACCACACGAGAAGAAGAAGAAAGAAGAACATCACTGCGTGTACGTGTATTATTATGTTTGCCACGTGCCCGACGGAATATCGTACGCGCCACCGTGAAACTTATGGTTTATCGAACGGGTCCTACCCCTGCCGCGGCCCGCACTCGGGGCGTTTTGTTGTTAATTTCACGCGTCGTTCCGGTCGTCATCGCACAACCGTAATAAAAACATGACATGCCTCGTGACACGACGACGGCGCGCGTCGTAAAAGACACGAGAGTCGCGTTTTCCACGGGACGGTCGGTCGGCGCAGTGTGACGACGACGCCGCCGCACGTCGTGGTATTATATTATTTACGCCGTCCGTAAAAGTCAAGTGTTCCGTACGGAAAACCCGAACACTGTCAAAGCCCGATTTTCCCGTACTTTTCACAATGTTCTCAAATACTTTGTTCCTATACTCACTTATCTTGAAACTTTTTCATTCATATTGATGATGATTTTTGGGATCGCATTTTGATTTGTCATATTTTTCCGAAAAACTTATCAAACCTAACAATTTGGGGTGTATTGTGAATATTTTACCCGTGTAATATAAACATATTTGTACCTTTGTAAGGTCGACTAGAAAAAAAGGACGAAAAAACGTCCTGAGAGACATTCGTCAGGACACAACTCTTAAATAATGGACAACCCTGTAAAAAACAGGACGTCTGGTCACCCTAGAGTGGATAAAACTTCTGATACGATACGAACTGGGCGTGGATTTTACACAGGGCCGGGGCGGAAAAAAAAAACAACAACAATAAAACAAAGTAAACAAATAATCACGACACCGTACTGCGACCGATAGATCTTATGTGATTTAAATACGGATTCTCCAAAAATCCGAAAAATCTAGATTTTGGATTTCGGATTTTATGTTATGGAATCGGGATTTTGGATTTTCGAATCCAAATTTCGGATTTCTGGATTTCAAAATTCGAATATTCATGTTTAACATTGTGCATTTTGGTATTCTAAATCGGAAAATCTAATTATCGATTTTCGATTTTGAATGGAATGTTTTTACAAAGATGTTTATTTTTTATCTAGATACACTTTTTTCTCAACTTAAATAGGTCCAAAAGTTTTATCCAGTAACTCTATTGATCGGAAATTTTATGTAGATGATACTTAGAGAGTTTCTTAAATTCTCATTTAAATAGTTTTTCCAGGTGAGAGAAAAACACCCTGAAATGGAGCAAAAACGATGAAATTCCCCGTAAATGACATTTTCATTAAATCAACTTTAGTAGTTTCTTCATTATAAGTGATTTTACTCCGAATCCGGATTTTGGATTTTGAACTTCATAATCCGGATTTATCCCACACTAATAGATCTAAGGTTCCGCTCGGAATCGAACACGTTATTGTGTCGCAGTGTCGCGGCGTCAATCTGTAACCACGCGTCGGGGGATCACGACGACATTGTTTGTAATCGTTTATCCCCGCCCGCCCCACGGAGTCGCGCGACCGCACGTCTATCGAGAATCAATTATCATGCCACGGCGGTTTCGTCTTATTAAACGTGCGAAATCCGTCGGGTTCGGTCGTCGCGGAGCGGATTACGTACTATCACTGTCGTCCCGAAATTCGCGCGCGCCCGCACGCGATCGATATAACGCACCCGAATATAATTCATTACGGTTTTTTTTTGTTTTTTTGTGTTTTTTTTTTTGTTCCCCCCCAAACACTCGCCTCTCTCGGATCGCATCGCGTCACGTCACGGCCGACGAGACACGCGTGACGGGGGACCGGCGTGCCGTGACTGTGTACACGTGTCGTGGCCGTTTTGTAAAACGTCACCGTGACTCCGTACCAATGATTTTGTTCGTCTCGGAAGCGATATCGAACTTTTATTTCCCGCACGATTATGTGCAATTGAACTACAGTGATGTATGTAGGGAATTTCTATAAAACGAAAGATGTTTTGTGTAAATTTGTATGTTGATTCGTCAAGTTTAAAGTTTTCCGTTGATTTTACGGGATAAAATTATTAATGTATATTTTATATTCAATATAAGTATGAAGTCTATAAAGAATATTTCTAATTTTTATTACATCAATACCAGTAAACAAATTGAGTTTTCATTTATATTTTTTCAAATATGTAATTTGTGTATTATATACGTTTTGGAAATTTCTTAGAATAAATTTCTGAAAAATTAATTTTCCGAAATGTTACAACTCTAAACTGAACAGACATCAACATTACGCCGAATTCACGGAATCGCTCGTTTTGTGAATTCGTCAGGGTATAAAACAACCAATATGCGTGAAAACTACAGCAAAACTACTTTGCAGCAACCCAAAAAACTTTTGTTTTTTTATCAATTAATATCGAAAGTAAGTAATAGTTTATGATTTCAATTTCTTTTTTTTTTTTTTGCGATTTTAAATCATCAAATAATCTTTGACCCGACATGTGTGATCGGTAAGAAACAACTAGGTATACCTGGTTTATGAAATCGGTCATTTAACCAAATCGGTGTTCCACGTATACGTGCTGCTTTAAACCGATGCCGTTTGGAATCTACTTTACACCGGTGTGGCCGGGATTATTTACCGCGTGACATTTTACCCCCCCGGTAAATTTTCACTAGTGAAATTTTACCTCCCGGTAAGTATTCGCTAGTGAAATTTTACCGGGGTTTATAAATACACTTGGGTAAAATTCCACTAGTGAATTTTTACCCCCGGTAAAAAATCACTAGTGGATATTTACCGGGGGTAAAAAATCACTAGTGGATATTTACCGGGGGTAAAAAATCACTAGCGGATATTTACCGGGGGTAAAATTTCACTAGTAAAAAATTTACTGGGGGATATAATTTTACTAGATTAAATTAAGTTTTTCATCATGGTCCTCGAGGAAGCCCAGGTCCCGGAGAAAATACTCAAGTACCCCCCCCTCTAGTTGGGCCTGTTAATATACTTGAAACTTACTTGATGAGTTATCAACGAACTAGTTGTGTATTTCAATATATATATATATCTTATACATATCTTATATATATATATATAAATATATATATATATATATATATATATATATATATATATATATATATATATATATATATATATATATCTTATACCATAAAATAAATAAATAATTAACCATAGTGAATATTTACCCCCGGTAAAATATATCTAGGGAAATTATACCCCCCCCCCCAATACATTGTCGCTAGTGCAATTTTACCTCCCGGTAAATATTCGCTAGTAAAATTTTACCTCCCGGTAAATATTTACTAGTGCAATTTTACCTCCCGGTAAATAATCACTAGTGAAATTTTACCGGGGTTTATAAATACATTGCGGTAAAATTCCACTAGTGAATTTTTACCCCCGGTAAAAAAACACTAGTGGATATTTACTGAGGGTAAAATTTCACTAGCGAATATTTACTGGGAGGTAAAATTTCACTAGTGGAAATTTACCGGGGGGGGGGGGGGGGGTAAAATTTCACGGGGGTAAATAATCCCGGTTACACCGGTTTCATCACGAAAAGCACACGACTGTTGAGAACGTGTATTGAAACGCGTGATTCGTTCGACCAACGACCATAGTCCGTTGATCATCATCGTCGGCTGCTCGTGGAAATCGATCCGAACAGTATTGACGGAAGATATTGGCAGTCGACAACTGATGTCACTTTGTGAGCCGCTATCGTTATCGATCTTGGACAATCGACGTGTTGTAATTCATCGCGCGGTCCGTTCAATCGATATTGCCACGTACCTATATTTTTTGGTTTAAACCCGCGTGGTTAAGTGCCACTGACATAAGGACGTTCGTTAAAAGGTTTAGTGTCAATCGAGTGAGTGTCGAGTGACGTCGACTTCGTTGACAAGTTAAAACGCTTTCGTAAATCATCGACGGAAAACGATTCATGATCCGTATTATAAGTTAATTTGTTTTTTTATTTCTCGCGCGAACGTTTTTCATTGCGGTTTCGTAACGCGTTCAGACACATCATGTCAGTGGGAATATTGCGAAAATATTAAATCGTTTTTTTCCGTTCGCTTTACGGCTAATCAAAAAATACGTGCAAGCAACTGAACACGCGTACGATTTTTGACAATAAATACGATCGACTCGTAACTGCTATTACTCGTAATCGAATTTGTTAATAAATAAATAATAACTGTTGACCATTGCGGCGGTTGTCGGTAAGCACGGGCGTATCGAATTGAATTCAAAGTATGATGATCATCGGTAACTAATAATAGATCATTTTTCGGATTAATAACTCTGGTGCGAGCCGTCAGCGTGTTCGAAAAGTCTGGCCAACAGAAAATCAAATCATCGTATAATCTAAAAGGTCACCGAAAGTTTGATGATGTAACGGTAACGAAACTCAAACGTACGAACTGTTCAAAATAAAGTTGATAATATGATGCGCTGTAAATCGAGTCTTGTGAATCTGCGGTTGCGTGTCGTGATGTCGACGAGCTAAAATAATCGTGCGAAGAATTGGTAATAATTTGTGGAATCTGTGATCACAACGTGGATTTTAGTCCCATATAGAAGATAAATAACATTTTTACAGTTTATTTTTCGTTCACTGGGCTTTTTTTTTTCGTGTTTACGGCGTAAGTTATGTAAAAACAAATTTTCGTAAAGTTCTGTAAAATATCATTCGAATACTTTGCACGTGTACCACGTATACATTGCGGGTAAACTTGAATCATTACCTATTCAATTGTTTTAGTATTGAGACTAGAAATTGTAAACAAATAATTATCAAAGATAAACAATTCGTATTTGACATTTATTTTATTCATATCAGTTTGTCTATTTATATTAGACGAATCAGATATTTTCAAAAATGAAACCTCGTTAAATGGACATGATATGGACACATTCATGCGGATACATTTTTATCATATCGTGTTTATGCAAATTATGTTTTTGCACGCATTATTGTTAATGTATATGATCCGGGGAAAAATTGCTGAGATTATTATTTTAAATGAGATGGAAATGCAAAAAAAGTTTTTTTTTTGTTAACATTACTTTTTTAAAGATTACATTGATGTGAGAGTTACAGGTGGTTTTTTTTCACTCTGAAGCGCGTCGAGTATCTGACCCAAATACAAATACTCAATTGACATTGCACATTAAAGCAGTTACTTTCGTTTTTTTTTTTTTTAGAGAGGTACTAATAACAAGAAAGTATTCATTTGATCAAAATCATTTTGACTAATGATGCATTAATTTTAATTTTCTTTTATTGAAGCAAAACACGAGACGAAATGTCGAAATTTTGCGAAATTTCGTGAGTATTGTTCTTCGAAATACTGGACCGATCTTAAATCGAACTATTTGCCTCGTGAAACGTCAAAGAGGCCATATTTTTGTCCCTTGAAAAAAAACACCCCTCGCTGTCCCGGAAAAACAAAACGCCGATAAAGTCAATAGATTTTCCGCACCCCCGAATTAAATCTAAAACACAATAATAACAAGCCGCACGGTAAACAAACGAACGTCGTCAAACAGAAATCGCAAAATGTTTTACGCGACGGAATCCGTGCCGCAGTCAGAGCTATCGATTTTTTTGCTCTATTTCGTATCGCGCGCGAGGACAGCGTAGACGCGAAGTTGGTCCGTGGTCCGGTCTTTTCGGTCTTTGTGCATTGTAATTTAATGTGGTTCGGTCCGACTCGGTCCCTTCGTCTAAAACAAAAAATAATTGGTCTGGTTCGGTCCGGTCCCGTGATCTTAATTTCATATAATTTTTAAATTTATATGACGCGGTAAAATAAATAACTTCATAATATCATATTATTTTTATTTTAATTCTAACGTTTGGGACACAAAAATAGCTCGTCACGTATTTATAATTTAGTCTTGTTGTTGACATAATATTTACCCAATTATACTCGTAGATCCACAAATATAATGCGAGGACCCGAAATAATGAAATTACCCACATTGTGTTCAGTATTATATTATTTCAAAATATATACATTATGGGTAGTGATTAAAATATTATTTTATATAATTCTTTAATGGTTAAAGACAGTATATTTAATTTCGTACTTTATTGAAAATATCACGGGACGCGCCGCACATTCCGCTGACGCGAGACTTACTTTTACCTCGTTTATCAACTTATATTTATATATATGATAGGTACGTCGTACGGGTTATAAAATTAGTAATGAATAATAGTCAGTGGCGCAACCGGAAGGGAGACCCCGAGTTTCAATTTTATTTTATTGGTTCGGTCCGGTCCGGTCCTGGTCTTGGTTAAAATTTATCGGTCCAGTCCGGTCTAAAAAAAAACGGACCGTGCAGAGCTCTGGTATACACGCGCGTACGTAGACCCATTAAACCGTTTACGATTTTTGAGAATTTCGCTCTTCGCCGACGCACGTGTGTCCGAAAACGTCATTTGATTAATCGGTCAAAGCGTGCAGTACAATAACACAGACAGATACAGATCGTGCGCGTGCAGTGCGTGTGTGCGCGCGTTTTACGATTATAAATGCAATACGATTTTAATCACGGATCTCGATACGCGAGGGAAATCGGACGCGTTCGCTGTCAAAAAATGCGCTATGAGCGTGTGGCCTAACTACATGCTCGAAAATAACAAAAAAAAAAAAAAAAAAAAAATTCCACGGTGGCTCGGACTCGGCCGTAGATTTATTCGCCCAGCAACGTCTCGTTTCGAACGTCCGTAGGGGCGGGGCGAGTCAATGACGGCGGGCGTCGGGAAATCTACCGATCGTATAGACCAATCAGTTTATTAACCACGTTTGGACAAATTATTGAAAAACTCCTTCTCAAGAGACTCGTGTCAATCGCATTCAAACAAAATGCTCTTCCCAGCTTTCGATTCGGTATAGCCGAGCCAAACATGCAACTTATTGATGACACAGTCACAATACTAACACGATTGGTACAGATTCTGCGTGAAATCAAAGATCGACTCGTTTTACAATCGATGTTAATTCAATGTTCAGACGCCGTTTCGGGTAGTAATCGTTGTACAAGAGTTGCGTTCGACCGCTTTGTAGATCGGGAATTCCGTTTGATCGCCGTGACGTACGAGTCGAGAACGTGGCGATTCGGATAGGCAAAACTCAGTACGCGAACGCGTCACGTGTGGTGCGCTACTTTCGTCGCGGTCTGAATGGCAAGTCTAAATCACGATTTGCGAACCACTTTCACCGTCCGGCCTGTTGGTCTAGGGGTATGATTTTCGCTTCGGGTGCGAGAGGTCCCGGGTTCAAATCCCGGACAGGCCCGCGTCAATATTTTTTAATTTAAATTTTATTAATTTCGTATTTTCGATGAGACACCTGATTGTCGATGGTAATAATTTTATTAACCGTGAGACGTGCGAATCGACAATAATAATTATGCATTGTCCAATATGCCTAACAGGCGAAACTGTGAAAATCTCATAAATTTACTGATCGGAACTTTATTGTACATATTACAATTTTAAATTGATAAACAATCAAATTTTTATACTGACTTGTAATATCGTGTAATATGTCGAGACATTTTAATCTTAATAAATAAAAAGTAATAGTGGTAAATGTTTGTATTTTGTTTCAAATGTTTTATCACAGGTATTTCCATAAGAAATAAAAAATGTAAATGCAATCTCATTTGCGTCCACGACGGGGGACGCACGTTCGTCCGTTGTGCACGGTCCGTTGTCTCGAGTTTTCGGTAACACCGGTGGCGTGGTAAAGTGTTAAAATTTTTTCGGTAAAACATATTTCACTAAGGACCCCCCCTTCCATAATAATTAAATATTTTATCACGTATCAAATCGTTTTTCTTTCGATTTTCATTATCTTTTGAAAACATACTCGTAAGTATAAAAATACACAAAATGGTAAATAATGTACCTAATTATTTATTAATACAAAAAATAAATAATAATAATCAATGTAAAATGATATACCTAGGTAAAGATTTTACTATTGTCAGTGATGCGCAAAGATAAATACAAATTTATCTAGATAAAGATAAAAGATAATTGGATACAATTTATCTAGATAAAGATAGAAGATAGTTAAAATCTAAATTATCTAGATAAAGATAAAAGATAAAACACTATTTATCTGGATAAAAAAAAAAAGATAAAATTATTTCAATATACCTGCCCCTCAAAAAAAAAAAAAAAAAAAAAATTATTAATTATTATTATCCCCAATAATAAATTATGGACTTTGGATTATGATGTACACGGCGGCGGTCGACGAGTCGACGACACAACGTTGCAACATATTCGGCCGTAGCCCGTATAATTGTATAAATCGGGATAATTAGAATTTAGAATTAACATAAAAGTGGCATGGAAAATTATTACCTATTACTTTTTTACTGTTCTGTATTTGTGCAAGGATGATTTATTAATTTAATAGAAATTTAATAGGTTAAAACTTCCAAGTTCAATTTTTCGAATTTTTTGAATAAATATGTTTATTTATCTAGATGAATTACGTTAGATAACTCAATAATTTATCTAAGATAATTCATCAGATAACTAATTTTGTTTATTATCTAGATAAGATAAAAGATAATTAATTATTTATCTAAATAAATTATTTAGATAATTTATCTAGGTAATGCTCAACACTGACTATTGTTATTAAATTTAATCCTAAATAATAATAAGTTAAAACTATAAGAAACTGTGCAAGCTATAAGAGAAGGCCTACGCCATTCGAGTACGATACGACAAAATGCATGATAAACAATATAAGTGTAAGTGTAAGTAAGTGAAATTCTCGTAAGTTTAAATCTCGTGTAAGCGCATTCTTAATTGTTCGTCCTAAATAAGGGGCAACACATTTCAATGCTAAACTTTCCATCTCTACCACACAACTCTTTACCACCGACACCGCAAAGGGCCTGACCGAACTCGGGGCTGTCGTGTTAAACGTGTCATGACCGATAAAAAAAAAAAAAAAAAAAGGTCCTACGTTTCCTCTTTTCCCGGTGGACCTTAAACCCGATAACCACGACAAATAAATTCCCAATCTGTCACCACTACTACACACAATTATAAAAGTAAAAAAAACTAAAAAAAAAGAAAAAAAACCTAAAGTGGGCCGCCACAGTGTCACAACAGTCTGAATGAACGGGCACACGGTTAATCACTGCGGTCACGCGTCCAGCCACGTCAGATTTGAAGAAAAACATCACACTCAAGAGATGTTACTATAGATTTAAATGGCCCAACCGAATGCATACTATACAACCTTCAAGTCTCGCATCAAATGTAAAACTAACAATCAGTCACACACTCACGCGCCTAAAAGTAAGTACTCGGTGTCTATTTCGGTATCTTCCTTAATACCGGTCAATACATCTTGTTTCCCTACTATTGATCATGACGCTGAAATATTAATATCTAAATTTGTCTGATTTTACTCAATTTATTAATACTCACCTCTCTCTCCTATCTGCCACATTAAATAAATAATTGGTCCTGTAATTATCAATGTCAATTATCCCATGTAAAATAATCAATAGTACTTTTAGATTCTGAGTGAAGCGAAGGATCTTATGGTTTTACAATGATGTTTTTTTTTTTCTTTTTTTTTTTTTCTGTAAACACTTTTTCGTATAGAAATCCTTGTCCAAAAGTTTCGTCCAGCAACTTCTTAGGTTCGAAATTGAACTGAGATGGTACTTTAGAGAGATCATTATTCCAAAATCTCCATAGTTTTTCCAGTAATCAAGAATAACGATCGAAAAACTGAGTAAAAACGGTAAAAATCCGCCGTAAACGAGATTTTCACTGTTCAGATTTTAGTTATTTAGTCATAAATCGAAAAGTATTGAAGCTAGAAACTTGAAAATTTTATCCAATATCAAATACATACTTTTTTATATTGGACAACATTTTCAGAACAATTCTAGCACTTTTGACTTAAATATAGAACTTTTAATTTACCAAATTGTTTGAAAGTTTTTATGTAATATAATTTTAAATATTTGACAAAAAGTTCTGAAAATTTAATATGACCTTACTCATATACCTACCTAATTATCCTAACAAAAGTTCAAAAATCGTTAGTCAGGATTTTTTTTTATACACACTTATTAATTAATTAATAAATTATCATACGATTTTTTTCGATATTATCTGATTTCTTTTAAGTTTATTTTTCATGAGTTATAATTGTTATAACAATTGAAGTTTAAATGAGTTATATCTAATTGAATATTTTATGAGGGTTTAATTACAAAAAAACTCACCAAAAATTATACAAATAACCGTAAAATACGTAAACAGTATTTAAATAATAATATATTATATTACACTGAAACTTTGCTCAGACTCGTTTTATACTATAGAAATGAGTCATCATTTCTTTAAAACTTAATACATTCATCACCAATATCTTGTCCGAGGACCGAAGGGACGAAGGACGAACTTGTACCACCATCATCTCACTTACCAGCTTTTGTTATAAACACTGTTATTATTATTATATAATTGTTTAAATACTTGTGAAACACCCAGTGGACATTTTATAATATATGTATATAATCAAAATAATAAAAAGTTTCAACAATTTTAAAAACGTAAAATTCAAAAATATAAATTACGTCTCCCGACCTTGAGTTGAGGAGCTTGAGTAATTTTTTCGTGGCATTATTTCTTCGGGAATCATTTCTTACGAGTTACATTTCCTCTACTGCTTTTACTCGGAATATTTTTCCTGCTGGTTTTTTCGCCGCGTATTTACATTGTAGGTATTTTTCTCTATTACCGAGAAGACCAGTCATGTTAGACCAGGGTAGAGCAGACGACTCGAAGATATTTCTGTTTTTTCCGTCCCCTTTTATTTTTCACGCTCCGCACTCGTTCACGTTTTCTTAGCAGTACTGTCTCTTTTCGTATAATATACACGGGTTTTGGATTCATACCCTAGTGTTATTTTTTCTGAGTAAATCAGAGGGTCTATTTTTTTTCATCGATACTTTTGATACGCGTCGTCGTGACATCAAAATCATTAGTTTCAACGTGAAGTTTAATCAATTAAAATTGTAATCAAAAGTAATTATTGTAAAACTATATTATAAAATATACATTACTGTAGTTTCCAAATGGTGACGAATACTTATACGTTGTGATGACGACACTCAAAGATTACTCGAACATAAGGTATTAAAGACTCGACGAATATTTCGAAAAATTCAATCGCTTTTGAGCTAAACGTAAAACTTCCGAAACATTGAAATAATCTATGTTTTCACGAGAGTTTTAATCTTTTAAAATGTTTCATTCTCGATAAAGAGTATTTGAAACATTGCATTTTGTTACTCGTATGGTTTATCCAACAGCGTTGATAACATCACGAAACTCTCGTATTTTTTTCAAACGCGTTTTAAAATTATTATTAATTTTCGCTAAGAAATACGAATTTTTTCAATTAAAATCTTTTAGAATTCAGAAATTATTGTTCCGATAAAAACATTATAAACCGTGCCAATGAAGTGTTATCGTGAAAACTGAATGAAATTCGCAAGGCACTCTTTTGATGTTGAACGATTTCCACCGCGAAAAGACTAGATCTCCTCGCAATACAAGACCAAGGAAAAAACTAGAAGTCGGTTGGATTTAAATCGAATTGTTCTCTACGGCGTCTAACAAATCGGAACTTTGTTCTGTCGATCATTACTAATATATTATTATTACTAATATCAGTCGCCTTTGTCGGACTTTTGTGACCGACTCGTCGACTGTTATCTATAGTTTTGTTCAAACCTTTAGCCGGTGGTTGAATATTCTATTCAATCACGTGCCGTCTCAGTAGTAGCGGTCACATTCGATCAACCCCGTCTTCGTCGATCAATTAACTTTTTATCGGCTCGACCGCAAAAATTAGATTTCTACACACGCTCAAATATACATCGGCGACGGAATAAATTTTCTCTTAGCAGCGTCGATCCCACGTACATAATTTTCATAAAAAAAAAATAAATATATTTATATATGTATGTATGTATGTATTTGTGTGTGTGTGTGTGTGTGTGTGTGTGTGTGTGTGTGTGTGTGTGTGTGTGTGTGTGTGTGTGTGTGTGTGTGTGTGTGTGTGTGTGTGTGTGTGTGTACATACAGCGCGCATCACCGACGAGTGCAAACAGCCGAAGTAAGTAGACGCACGCAAATCGCATTAAACACAGTGACCCGATAACGTGGAAACAGAATTTTATAAATGAGACGGCCTATGTGTACACTCGACAGCGGGACGACTCGTCGTTTTCCCGGAAGACCGATCGATTGACACGATATCGGTGGATAATTTTATTTGAAAATAGGACTCCATGTGTTATTATTATTATTATTATTATTATTATTTTTTAATCCTAATTGAATGGAATACTCGTGTTTTTTCGGAATACGTAGTCCACCGAATAATAGTTTTCGACAACGCTTCGACGAGTATATTATGGCTCGTCGAAAAAAAAAGTGCAATAGAACGAACGGACAATAACGACGATAACAATAGAGTAATAATTAGGGCAGAGGACTTCTAGTCTTTTCATATTTTTTTAGAAAGGTCGTAGAATCATGTTGGTGATCAACAAATATGTTTCATAATACCAGGAAGTCATATTTAAAATTGTAATTTACATATTTGTGCATATTTTGTCATTATTGCATATAAATGCATTTTTGAGTATATTAGAAAAATCAAGATCATAACATTTGGTAATTTTCTATATAATTTCTTAAATTACTTTAGATAAAAAACAACTAATTGGTGAATTTTCTGTTTAAAAATAATATATTTGTTTTTTTTTTACTATTTATCCCGCGGCTACTAAGGCCATTGGGTAATAATATTATAAGTATCGTTTAGATAATTGTTTTATCTATCCGATAAAAGGTCGTTTTTTTTCAAGAATTCGTTATAATTAACTTATCGAAATAATAATTATCACAATTTTTTTTCATATAAATATTATAATTAGATGAATTAATAAAATAAAATACATTTTTAGAGCGTTTACTATTAAACGCTCTAAAGTGTTAGTTTCGTAACTAATAATTATTCAAGGGAGTCAATTGAACCATCAATAAGTTTTCTTAAAAAAGTTTGGTTAGCATTGATACGCCGATCCACTAGAGAAGAAAGATTTAATTTTTTAAGCACTGGCTCGTAACAATGAGGTAAATGGACAATTTTAAGTGTCCAAGTGTATAAGTCCGAACAAACTTGCATTAACACGTTGTAGATCGTGAACTAGTGTAATAATGACGATGTACAATGACGGTCCATAAATTTATCATACGCGAGTTATCGTAGTCATCGAGTTTACGGATTTCGTTAACTACCCATAATTGAATCATGGAGCAGTTTTGAAATTCATCAAACAACGTTGCAACCTAATCCGACTCTGACGAATGAATCGTCACGTACGAGTATTCTTTGTAACGCAATATCGGGTCACGGGTTTCCCGCAAATTACGGCGGAATTCGCGTATCATCACACACGACAACACGTCAGCGACGACGTGCAGGTTTGTTTTTGTTATAATGACGTGGTGTGATATCGCGTCGGCGAACGCGCACGGGAAATCGAGAATGTTGTCGCGGTCATTATCGACGCCGAAATCGGAACTCCCTCGGTAAAACGGCACAGGTGATGCGGGAGACAGACCGAACGGACGGCACGGGAGACGTCGAGACCGTGAATACACTTCGTCCCGGATGACCCGTTTAAACGAACCGACGTTTTTCGTGCGCGATTTTCATTTCATAGTTTCCAAACGATTTTCTTGTACGCACACGGCTAAACGGAGTGGGTTTTTTACGGGGGGGCCGGATCTCAACCCCCCCCCCAGAAGTGTGATAATTATATTTACAATATTCCAGTGTCGAGTATAAAATATATTTTGAAATTGCGTTTAGAAGTCCTAAATTAATAGAGGAAGAAAATATTCATGTTATAACATGTGATTCAGCGATTATGGTCAATAGAGTCACTCGGAATATGAAAAGTATTTTTTGGACCCCCCTCCCAGACAAAAATTGAAAATACGCCACCTGTTACAAGAGTAAAGCGCGAAAACCGTGATTATTCCACTGTAATCCGACCGACGTCGGTGAACAAACGCAATTGAATACGTTGTGACACCGTTCCCATACTATTGCACGACACTGCTGTGTACGAATTGTGCATGGCACCCACGTTGGACTAACAGCTCTTGCCCGACGGCGAAAACGAATGACCGCAATGATGTGTCAAATGAAAAATTCCATTTCCGCCTGCGTTCCGAAACGTGTCATACGTTTTCCCGAATAACCGTTTTCTCGAAAGACACGTGGACGCGAGACCACAAAAAAAAAAAAAAAAAAGAAAAGAAAAAATTATAAAAAATTACAATTATAATAAAATAAAATAAATATTCTCAAAAGTATGAATTTACGTTTGTCCTAAAATAAAAAGGAGTTTTACGTAGAGAATATTGGAAAATAAAAAATATCGAGAACATGCCGTTCGATAAATCAGCAATCAGATGTGTGTTGTAAGTAGGTAAGTATATCTTTTGGAAAACGTGAACGATTGACACGAAGCCGTGTTATAACTGTAGCGACTGAAAGCGTATTTAAACTATTTGTGGTACTTCAAAATTCAAACGAATAAAATGTATACGCGCGCAAACTGTTGTACAAACATTTTCCGCTGGAGACCACTTCACGATGTTATTGTAAAACAAATACTGGCAGACAAGGCCGTAAGTCACACAAAATTTCAAGAGGGGAGGGGTTATATAATGAATATTATATAGTTATATACATATATATTTCGTTTATAATCATTGAAATTTAAAAATATTGAACAAATACCGTTTGACTCAAAAACACTTACATGTAACTCTTCGTAACTCTTCTACGTAGTAATTCAAACTTATTAAATCGTAGTTTTCAAATAAAATTTCAGAATTCAAAAAACCCTCCCCTTAGCCATCAGGCTAATTACATTAAACGTTGTTTGTATTCAAAAATCATGTGTATCCGATTGTGTTTCGTCGATTTGTATGGTTCGAAAAAAAAATCACAGATGACTGAATATTAAAAAATAAAAATTATAAAAATATCGAACATATAATATTATTGTATTACATTTCACAGCACGCGAATGAAAATTATATTTTACGCTTTTCTAGTTTGCACACGAATCCACAGACCGACCGTCCGTCCGAAAAGACGATAAAAACGTAACGAGCGAGGGAGAAAAATGTGTGCGTGTGACGATGACGACGACGAGAGGAAACACGCCACCGCCCTCGACCGCCATCGCCCCCTTCACGCCACGACTCCTTTAAACGGTGATCGCAGCCGAACGGTACACGAGTCACTCGTTCGGAATATGATTGTGTCGGTCCCGAGAGATTCATAAACACGCGAACTGTCTGCGAGCATAAACCGCCGCCGCCGCAGCGGAAAATGGCGGTTTCCGTTTGACATCCGGAAAAGTTAGCGCGCATAATCGTATCCTGCGTGTATATCGCCCGTCACGGAGCGCCTCTTAAGAAAAAAATATTTCGTCGTCGACACCCCGAGGGTATTCCCGGAGAGTCGGATGCGGGAATGTCGCGAAACGGAGAAGAGGAGTGAGAGAGAGAGAGAGAGAAACGTTAAAGTAAAACGCCGCCGCATCCGACGACGTATAATATTAATAATAATAATATCTTATCGACTCTGCCACCGCCGTTTAGTGTCGAAATTGAAGGCGTTTTTGACGTATAGTTTTTATCGTAATAACAATAATAATAATAATAATAATAATATTATATGATATCGTTCGTAGATAGGTCATTTGAACACACGTGGCAGGTAAACATTCGAGACTCCTCACTACGCGACTAAACATGATGTAACTGTATACACGACATATCGTATTCTCGATCGCAAAGTATATATACATTTTATTTATTTTTTATTTTTTTTTTATATAAATAATAAATAAAAGTGAAACGCGTTACACCGACGCCGGGGCGTGGTAGTAAAAAGTATGACGCGGGTAAAGAATATTTCCGAAAATAATCAAACAAAAATGTGAGCGTGTGTGTGTGCGCGTGTGTGTGTGAGTGTGTGTGTGTGTGCACGTGTGTTTGTCTGTGTTTGTGTGTGTAGTCTACAGGCGAGGATGTTCGTTGATTTCCAGTTCATTAAAAATCGTTGCGTGTTGCGAAAAAGCGTTCGGAACCGACAAAAAAGTATATTATTGTGACATTGTACTGCTGTGGTGATGCTTTCACTCGATACCAAAGACGATTCGAACAGAAAGAACTTAGTATAAAAATCATTCGTCTTTGCCGGCGTGGATCCATGGCGAATCGTTTTAAAAAACCAGGGCGCTGGCGCGAGGGTGGGGTTGGCTAGACACGCGTCCCCCCAGGCCCCGAGCTTTGCAGAGTCCCAGATAAAAAAGATTTAAACGAAACAATTTAAACGCGCCCGAGGGTCTCTTTGTAGTAACAATAATAATAATAATAATAACAATATGTAGTATCAGTCAGGGAGAATAAATAAACTATATATTATGTTACTAGTCGAGAGAAATCTTAATAACGTCAATTTACAATACGAATTTTTATAATTTTTTATTTTTTATTTTGTTGAAGGAGAAGGAGTCTAATCCAAGGGAAAAGAACCTCTCGACCTTTTTCCGACACCCGTGGATGTCTTTCAATACGACGTGCATCGGTAGCCGGAAAACTCAGCGCCGGAACTGTTTACGAAACACTTTACACGACGTGTGTCTCGATAACGTCGACAATTAAACGACAGAACTGCAACGGAAAGCGTCGTGTATGCCGTAATTTCGTAACGCGCACAACGGCGATCGTTTAGTTTTCCTATTCGTCTCCGAGAGCCGACAAATCGTATACGTAAAAGGAAAAAGAGCTTTCACAATCTAGTGCCGTCTATCGATCTCCCATAATAATATAAGACACAATAACGACTCGACGGGAATTATTATGTTGTACAGACGGAACGTTCGACCTCGGGGGGGAGGGGATTGACAAAAAAATAATAATAAATAAATAAACAATAATAATAATAAGTAAGTTTTTTTTTATATATTTTTTCTAATAAATTCGTCGAATAAAACGATTCAATTATTGTCCCGGTTCTAATACGCAATAACGTTTGCGATATGAACGACGCATTGTATTGTATATGAAATTGAGTGGCTGCGCCCGGCGGCGGATATTATGCGATATATATATATATATACGTTGGAATCATTTTTGTAATTTACTCTCTAGGTAAACGTTTTTCGACGTCGTCCCCGAACGCGACCCGAGTAAACCTTTCGCGACGCACTGTCTCGCGTATGTATATGTCATATTATTATTATTATTATTATTTTTATTATGTATAAAGTCGGACGTATACATAATATATATAGTATAGTACACAATATATAAATTCATAAACGAATTCAGCCACAACGGCGTATAACATAATATAATATGTGTATGTATATAGTGTTTAAACTGCACACGCACGCAGGAAGATATACGTGGATTATGGCCAGAGTTGTGCTCAGATAAAAAGAAAAATATCTAGATAAAGATCAGTACCTATTGATATTTGACAATATATAAATCCATTAGTAATCTGTAATCTATAAAGTAGCAACTGGATCTGGACAAGGCTTTATTAAATGTTCATGTTCGACAAGATGCCAAAATAACAGATGTAAGTGTTTAAAAAATAAAATTATATGCAATTCAAAATGTCATCCTAACCTACAGTGTTGTAATAAATAAATTTAACAACTTTTTATAAACTTAATCATATGAAATATAATGTTTTTTTTTTTTGTAATAATAGAATACTTTTAGTAACATTTATTTTGTCTTAACGAAATTTAAAATAAATTTAAAAAAGTACATAGATTTTTGTATTTTATAGAATAATATAATAGTAATAATAATTTTTTTTTCATTTTTATGCATTATATTCTGTAATATTAATGACACCTAGGTACTTTGTAATAAATATTTTTTTGTGTGCTAATAAAATTAATAATTGTCTTAATTATGATAGAAGGAAATCTATTTATTTGGGTTATTTATATGAAATTAAAATTATCTAGATAAAGATAGTGTTACGGACGCGCACTTAGCAACTCCAAAACAAATAAAATAACGAGACGAAATTTTTTTTGACTTTTTTGACGACTGCGTTGACGTCACTTTGGACTATATATTATCGTCGAAAAAAGAATTTGAACATTTTTTTTATTTCGGGACTATGATCGTTTAACCAAATCTACCGACACTGTCGTAATACATTTCGATCTGAAATGGTTTGAAGTGTGAACTACCCGGAAAATATAATCTACCGATTTCCTTGTTCATACAACCAAGTCGATAAATTTTAAAAAAAATGAATACATATTATGAAGTTTAACTTAATATAATTGTATACTGTCAAGGTGTCTTTTAAATCTTATAAACATTTCGTCGAGTACTTGATTTTTTTGTTTGTATTTTTTTAGTTGGTTTTATAATGGAGATTATATAACCGTTTATTTTAGCCAGCCGTTTACTTTTACACTGATTTTGATCTTGACTTATGTCCATCGTGATTGTATAGTTTGAGTACGAACTTTAATATTCACTGTGGCTTAAATTTTGGTTAGGTTCCATCAGAATATGGTATTGATATCCGATGTCAGCCACTGATCGACGAGTATAGCCGTAAAGATTCCTCACTTTCTTTGAACAACAATATTGGTCAGTGTCCATTGGTGTCCCGTGTGATTGACGATAATGTCGGTTACCAGAAGACAACACGTTTTATCGTAGACCACCATTAGTCGTCGGTAGATCGCGCATCAAACCGGTCCTTTTCAAGTCCCAAGTAACACGTCACCAATTGAAACAACGAACAACATAACCTCAAAGAAAACCGCAGGTACGACCGTTTATTTATGTTACTTGTGATTTATCGTGGTAATAGAACACCGACGATTAAATACAGTGTAACGGACGGCACGCGCGCGTTCGAACGTCTCTGTATAAGTCATACAACGTAAACGGTATGACGAAAACTGTTCCGAGACGTCTACGATTAAAAATCTCCAATTCGAGGACCTAGGGACGGTTCGGACTCAAAAAACCCTCACCGGGTCACGTTTCGATGACAGCAATCACTCGTATTTTAGGCGCGGTCGCCCGTATACCGTGTAGTTTCAGATTCACCGCGCAGTTTCGTCTCTTTGGAGCATGACGTTTCCGAATCGTCCGCTGCATCGGTGATAAATTCCAAGAGCAATTTCGTATTTACGTGACTTCTGCCGGTATATAATACGTATGTATGTGTGTGAGCGTGTGTGTGTGTGTGCGCGCGCGTGCGTGTGTGCGAGAGTGTGTACAGGTGAGAGTGCGCACGTAAAACGGTATGTCGGCGCGCACACGCTGGTCACTCCGGCGGCCAGCACGCGTGTGCGACCCCCACGGGGCAAGTTTTCCGGAGATAATGAAAACTCGTTTTTCGACGGGAACAGTGAAAAAAAAAAAAAAATACGCGAGAAAATTAAAAACGCACACGGCGTAGTAATTTTGGCGGCCGACACGAGCGAATGTACGACCTACCTATATAATAAACGACGCGTCTCCGAAAACAAATTTAATAAATTACTTAGCGAGAGAGAGAGAGAGAGAGAGAGAGAGAGAGAGAGAGAGAGAGAGAGAGAGAGAGAGAGAGAGAGAGAGAGAGAGAGAGAGAGAGAGAGAGAGAGAGAGTGAGAGAGAAGGAAAGACAACCTCGCAGTCGGATTTTTCATATTTTGTTGTGGTTCTTTATCGTGCTTATCATAGTTCAACTCTTGTAGTGTAAACGACGAAGACGAATGGGGAAAAAATTTTGAATTTGACATCTATCGATCGATGTACGTACAATGTGATCTGACGACTCGCAGGACAGCGCCACCAGCTTGACATACTGTATTTTAATAAATCGAGTGTTTTTGAAATTAATACAGTCCACTAGTATACACTGCAAGCAGTTAAACTCGATGAAACGACTATATTTTTGATATTTTATTTTTTCCACCACCCCCATCCCCTAAATCTCTGGCCTTGGCAATTCATTTTTATAATATCGATGTTCTATCCATGTGTTGAGAGAAAGACGTTAATCCGGTATCGCCGCGTCGCTTTTTTTATAACCTTTTTTTTTTCACCTGAAGGAGCAACATCTGTAGCTATTGGCCTCATATCACATGCAATATCATTTCGTCATACGACTATATTTATTTTTATTTATTAAAAGCTTACGCCCGCGAAGGGCAAAAGTGCGGTTAATTAATGGATTGTAATCCAGAACAAAATGATAGTGCATAATAATAATAATGCCCTATAAATTATGATATTTTGAATTCGTGACGTCTTAATTTCGCCTAATCGTCTACGGAAAAGTCAATATCTTTAAATTCATTACGCGAATTCAACATTCGGTATACGGGGCTACTTAGAACAAACCTTTTTACTCGTGTTTCAGTGTGAAAACAACGAAAATTACGAGTGGCGATTTGCGGTACATTAAAAGAAATCAATTGTAATAATTTTGGACTGTGTAACTGAAGCCGTTTAAATGTTTACGCAAAAAATCAGCATCGGTCAAATTTCGTCTAGATTTCAATGATATCGTGTTAAACTGGTTTTCAACTTCTCAAATGGACATATTATAGGGTGACCAGACGTCCTGTTTTTCACAGGTTTGTCCTTTATTTTACAGATGTGTCCTGTTGTCCTGACGAACGTCTCTCAGGACGCTTTTTGTCCTGTTTATCAATCGATCTTATAAACCTACAAATACGTTTATACTGCATAGGTGCGATATACTCAATATACCTCAAATTATTAGATTTGATAAGTTTTTCGGAAAAAGAAGACAGACTAAAATGTGAAGACATGTGATCCGAAAAATTGTCATCAATATGAATAAAAAAGTATTAAGAAAACAATTACAGAAATAAAGCGTTTGAGTATATTATACAAAGTTTTAATTCATTAAGTAACTCTTATTTTTATTTATTTATTTTTTATGTATTAATTAAAAATGATGAGTTAGTTTTGTAATTGCTTTATAAGAATAGTAATAATATTAAATATATTTATTTAAAAAACGGTGAAAATTATTTTAGTCCTGTATTTAAATTTTTTTAATATGGTCACCTTAACATATTATAGTTTTATAGTTATTACAATGCCATCACGAATCGATTTATAATACAATGTGACTATTTCATAAAATCAACATTACAGTAAGATGGAAAGTGTTTTTAGTAGATAAAATTTTAAAATCGAAATATCTAAATTCTAATTTTAGTAAAACATAAAGTCTTGTCGGTCGAAGTATTATTCCGCTTCGACTTAAAAAAAAATACATTATACAGAATAAACTTTCAAAACAAGTTAAAAAAAAAATTAAAAATATGGAGTGAACTACTTTGAAATGAACGAACGTTTCTATGTCTATATGTTTCAACTATTTTCCTTGACTATGGAAAAAAAAAACGATTTATTTATTTTTGTGACATCAGATGAGCGCAAAATGTCTAAAGGAACATGATTATAATTAAAATCTAAAAAAAAAATGTTTAATCGTATTTTATTTTAGCTACCATGTATAATACGATTCACATTTTTATTTTTTATTGAAATTTTGATAAATTCATTTTTTTCTCACGTGCCATTGAAATTTCGCCAACGTGCCATAGATTCGACACAGCTCTGGCGTATACAGTGATAACGTTATCGATTTTCGTCGTCGGTCTCGTCCGGCACGGGACGTAGGCCTCAAAATGTTCAACGGGTGACCGTGTACGGACGCCGACCGATGTACGGGACGTTTTTGTTTGCGGTTCCAATACCTGAATAGTCCATTACACAGCTGAAACGCGTGTGCACGTATATACATAATATAGTCTGGGTCAGTTATTTTGCCTAACCGACCGATGACGGCGGTTTTTAAATTACATTCATCACTGAAATATCGCTTGCGGCCGGAAACGACTATTATTTCTAGAACTGTTTAATCGTATTTTGACGTTTATCATTCAACGGGGTTTTTCATTTGTTGTTTCGAAAATCGCATTTACGCGGGAAAAAATATCACATGCTATTAGTAATACGTTTTTTTTTTCCACGGAACACCGATCGTTCCGCTTTGTAAAGTGAGTATCAACAAAATATGATTTACTCATTTACAAGGTTTTGAATAAATACGCACGGAAACGTTCATCTCAAGACCGTACGCCGACTGTTTGTTTTCAATCAATTGTTTTCCCCGTACTTGTTTATATGGGGGAAAAAAAAACGATTCATCATAATGGTTTGATGTCTTTTTTAAATATCGTTTTTAAAACGTAAGGCGGCCGTTCGACGAACGAGTCGCGATTAACGTTTCGAATCGAGTTCGTACGTGTCACGCGGTGTTAAAACGAAAACCTCGGTCCACGGTGTTCGTGAAAAAGTAAACGTCCAACGTAAACGCAATGTTTATAACTTCAACGCTGTTTTCAATTAGAACGTAATGACGTTACGTCCGAGATCAAATTGATACGACACAACGTCACCGACGATATCGTCTCACGTGGTCCAAAGAACGCCGACGTGACTTTGCACGATATCGATTTCAACGACTCGAGAAGTTGATTGTTTTTTTGTATTTTTAAAGCGGGTATCAATTTTACGCGTACGCGTATTATAATATTATTTATATTGCATTACGTTCGCCCGAGTATAATCTCGTTTTTAATATATAATATGTAAATTATGACGCAATACACCCGACGGTATCGGATTTCGCACGAGAGCGAAAGAACAAAACAAAACCGAAAACAAAAAACTATAGTTCTAACGAATTACGGTCCGCGCGCGGAAAACGAAATAACCGACAATCGTATCGCCGAACCGTCGCGTCCGCCGCCGGCGGACGGGTGGAATCACGCGCGAGACGTATTTCCCGTGACGTGTTCGCGGGCTATTATTTCCGCGTTGTTACCGCGTTATCGTTATTTCGAGAAACGGACGGCGAGCGCTTTAACGGAAAGATTCGCTTCACTCCGTTCGTAAACAAATCGTACGCGGCACGGTTTCCAGCAGTGGCGGATTTGAGGGGGGGGGACGTGGCGATCGCCCCACCTAGGGATTATTTTTGTTACCTGAACTATACCACCGTATTATACAATGAATATTATGAAATTCATAACTCATAGTTGTAACTTATAACTAAAAACATCAAACTTAATAAATGATAAAAAAAAAAAAGTGAGATGATGGTGGTACAAGTTCGTCCATCGTCCCTTCGGTCCTCAGACAAGATATTGGTGATGAATGTATTAAGTTTTAAAGAAATGATGACTCATTTCTTTAGTATAAAACGATTCTGAGTAAATCTTCAGTGTAATATAAAATATTATTATTTAAATACTGTTTACGGTTATTTGTATAATTTTTGGTGAGTTTTTTTGTAATTAAACCATCATAAAATATTCAATTAGATATAACTCATTTATACTTCAATTATTATAAAAATTATAACTCATTAGAAATAAACTTAAAAGAAATCAGACAATATCGAAAAAAATCGTATAATAGTTTATTAAAGTGTGTATAAAAAAAAATCCTGACTAACGATTTTTGAACTTTTGTTAGGATAATTAGGTAGGTATATGAGTAAGGTCATATTACATTTTCAGAACTTTTTGTCAAATATTTAACATTATATTACATAAAAACTTTCAAACAATTTGGTAAATTAAAAGTTCTATATTTAAGTCAAAAGTGCTTTAATTGTTCTGAAAATTTTGTCCAATATAAAAAAGCATGTATTTGATATCGGATAAAATTTTCAAGTTTCTAGCTTCAATACTTTTTGATTTATGACTAAATACCTAAAATCTGAACAGTGAAAATCTCGTTTACGGCGGATTTTTACCGATTTTACGGTTTTTACCAAGGCTTTGCACCCGAATCATTTATTCGGGTTTCGGGTTTTGGGTGCTGGATGTATTTCGGTGTTCAAACATCCGAATAAAAAATTTAAACAAACATTTGGGTTTTAAAAACCGTTATTATTTGGGTTGATATTGGTTAATATGGGTGCTGAGAAATCTGGATAAAACAGAACTTTTGATGACCCCCCTCCCCCCAAAAAAAAATAGAAAGTGTTCATGTTTATGTTATTTATAATAAAATATAAATGTTTTACACATATTCGCAACGTTTGTTTTTAACTAAACTAGGTTAATTAATGTACAGTAGTTACCTTTTTCTATGAACTATAAGAAATAAGACAATTGGAAACTAATTATTTAACTACCTATTCGTTTTATTATAAGCATTAGAGTCCACGTCACTCATTTTTTTATATCTATGTACCTTAAGTTCTTAACATACATTATATTATAAGTTTCCGAATACTTATCTGTCAGCTAACGTCACAAAATCTGTTCTGCTGAAAGCAAATTTGCTATGATAAGATCTACATTAGTAAGACAGAGACAACACATGCGGGTATAACGTCCTCTTAAAATGTTTAAAATAGATGGCCATAGGGGCGCTGACTGTTGAACCATAGACAAATAAAATAAAAATTATGATTTCGTGATTACCGAAAAACTGGGAAATAATAAATATAGCCGCGTATTACGATATTCGAGTTACTAAATTAGATATTATAGGACATAGGTAATCCCACTTGGGAAGTTCGTCGCAAATAATGAAATAACACAAGTTATTATTAGCTATTAGTGTTTGGTATTTTGGTCACGACTGTCAATACGTTCAGTTTTGTTGAGACCACGTCTATTTTAGTATTTTATATTGCTATTGCTTATATTTGGATTTATTTTACTAATAAAGTAATAAATTATATCATATAATAGCCAATAGGTATAAGAAATAATTAAATAGGTACTTAATATTTTAATCAGAATCAATTAAATTATTAAACATTTTAATGGATTTTATTTTTAAGAAATTACCTATGATTGTTTGTAAGATTGTTCCTTTCTTTCCTTTTATTATTATTATTGATTATTTAACGCTACAAAATCGAACTCGCCACAAGAAATACATACGAAATGATATGTCGCATGAAGAATGAAAAAAAAATTATTCGGGATTTTGGGTTAACCAGAATATTTATTCGGGTTTTGGTTAATACGGGTGTTTTTGAAAACAAAATTATTCGGGTTATACGGGTTTCGGGTGTTTGATTTTTAAAGGTGTTTAGGGGTGTTAGGGGTTCGGGTTAAATCGGGTGCAAGGCCCTGGTTTTTACTCAGTTTTTCGATCGTTATTCTTGATTACTGGAAAAACTATGGAGATTTTGGAAAAATGATCTCTCTAAAGTACCATCTCAGTTCAATTTCGAATCTAAAGAGTTGCGGGACGAAACTTTTTGACAAGGATTTCTATACGAAAAAGTGTTTACAGAAAAAATAAATAAAAAAAAAAGCCGATAAGATAATGGTGGTGGAAGTTCGTCCTTCGTCGCTTCGCTCCTCGGACAAGATAATGGTGAGGAGTGTATAGCACTTTCTATCATGGGATCACCTGGTTTACGATAGTTTAGTTGTATGGTACTTTACATTTGAATGCAATGATAAATCATTGTAAGTTAAGTACAGGATACAGTAGTTGGGTGGGATACACGAGATGCATTGCTAGATTAGGCATTATTGGATAGATTTTGGAATTATTTTATATTATAAAAAAAAAAACGATTCTGAACGAAGATGAAGATGTCAGCCTTAAATTGTAATATATATTTTATTTTAATATCCTAGATTGGGTTAAATTTACATTTGTCTATTCATGTGACTTCTGCTCGTGAGCATTGGACAAACCAGGATGTGCATAGATAGGGCGTAGGTAAATACCATATTATTTGCCTAAATGCACTATCGTGACGGTACCACCCGACCCCGCCGTCCATATATGCTGAATGCTCCGTGGCTACGTCTATTTAAATATTAATAATTAATAATAATATATAAAATCCGCATGTTTATGGAACTGATACACACATTAAAATAACTGGAAATTGGAAGTTAGTAACGTTCTATTCAACCATGTAAAGGTACGTTATACACCTTGTGTTTACAATCTACCAATATTTTGTATAGAACAGCTGTCAGCTACTGATTATATTATAATAAACTTAATCTATTTAATTATCTTTATCAGCTGTGATATTACATAATATTTTCATTTCTTATCTTTGAATACAAAAATTTTTATACATTTTCAACTACAAAATAATTTGCAAATATTCGTGATTTTGACAAATTTTGTCGATTTTTGAACTTCAACTGCTTATAAAAAAAAATTGTGCCTACGTATTTGAATAATTTTTGAATCACTCTTAGATCAACTTATTCAAAACCTTCTATTAAATTTTCAAGCGATTTGGTAGGGCCAAAAAATTGTTATCGACTTTTATAAAAAAAAATCTAAGAAAAATCGAATTATTCAAATGCCTATAAATAGCTAAAAAATAAACGAAATATTTTGAAAATACAACTATGTAAAGAAAATGCCTATTTAAACATTTTGTAAAAGTTTTAAGTTTCTACGACCTATACTTTTTGAATAAGAACAAATATCAAAAATCAATGATGCCTAAATTGTTATTTTACGCGATTATGTGAAAAAATTGTAATTTCAAACACTCATAAAAATTTTTGATTTTATTCCAGTGCAAATTTTTTTACAGATAATTGAAGGAAAACGTATGTCAAACTTTGTACCGAATTTACAATTCTTAGTTTTGAATACTTAAAATTTTATGAATTTTCAACTGCAAAATACATAGCAAATATACATGATTTTGACGAATTTTGTCAATATTAGCACTTATAAACGCTTATAAAAAAATTTTGTGCCTATGTATTTTTATAATTTTTGAATGGGAGTTAGAACAACTTATGTGGACCCTTCTATTAAATTTTCAAGTATTTCGTCCGAGCTACATTTTTTTTATCAACATTTATAAAAAAAAAAATAAAAAAAATCGAATATTTCAAATGCCTATAAATTGATTAAAAATGAGTGAAATCTTTTGAAAATAAAATTATATAAAGAAAATGCCAATATAAACAACTGATAAAATTTTCAAGTTTCTACAACTTATACTTTTTGAAAAAAAAACAAATAGCAAAAATCGTTTGAGGCTAAACCGTTGTTTAACGTGTTTTTGTAAAAATTTAAATTTCAAACACTCATAAAATTTTTTTGTCTGAATCCGGTAGAGTTTTTTTCGCAGATAATTGAAGAAAAACTAATGGAAAACCTTGTACCAAATTTTCAAAACTTAGTTATAAAAGAAAAAAATTTTACGATTTTTCAACAACAAAATTATTTGCAAATTTTCGCAATTATTACATATTTCGTATAAATTGTAACTTTGAGCACTTATAAAAAAAAATTGTGACTTACGATTTTGGATTTTTTTTTATCAGTTATGGAACAACTTATAAGAAACCTTGTATTAAATTTTCAAGATTTTCTGGCAAAAAAAAAAAATTTTATCGTTATTTTAAAAAAAAATACTTAAAAAAATTGAAAATTTCAATTGTCTATAATTAGCTCAATAAAAGTCAAAATACTTTGAAAATTTAACGGTGTATAGAGAACGCTAATCTAAACATTTGGTGAAAATTTCAAGTATTTACATCGATTAGTTTTTGAGTTATAGCAAAATAAAAAATTTGATTTTGTCGAAAACTGGTTTTGCGTAAAATATACCGTTTTCCCTCATTTTTTAAGGGTTTTTCCCGGCGCGTTAAAAAAATATTGAAAATTTTTAACTTTTGACCCCCCAAAGTACCAACTAGATTCAATTTCCTTTCAGAAAAGTTGCTATATAAGGCAATCGAAGCATTTTTACTGCCCCAAATCGTGTCGACAGACACAAAAATAAAAAAAAAAAAAAAAAAAAAAAAAAAAAAACACACATCATTGTAAAATCAATACATTCTTCACTCCGTTCAGAATCTAAAAATAAAAAATAAATAAAAAATAAACATCGCTTCACTCAGAATCTAAAAAAGGTAGCCTTTTGAATATCTTATCAAATATTATTTACTATTTGATTATCAATAGGTACAAACATCAAATTTAAATAGGTAAAAATTTCATATTCAAAACAAATTGGTCAGAACCGCGACCACAATTATTTATTGTATTAAACACCGATTATATTATAACCGTAGTTTGGAGACCCCTGCTCTAAGCTAAATACAGATGTTTTGTTAAAATATATTTCGCGACGTGAAAAATATTTGTTAACGATACATCTCTAGATGAAAACGACGCATAACTAGAGTTGTTTTTATAAAATGAAACAAAACATTATTTCGATTTTCTTAAACTGCCATTTGGCGTATTAAAATGAATCACGGACGGTGATTAGAGGGAACCGATAAAACCCTGTTATAATCATGATTTAATATCAGAAAAATTTATCTTTTATTCACCGAACACTAGGCCGGAAGGTTTGAAAATCAAAATATATCTTAATAAGTCTAATATGTCTTTCGAAGTAGGCATATTTACCATCATAATTTATATTGAACGTCGACTTGTCCGAGGAGCGGAGAATACGCCACGCGGCCAAGTCGGTACTTTTTGTTTTCCGACCAGTGGCCACCACCGTCGATATATTATGGCCTGCTGAAGTCCGATTATTGTGTGATTGTCTTATCGTTATTATCTTGTATCATGAAGTGCAAAAAATCGATAAAATAATTAGTATTTCATAATTTATTGATGGGATCAAAAAATGTTTAGGCGTGTAAATTCAGCGCGAACGGGCAATGGGTAAAAATGAACCTTTTTTTTGTTGTCACGCAAACGGGCTGAACCAGATTTTATAATTTTATTTTTGACGTAAACGGACGATGCCCGTGTAGATCGTGATGAAAGCCGCGATCGTTTGAGGTCACGGGCGGACGCTGTATGTTTTCGATCGGACTAAAACACGCGGGAGAAGATAGAAATTATTATTATTATTACTATTACTATTATTATTATTATTATTATTATTATTATTATTATTATTATTACTTTAACTATTACCTGTCTTTTCCCTTTTTTCCTTGTTACTGTTATTGCAGTGGGTCTGGCCTCCGCGCGTGACGGCAAAAATTTACAACGGGACGTGTGGGGGCCGTATCCGACGTGGAAACGAGTCGACCGCGTTATTTCGGGTCGTTTTAGAGCCTATCGCTGAAATTCCTCCCCGAACGCGCGTGTATAATCGACCGGATTCATAAAGTTGAACGCCGTTCGGGGGCACGACACGGACCCAAAACGCGACGACTACAATCATTTACTCGACGATATGCCAAAACGCGTCACTCCCACCGAATCACTTTCGTTCGATGACACCGATTTCGCTTTGTCATGCGCATGTGTCGTATCGCATTACCACGAGTACCCTGACCGCGGTGACTGATTCGGTGGAGGACGAGCAAGGCGATCGCCTTTATGGTTTGCGTTTAGGACTTTCGATGTTTAAACACTGCGCGAAAATACGAAAAACTCGACAGCCTATTTTATCGGTTCAAATGATCAAGTCTTTGATGCTATCTAAGGGGGTAAACCACTGTTGGGAATCAGCTGATACACCTAGGTGTACAAAAGTTTAGGAATTACGAAGAATTCTCTGGAATTACATGGAAGTCTTGGAAATTACAATAATTGTCAGATATTGTTTTTTTTTTATTATTTTTAAGTTTTCTAGTCATTATTCATCAACTACTAATTAGTATTTAGTAATGTTACACGTATAATTTATATAATCCCTAATTAGGTACCTATAGTTTATAAATGTATATGTTACATGGAAGTCTACGGAATTAATAAGAGGTCCAAAAAATAACTATTACTTCAATGGAAGTCTCAATAGAAGTCTTAGTAATTACATGAAAATACCTGGAATTCTAAGGAATTAAGTGAAATTACGTGGAACTATGTGGAATTCTAAGGAATTAAATAGAATTCTAAGGAATTACATGAAATTACACGGAAGTCTAGGTATTAAAATTTCTTTGGAAGTCCAGTGTACAAAAAATTAGCCAGTGGTTTACCCCCTTTGCTATCTCCTAGCTCGGGTCGAAAACTCTACCAGACGACCCGACGAGACGTCTCGGACGATACTGGTCTATGAATCGACTCCGGTAAGACACATTTCAACCCCGTCAAAGTCTCGCAGATTTGCGCCTTTTTAATCAAGTGTTTATGTAACACACACACCCACACATACATATATATTATGTGGTGTAAAATTCTAAAATATTACTAATTGTACAAAAAAAAAAAAATTGTATATGTACAGACTGTAAACATTAAAATAAAAAAAAAAGTCATGTCAAACCATCGAAGATAATAATTATTATTACTGTGACCGGTGGCGCCGATCCCTATATTTAGGTATTGCAGTTGCAATACCTGTTAAGGGTGGGCGGGTGGGTGTGTTTAGGCTGCGAAACACACTAGGTTAGATTTTTCGATGGGAGGAAACAAATGAAGGGCAGTTTCTCAACCATTGTGGTTAGGTGGATGGGTACTTGCTTTGAATACCTTCATGCTTATAATAATGCTTTACAATACCTCTAAAAACTGACTTCGGTGCCACTTGCTGCGACTAAATTTCGATAGTTTGTCTCTATTTTAATATTAAATAACTACGACTTTCCACGGAAACAATGCTATTTCAGTTGTGTAATCTTGATTATAATACGGGGCAAGGTGAGAAACTTTAATTTGAGTAAAACTATTTTTTCAAATAATATATTATGAACTCGACGCCTCTCGAATAAATTCATGAAATACACTCGTAAATTAAATCAACCCTCCGCGTTCTCTTAATAAGCTAGATAGCGATGAAGTACGTGACATACGAAATTATGTAACGACTGCAATCGACCGTACGTATATCAAATGGTCCAATGACACTTCACTATGAGCATAATGTCGTCTGATTCGAATAAAAATAAAGTTTAATCGATTGAAAAAGCACTTGTTTTTTTAATTTTTTTTTTTATTATTCGTATAAGTGGAAATAGACATGGAGTTTTGTTGTTTTTGCTTTTTAAAAAGCATTTGAATTTGAACAGAGTCGTCGGAACCGTGTTTTCCGTGACTAGGTGCGCGTACGCACGGAAAACGGCGTCCCCGCGATATGTTTTCGCATCGTGATTCCGCGTGTCTCGCGACAATGCCGGTGTGTCGGTGGTTTTAAAGCGCGAGTTTTCCATACTCAGACTCGGTTCTCGCAGACAATTTATTCTCGTCGTGGATTTCCGCCGAGACCGAGTGGCAGGAAACGTCGGTGCCGGCAGCGAAGTGGAGCGCGACGCGCACGTACGTATACTCGGACGAGCGTTCGCCGAGAGCGTTCGAATTACCAAACTGGAAAATTCGACTGTGCGCGCGACACGCTGCCGTCGCACAGCATCGGAAAACCGTCAGATTCGGTCTGCGTACGCACGCGTTCGTCATGCCTTTCTGGTCGAGTGTATCGTATCGTCGTCGTCGTGCGGACGAATGTAAACGTGCGCGTTAAAATGAAAAATAGAAATAATAATAATACAGTGAAACCTCCCTTAACGGACACCTCTGAATAAGGGACACCGCCAATTATTGGACGTTTTTATGGGGGCAAGAACACATTATTTTCTTTTATTTTTCCCTCTAAATAGCAGACACCTCTAAATAACGGACAATATTACACACCATCATCATCACCGCCGCCGAGTTTCAAGGCTAGAATATCATAATCACCTCAAAAACGTGTATTTTATGCGCTGTTGAAGTGATATCGTTTTCGTCCACTGATGGTTCTACTGTACAATTTGCACAATACTCAAAGCTCAAGACGTTTCTAATTATTGAATAAAAATATTGTAAATCTTAAATTGTAAATGTCGGTGTGTTATAATATTTACGTTTTAATGACATGGCATAAAAATAAAACAATGTTTTTAACGACGGCATTGACGTAACGTCTATACCGCGGTAACTCATTACCGTGGTGTTGTAAAAATAACGATTATCGAGTTATCGTATACGTAAATATGTACGCGTTTCAAAGTGAATATTGTTCTTGTCGTCAGTCATTGTTTCGCCAGAAAAAAAAAAATTCAACGAAGAAATAAAAATATGTAACTACATGATATACATTCAATATTATGGAAAACTGTATAACAGTCTGTTTTGACGGCAAACTCAATAATTGCATATTATTCAACTGACGTAATATAACGATAGTGACGATATTGGTTTTTCGAGTTTTTCAAACGTCCCGTCACGATTCGACGACATTAACCGGAAACGGTTCGTTTTTATAACGTCGAGGGGGTGAAAAATCTTTGCGTAATCATAGACGATTTCGAACGATTAAACGCGTGTTTGAACAGTCCCGGGATAATGACGAGTAAAGGATTTTTGGTACGTGACATAACTTGAAAACACGAGGGATCCGAAAAACGGATTACGGAGATGGTAAACGGGAGTGTATTCAGATTTAGCGGCACGCGCGTTGTTGACACATTATATAAAGTGTGTTTAAAAACCGTTGAAAACGAACGATACGAACGGCCACTTAAATTTCGAGATAGTCGCAGTTTTCCGCAGTATAATAATAACGAAAATAACGATAATTAGTCTAGGGCCCGGATTTATATGCTTTGCGGTTTTTTTTTTTTTTTTGCCAAAAAGCTCAAAAAGTAGCTGAGTAAGCTACGAGTTTGAATCATAGTCCATCGATCCGAAATGCGAAGTTTTATTTTGCGTATTTCTACATATTTCTGTATTTTACGACTTTTTGTTGCACATAAATGATTTTCAAATGCATGATAATATGTAATAGTTTGGATGAATTGGTTGAAATAACGTACTTACAATTCAATTTACAGTACTTGTAATTCGACGAAGTTGTTTCCTTGTCTTATAGCCAGATGCCGCATAATTTATTTAAAAAAAAAAAATTTTGATATTGATTTTCAGATTGAAATTATGCTACGTTTGAAACGAAAATGTGGAAATAAGAATTGCATGAATACAATACGATTTTTATGTAAACAAATTTTATATAAAAATAAATGACTTTTCTAATTCGATTTTGTGTCATATTTTTAATTTTTTGGGGTATATTCCTACAGAATAAGAGCTTAAATGCATATTTTTTAGTGGGAATTTCTAAGGTTTTTAGATGTTTTTAATAAATCCGGGCCCTAATAATATTACGATTGTGTAAAAATGTTACTTTTACTCGAATCGCCTGAAACTGTTGTGCGGAGAGAAAATGAAAACAATACGGTCGTTGAATTCACACGATATTTTTGTAGTGAAAAATTATCGTTTTTATATAGTCGTATTGTAAAATTACCTGGAATGAGCGTCTGGAAAAAAATGCCAACTGCCAAAATCGACGGTAACATAGCCACGAATGAAGACATCCAAGAATCTGAAACATCCAGTTGGTATATTAGACATGTAGTATAATATTTGTGAAAACGATTGAACGTCGGAAAAACCATCACGAATCATAATTATTATTATTATCGATTATCGATAATCACGTGACGCTGTTTTTAATGATACCGTGTGCCGCCGCATCATACACCAATTTATTGTCGCCACCATTGATAATTGATTTACACCAGATGATTGAAATGCTCAACGACACGCGACGGCACAGTTATGAGGTGAGACGATCGTGGATTCAATTAGGCTCTCCAGACCCCCCGAAAAGAAACCATTAAATCGTTTATTTTCAGTTGTTTTTTGAATAATAATTTTTCCCCCAAAAAAAAACGTTTTGTCGTCAAATAAATAACGGAATTATAATATGTCAAGTACGAATATTATTTAGACAGTAATTATGAGTGTGCGTTTTTTTTTTTTTAATTTTCTAAACTAACGATAATACTCTTAGGTGTGTGGTTTATCGTGACTAGACGGAATGACAATGCTGTCTATCGATTCTCATGTTAATATTACAACAGTTAAATTAATAGCTGAGAACTGACGAATCAAAAAAATCGTTCACCTTTTTCATCATAATATTTTAATTTAAACTTTTGCATTGATATAAGCAAGTATTTGATTTGATATTTTCAAATTACCATTATATAAATTGAAACTTATCGTCTATATTTGAATAGATTTCACTAATATTTTAACCGGACATATGCTGAAATGATATTGTATCGACATTTTTTTCATTTATGAATTAATGTCACAACATAATCACCTTCGAGATTGTTTCTAGATCAAATTAAGTTTGACCATAAGAGTTTAGAAATTTCGGAAACCACCAGCACAAAAAAATAAAAAATAAAAAGAGAAAACATGCCAAACCGATTAGACTTTTTCACGAGTTATGTAATCAATTGTGACAATTTCTGTAAGTACACGTGCACAAAAATGAAAAAAAAATAAAAATATTTCGACGATTTATTTCGATGATTCTTCACACGTGTTCCGACGGCTGTAAGAGAAATGTCAACTACGTCAGAAAAACAAGTAGGAGTGGAAAAAAAGTCTGAGCGAACAAAAAAAAAAAAGTCCAACGGAAAAAAGTTCGATAAACCAAAAGATTTCGTTTGTGTTTTTGTTTTTTTTTTTTTTTGTTTTTTGCGACTTATTTCCCCGGCGAAAGAAACATATCACGACGTATAATCCTAACCTAATGTTCGACCGTCTCTTTTGTTCCGGCGGTGTGTTCAACCCCCTTACCTCATCGTATTTCTTTGTTTTTAATTTCGACGCCTCTATTATAAAATATCGCCACCGAACGGACCCAACCCCATCCCCCGGTCCCGTCTACCCCACACGGCGAGGAACCGAACAAATTGGAGAGTAATCCGATTAGACGCGGGGCGACGACGACGGAATTCTCCGGTCCGGTGGGAGACGACCGCGGAGACGTCCCGGATTACACGCACATACGCTCTTTTCCGGGCGGGGAAGAGGGGTGGGTGCGTTTAAAAATAATAGTGCCGGTGGTCTGTTTTTACTTCGGACCGACGACGACGGTTTGTAATCCCGTGAACGAGCGCGACGCGGCCGACGCCGAACAAAATGTTTTCCAGACGGACGAACGACCCGTTAGTGGCCGAATAAAATAAAACGCGTCACGTCGAAACGTTTTTCGTTACCGTTTCTTTTAAACGCGACATTTTTGTGTTTTTTTTTTCTCAAAAACGCCGTTTACGACAAATACACTCACGCGCGATACACCTAAAACGTATATTTGTCTCCACTACGACCAACCCCACTTTATCTCTGCTACGGAGATGTGTAACGAGGAAACGCACACACACACACACACACACACACACACACACACACACACACACACACACACACACACACACACACACACACACACACAAGAAGGTCTGAGTTATCATAATTATAGACGTGTACGCTACACACGGAGTTTTCGGGGGAAAAAAAACCACCGTTTAAGTGTTTAACACTGTGAATTGGAAATCGGAAGAAATGTGTCACTTTTGGATTTTTCGAAAGAATATATTTGTTTTACAACGTTTTCATTTGCTTCATTTACTCGAAACTAGGAAATTGTGTCATTAAGTTCTCATTTTTTTGGAAAAATTGACGAGTTGACAATAAAATTATTTTACTCGAGTTTCGCTCAGAACGGTTTTTCGAAAACTATTACTACGAGCACATTGCTGCAAGTGAACGCGTTTTGCCCGAGCTAAATCGTAAGTGATCACTTCGATAATAATTATGATTGTCTTATACTCGTACAGTGTTGTACACGCGCGCGCTTACGATCACGTCTGAAAGCGCGGATAAAATACACTTTGTCCCCTAACGTGTATTATTATTATTATTATTATTATTATTATTATTATTGGAGTTGTTATTATGTTACCATCGACGAAAAATGTAATTTATTATGATTTATTATTGTTTTTTCGACGTATGACAAAATAAAAATACCAATACGTTTTCCTTCCATCACACAAACGACGGAGCGGAGGGAGAAAAAATGAAAAATAATCTATGAAATTACAATAAATACGCACGCGTGTGTACCACTAACTCGGTGTGGTGTAAGAGATATCTATCGAGCACACACACTCGTACGCGTAATACCAGTGCACACATAAACCCTACCTACATACATACATTATGTACGACAATCGTGTGCGTGCGTGCGTGTGTGTGTGTACGCAATTGCAACCGTCTAATAACAAAATCCCGGGGGGGCAATGTAACGAAAACCGAGGAAGAAAAGCAAACACCGTGATCAAATATATCTTTACCACACTTGAAAAGAACAATTTATACTGCACGTCTGTGTGCGTGTGTGTGTGTGTATGTGTGTGTGTGTGTGTGTGTATGTGTGTTATGACACACGGTTATATTGCGAGCTATCGGATAATGTTACGCCGCGTTCTTTTGTTTTATATTTTTATTATTTTCTACACAATTTTTTAAAGTCAAATCTGAAACGGGTATCTTTTCCCCGGATCGTTTAACGTTTAAGACGTCTCAACGTATGCATATAATAATACGCGCGCATGACGTAAAACATACCGTACATATACGTATTATGCGTGTGCATATTATATGCAATACCCACACACACACACACACACACACACACACACACACACACACACACACGCACACACACACACACACACACACACACACACACACACACACACACACACACTGTGTACTCTGCCGGGTCCCGTCTCTTATTATTACTCAAAAAAAAATATACGTATACATATTATGTACGTATATTATAAACACGAGCGAATAAAAAGAAAATATAATGTAAGATAAAAGATAAGAAGAAAAAACCACGAAATATTCGTCGTGCAATCAGTGCTCTGTGCAGTTCGGTCGAAACGATAACGCTGTTATTTTATTACTTTTTCCTCTTGTTTTTATCGCAATAAACTCATCCGACTTATTGTATTATCATCACATAGAGTTACCCGTCGGCCGCACTTTGACAACGATACGTTTATGATTGGCTCGAAAAATTTAAGATCGTCGGCTTAGGATTACGCCTCGATTCAGACGGGACGGTTTTTTTTTCTTTTTTTAACACAGCACTCCGCATTTCTACGTTTTTCGATTCAATTAAATGTTATTCAACAGATTTACGACCGGATCACTGGCACCGCCACACGACCACAAATCATTCGGCTCTCACCTGTAATACAGACGTTTCGTTGTCGGCCGGGCGACCGGGCGGGGATTTCGTTTTCGTGAAAATTAACATCGTCCGGAGGACGACAAGACTGACGGATTTAAATTTATTAGCTCTCGACGCGTCGGGGTCGACACCGTTGCGTGGGCGGTCGACGAGTGGGTATAATAATTTCAAGTCTTCACGCGGTTAGGTAAACGTTTCTATCGCAAAAATCAACGCGGTCGTTTATGAGACGTGAACAAAGTTCGTCACATTTTCACCGATCACAGATAACGGAACGACGGCGTCGCCGCCGGCGCATCCGCTCGCCGTGCCAGTACGATTTGAAATAATTAAAAAAGGCGATCAAGATCTCGGCAATATCGTTGTGACCGTCGCAGCTGTTTTGCGAGCGGGATGTTGTTTTCGCGGTCGGATTATTTTTCGAGTAGAAAATTAGAATTCGGAAGAAATTATTATTACTGCTATTATTATTATTATTATTATTATTATCATCATCATCATCATTATTACGCCTCGACACAATATTCGGTAACGCCCCGGTTACCCTAGAACAAGCCGTATAATCTGATAAAGGTTAGCGTAATAAGCCGAGTGATAATGCATTTTAACCCCGTCGTAATAATATTACGTGTACTACGGCGTCGTCACCAAACAACGTATCCACGGCGTGGGTAGAGGGTGTACGGGGATAACGCGACGAAATATTAATAAAACTAAATTAAACACAAAAAAAAAAAAAACAAAAAAAAACAAAAAAGGTAAAAATTAATAATAATAAAAGTCACTTGACGCGCATTATCCGACCACGATCACGTGCTAATATTTCCACAACGACCGCATCGGCGTATATCACGTCGATTTCGCATTATTATCATTATTATTATTATTATTATTATTATCGTAAACGAGATTAAGTCAACAGCGACGCTTTTCTCGGTTCACGCGCACGCTCGTTATTATAGCCCGGCACACACGTTTACGACTATTGTCGGCCGACCGACGGGTCAATCGGACCGTGGCGTGACAGTTACGTCGAAACGTTTGAATAGCGTGAAAATGTACGAGAGACGGGGTGTAAAAGTCAAATCTTACCCCCTTACCCTCCCCCCTAAAAATATCCTAGGAAATTTCTGTACCTGAGAAGCAGAAGGGTCCAAGTCCATTTTTATCAAAATTGATATTATGTTTTTTTTCTTATGTGGAATTTTGACGCGCGTCATTTTACCTATTTTCATTTTAGTCCTATGACGAATATTTACCGAGGTATTGGGAAATAACAAAAATAACTAAGTCTTGACTACAAGACGTATAACATATTATGTTGATTTATGAATTATGATCCAAGTCCATGATTCGGATTTGGATCATTTTGCGAAATTCTTGTAAGGACTTGAACCCAATTGGTAAAATTCTATTTTTGGACTTGGTCCTTTTTTCTAGGATTTTCTGTGACTCAGTTCTTATTGATAACGATATTGTTATCATAATTTTATATCTGCCAGTAAGAATATTCTAGGATGTTTATATACCCAGAATGACGTTGGTGGGGGGCAGTGACGTCACGCGATCGAACGAAATCGTTATTTTATATGACGACGAATGCGTGCGGACGAACACGGTAAATACTCGTTCGGACGTCACGCCACGCTGTCCGGGACGAAAGACACGGTCGTGTTTACGATACACACGAGTGCGGCGGGTGTCGCGAGGCCGCCCGTCGTAAAAACAACACAGTCCGCGTCAGCTCCGCCGCCGCCGCCGCAATACTCCAACACCGTTTGCGGAAGCGTACACGACGTACGTGCACGGAGACGATCGTTTTAATATTTCAGTAGACGCGCCGCCGATACGGTGCCGCACGTCCGTACGTCCGTCAGTCACCGGTGTGATACGAAACGAAAAACAAAAAAAATAAAATAAAACAAAAACAAAATGATAAACAAAGAAAATAAAAATAAAAACCAAAAAAAAAAACGTTCCCCTTCCCCTTCCCCAAGAGAACACCCATGTATAGTATCCATGTTTTTGTTTTTGACCATTTATGGCCGACATGAAGTATTTTTTTTTACGATTAAAAATGAATATTCCATATTTTACCGCACGTTTAGGTATTTTGAAAATTTTTTTGAAAATATTTGACATAACTGTCGTTAGTATAAAAAATGTACTGTCTTTTATCATTTTGAAATTTTCAACTAAAATTGAAGTAAATTTAAATAAGTGTATTTCTGCGTTAAGTCATGACCTGACTTAAATGGTTTTTATAACTATTAGCACGTAACCAAGCATACCTAATTTTGGACTACCTGTTATTATGTGAAATAATTTGCGAATATTTTTATGATACGAGAACATCGATTCGGATCTCGGATCATCGGTATTATCTCAGTGGCGTTAAAATATGTTTACGGAGAAATATATGTTATTATTTCTATAATTTCTGGATGCATTTTTAAATATTGTTTTGTGCATATTTGAATATTTGAGTGCATTTATTTGTGCATATTTAAGCACTTTTAGTGCATGTTTGGCTGATTTTTAATGCACACATAAATACGCGCTCAACTGCACACGGAGGTCACCCCTCCGATGATTTCTCCACTTGGCTCGTGTGTGTTTACCGATCGAAAGGCTCGCTTACAGGAGAGATTGCCGGTTTTATATATATATTTTTTTTTTTTTTTGCTTCCGTCGGTTTCGAGCGTTCGGTTTTCGATCATTTAAACGTCGCTGCGTTCACGTCGTAATTACAGTGTTGTGATGCCACGTCGTACCACGTCGTCAAGTGTTACAGCAGCGGTTTTTGACCTAGGAAACTTGCGTTTCAATGGAAGTTAAAACATTTTTAAAGACCGACGAAACGTGAAAACGTTATTTTTGATTATATTTTACATTCGATCAAGGCGTTTTTGAGTCATTACGTTATGTTCCATGATTTGGAAATCACTGTTGGATTATCGTCATCGATATGCAGAATTTGTATTTGAAAACAGTGGGTTTTTCAAGTTTCAATGGATATAAAATGACTCAGAATAGCGATAGCAACTGAATTCCAGCGCCATTAGATCACAAACAGACATTTCTTCGATAAAACGTTATTTTAAATCTTGTAGACTAAAGAGTTTATTAAGTACTTTTATTAGATTCTTACAGCCCCCCCCCCCCAAAAAAAAAGAAGGGTTTTCGAGTTTCTATACAAATAGTAAATGAAGCTAGATCAGCTGAATCAGTTAGATTACTAGGAATTACTAGGAAGGTAATAGTATACAAATATAAATACCGCTATGATTTTAATGACGTCGTCCGACGTACGAGTCAAATATTACCAACACAAAAAAATACTTAGATTTTCATTTGATATCAATCCAATAACCGACGTTAAAGGCACGAAACATACGTATTGTTATACGTTGTGGCGATTCGGGCGTGACATCGGAAAACAGTATGAAAAGGGGCATAGGCCTGCACAAAAGGTCGAAAACCCTTGTGTTCAGTAGTCACGTGTTTTCGAAATATCACTGTATCGTGACGTCGAACCCAGCCGAACCCAAACGACAAAGAGATCTTTGTCCATGGTTCGCGTAAACTTTCGGGCCGGTCTCCGCTGAATTCCTAACCCAGTCCAGACGGATCGGCGTCACGGAATCGTGAAATTCGACACCGGCTCCGTACGTCTTTTTTTTCAAATCTCTGGAGCTTTATTATCTAAACGAATCAAATGTCTTAGTAAATACACGTCCGACAATGTACACACTAGTGCTATGCACCGTCTGGTCTACATCGGTTCTGACTCGGCCGGACCGGACGACGCTCTTGTCTTTTCAGTCTTTGTATTTTATAATATAAAATGGGTTGATCCGGTCCGGTCCGCTGTCGCTTTCAGTTCGACATAAGGTTTAATGACAGAATCGCGTTCTACTCCGGTTTATTTCAACACGTACTACAATATAATATGTAGAATTACAGCTTGGCCTTATAATTATATATATTTTTTAATTAATTTGCTTTTATCGGAAACATTACAGCAATGCGATTACATATTATAATTTTACATTTTGTTTTTTATCAAGTTAAATTAAGAAGCCAGAAGAATTTATGAAGTTGATAATGGATAAAATTATGGGTGTGGAACGGAAGTTAAGGAGAAGTTTGGAGTCAAGAGTGTTGTAGCCTAGTGTTGAAAGGAATGAAAAAAGAGACAGTCTAATTGAAAAGAGAGAAGGGCAATCGAAAATTAGATGATCGAAATTGCAGAGGATGTGTTCTAACGGCCCGGTCCAGTCTGGCTTGATTTTTTTTATCTGTCCGATTCAATCCTGGAATCGGTTAAAATATATCAGTCCAATCCGATCTAAAAAAAAAAACGGACCGTGCAAATCACAAGTACACACATAATATAAACATTAATTACGTGTTACTTCACACGTCGATGGAGTCACACTTCCAAAAGAGTTACCTCTGCTCTCGATCTTGTTTTTTAATCCGAGTCGTACGTCGTTTTAGACGGTCAAGACAACCGTTTGCCTCGGAGTTTTCCACTCTAACCGGACGGCCGACGGATCCTCACGGCGGCGGTCCAGCCTCGTCTCCTGTTCGCGATCAAACCGTTGGATTTCTTCTGTTTGCCTTTTGCTCGGATTCGCATTTATCTCGACGGACTTGGTGTTTCCGGTTTCCTCGAAAGTCGTTCCGAAGTATATATATACAGCCAAATCTTTTCGCATTATCGGCGTTTGTATGTAGTACGGTTTTCGGTTTTTCGTAACGCGCGCAGTAGTGATGATCTGAATTTCCCAACGTTTCGTCCAGACGGCTTTCAGTGCGTTGTCGCCACGTCGTGGATAACATTCCGAAAACCACCTCGGGAGAGCCCACGAGACCCGAATGGCCGGACGTTCGTTATGATTTATCACCCCGAGGATCGACCGGGGCCCGCCGAAAGCGATCGGTTTTCATTTGTTGTGACCCCTGACCCCATGGCTTGGGCCGACCGGTCGTCTCGGCTAATTGATCGATGCGGGTTTTTATGACTTTGCGTGGGCCGTCCGGGGAGCCTCGGCTCGTCCGAACGCGCAGACATTCTCGAAAACTTTTGCCTGGCGAGAACTCGCGCCCTCAACTTCACCGCCACCGTGAGCTATGACCTGTGTATCCTGAGTACCGTCCCTTTGACTCGCCCGGCCGATTCTGGCACGTTCGCATAAACACAGTGACGCAGGGACCAGTGGTGGATCCAGAAATTTATTTGGGGGGAGGGGGGGGGGTAAAATCAAAAGTACGATATGATTTGACTGACTGTATACCTATAATGTGAGAAAAAGCTATGAGTGCAGACGCAACAAATAAAAACCACGCTTCAACAATATAGTATGATAAGTGAAAATATTTTTCAATATTCTATCAATAAAATTAGGTATTTTCGATGTTAGTGTATTACTATGGGTAGCTTAAGGGGGCGAATGCTCCCCTCATCGGATCCACCACTGGCAGGGCCCGTATATTTTTGTCACGAATCATATTTTACACGGTACAGTATACAATATTATGTAATCGGGAAAGATGACTGACTGATCTATCAACACACAGCTGAAACCACTGGACGGATCAGGCGAAATGTTGGTTTTTATAACGATGGCATCCAATAAGAAAGGATTTTTGAAAATCCGACCCTTTAGAAAATTGAAGTGCGTACGAGGGGTTAAAAATGGAAAATTTCACGAGAAAAAAACCCTTCAAATTTTAAAAATTTTAAAACGATTACGAAAACTTTTTTTAAATTAAAATTATATATATATAATAATTCACAGTGGTTACACTTATACGTATAATTTTTGCCACTCTTAACTCCTGAAAAATTGGTGACTATCAACAATGAATCAACACTATTTAAGTATATCGTATAATAAAGTCATCTGAGTGTACGTTTTTTTAGTAAATCAGAAAATGTAGTGCTCGTACATTATATTGATTAATTACAACTTTCAACCAGGCGTTCTAACGTTTATGTGATTTTATCTGTATTCGTACTACTCGGCCACGGCTAACTAAATTCCGGGACGCCGGGTAATGAAAACTAGTATGATATATACGTATTACTATCGACACGTACGCGTGGAAACTCGTTGTTTCAGATTTCGAGTGAAGCGTAAGATCTACATGTTTTACAACCGTATTTTTTCTTTTTTATCTGTCGGTGCTGTTTAAAACATTTACGTCCGACAAATAATTAGTTATATTTTAATACGTCCAATATTAATAATTTATAACTAGAGAAAAAGACAAATAAAACTAAAAGACTAAAATTTATTTTGTATTTTTTGTTGTCAGTGTTATGTCAAAATACCTAATGAATCTGATTTGACTGATATACAGTCTGTTTTACATGTGCATTTTTAATTATTATACTAATTTAAAATAATTTATTAATACAAACAAAAGTCAATAATAGTATAGTGTATTACTTGGTACTTATATAAAGCCATATGCATGGGCGTCCCCAGACATTTTTCTAGGGGAGGTCAAAATTAATTTAAAAAATAAATGAAAATTTTTTTATATACATTTTATTTATAGTAAATTATATTTTATTTCGTCATTATTTCAATAAAATTATGAATTAAACATTAAAATTAGGTAGGTATTATTATTACAATCAAAACATAAAAAAATATTATTAAACATCATTCTTTTTTATATAAATTTTAATCTCCGTGGACATTCTCTACCAAATTGTGTCAGTGCATTTTCAATAAATTTTTCTTTATTTGAATTTACTTTTCATATATTACTAACCAATTGCTGAGGAAATAACATTATTCCAGGGGGGGGCAAGTGCCCCGTCTTTCCCCCCCCCTGGGGACACCCATGGCCATATGTTAAATTTATATCACCTTGAACACCCTGCTATCGAGTAAAGAATGAAATAATCGTTACAATAATTATAAGTTCGTGATAAAAAGGAAGCGGGGAGTTTCTAGGGTCGTGTCCTCATTGAGAAATACAAAAATTACCAAAATTTACCAAATTTACAGAATTCACGGTAAATTACCAACAAAAAAAAAAAAAAAATTACGTAAATTGTATATCGCTAGCAAATCGTTTTTTTTCACACTTTATTTAACCTGTACACTAGATTTTCCACAGAAATCACTATTGAACTAAAACCCGTTGCCTACGATCTATTTGTATCTATTATTACTATCTTTTCGACCGACCGTTGGGGGATTTTATTTTTATTTTTTTATTTTCGTTTCGTTTTGGTTTACGCGACTTGCTAGTTTACCGATCTCGTTGTTTATTTCGACGTGACATCACGCACGAGAAGTAACGTGCTAAAGTCATTCCGTTAGACGAACGTATACTGTTCCGTCTACTGATCTTTTCGCGCTGAAAGTTATGATACAATACTATCGCAGTGGTGTTGATTCGTGAAAATAAATGTTTCGAAACGTCCCGAACGAGGCCGGCCGTAATCCGGCTAGAATTATTACTACGACAAACCAACACCTATCGACCACCGGGGCGTGCCTCATACGTTGTCGCTCGAGGTCGGCGGCGCGTTTGTCACACAGACCCTCGGCGTATCCGTCGTGCGCGTAGTACTATTATACTACACTATACGGGGAATTCGCCGGGGAGGCGCGAACGCGTTCGATGTTACGGATATACGAGGCCGCGGGGCGTAGTTCCACCGCGGAAAAATGTGCCGTGCTTCGTAACGGTTCTCGTAAAACGTATTTGGATAGATAACTCCGAAGAAGAAAGGAATATCCGATTCTATCTCCGGCTAGAGCGTTTTGTAGCCACCGACGATGATATCGCGATCGTAATAATGTATTCCGTAGATAAATGTCATAAAAAAAACAAAAAACAAATAACCAGAAGTTTGCGTTCGCCAGTTCAGATAGAACACGCGATTAAAATATTTTCCACTAAATTCGGTCCAGACGAAAACGTATAAAGTATAAACGATCAGTGGCGCCGATCCCTATATCTGGGTATTGCAGTTTCAACACCCGTTAAGGGAGGGTGGGCGGGTGTGATGAGGCTGCGAAACACACTAGAAAAAATAATTGCAATGTACCTATCAGAGTTATAAATTGTTTATTATTTCTCACATTATGAATTATTATGATAAAGCTATTCGCTAAACCGTTGAGTAATATCATAGGCTAATAGCAAGTTTTACTCTATGCCATAAGAACTATTGCCCTCCCCCCTTCTCAACACGGACATGTTGGCAATCTATACGTTTAATTTTTACCCGCAGTTATCAAAATTATATATCGATAGTAGGAAAAAATTAGGAGCAGTTTTTCAACCTATTGTAGGTAGGTGGGTGGGTATTTGCTCTGAAGGCAGTGGCGTCACGAACATATTTTTTGGGGGCAGTGGCCCCGAAATATTTTCGGTGGGTGGTAATATTTTGTCTGGCTGTTAAATTACTTTATGAAAACTATCATCATAATATAAAACAAGTTATATTAAGTTTTAATCAGTCTGATAGAATTAAGACTTAGTCACATGGGTATATTTCACTGATCCATTATAGTGAACAGTGCAATAGCCTATTGGCATGCAGAAACGCATGCTGTGTTGTTTCAAAGTGTAAAATTTGTAACATGTAAAATATGTAATGGTGAAAAAATTATCTCGGGATTACCGATTAGGAGTGTGGGACATATTATGTTATATATATATATATATATATATATATATATATGTTACGGTAAATGATGTTAAATGGAAATTAATGTAATTCACCGGTTATTAACGTTATTTACCAAATACACAGGTAATTATCGTTATAAACCGGGAAATCACATCAATGACCAAATACACAGGTAATTGTTGTTATAGAACAGATATACACGTGAATCTCAAATACCTACTAGAATTTTAAAAAAAATGCATAATTGTTTTTTATTTGTACTCCCATGACATTTACTATTACATAATTTTTCAGCCCCACGGCAGGCACAACGTTTATTATTACAACCAGTCTTGCAATGGCAACGCTGGTATAGGCCCAGAGTCCACCTCATCTGTAACCGATAAAGTTTTATTGATTTACCCAATTAGTACCACAATTAGTTTAGCGATCACTTTATCATTGCTCGTCGGACATTATTTTTAAATAAAATCAACATTTCCCAAATCATACGGTTATTAACGTTATTCACTAGAAAATAACGATAATTCCCACATTCATAGGTGAATAACGTAAATAACCGGCGAATAACGTTAATTTCCGATATAACATCATTTACCGTAACATATGTATATATATATATATCTGTGTATTATGCAAGTCTTCGTGAACGATACAATAAAATCCGCAATTCTATTTCTTGTATCCATATTATCCATATCTTGGTATATTTTATCTATAAATCGATGGGAAATACGTTATTTTTATTTACACGAAGCAATCAACCACAATAAAAAAAAAAAAAATAATAATAAAAAATATAGCTTTGTAATTATTAAACATGAACCAATTACCCCGTTGGATTATTTTGACCCAATTTATATTGTAAAATTGTGTCAATATTTAGTATTTACGGTCTAGTGAAAAACAATATGTTAAGACTTGTTTTAAAATTGTATGTATGTGTGGCTGGATGGGTTGTTTTGATATTTGCCCCTATAGGTAAAATGTTCGTGACGTCACTGTCTGAAAGTATGCTTATAACGCTTTGCGATACCTCTGAAAACTGGCATCGGCGCCACTGTGATCATATTATAAATAGACACAGTTCGTTCGACTTTCAGCGTGTCGTCGCATTCAAACTAAACCGTAGCGATATTTAGTGACATTTCAAAATCGTTCCCGGAAACAAGTCGTATAGGGACACAATTATTCGAAGCGCACATTTGCAGGGCGTTCGGTCGAGACGGTGTGTTGTTTTTGTAATTTTTTTTTTTTTTTTTTGAACGTGAAGAGATCCCTGAAATACCAGTATAAAGATTGATCGGGTACTCGCGGATTTAAATTAAATGGCGTTCGAAAATATTGTTTCGCGTTTGTCGACAATTGTCGGCGGTTATAAGGTTACGCGCACAAATGGCGACACAAATTGAAAAAGTTTCCTAAACATTTTCTTTGCGTGCGGTGATATGTGCGTGTGTGTGTGTGTGTGTGTGTGTGTATGTGTGTGTGTGTGGAAATGACGTCGTTATCGTCAAGGGGTATTTATTTTATATGCGAAATCATCTCGAGATTCAACGCGTGGCTTTGTGGGGTGGTTTATCCGCAGTGTTTGTTAAATAATTTCTCGTCGGAAAAATAAAAATAACAGCGATGAAAAAAAAAAAAAAAACAAAAAAAAACAAAAAAAAATAAAACGAAAAACATCAACGACGACAACAAGATCGGGTTAGGTTCAGAGAGCTTTATTATTATTCACCGTCGCCGCAGTCGTCGTCGGGGTCGTACCGCGTACGGATGTTCAGCCGAGCGCGAGAACAACGCACGGCGGCCACGCGTCGTTCGTACGTGTAATATTAACGTATAAATATCACGGAACTACGACGTTGCTTCGCGAAAAGTGTACACAAATACATATAATAATAATAATAATACCGTTGGAGCGTGTTCGCGAACAATGCCCGAGAAGCTTTTACGCGACCGGCAGAAGTCGGTTTTTTTTCTCTTTTTTTCCTTCTCATCCCGCGAAATAATAATTATCGAACGACGCAACCGATACTGCACGAATAAATAACCGTCTCGTAACCCTGAGCGTGACGTCTCGTTTCGCGTAAAAACGCTCGGACGAATAACCCGAGACGGCGTCGTCGTCGTCGTCGGACGCCCGACGACGTTTTAACGACCTATCGAACATAATAATTGTTATATCGTTACGGTTCCGACCACTCGTCACCCTAGATCGTAGGACCGTAGACGTATCTGCACTCGTTTATGAAGTCGAGTTTTTCTAAGTATTTTCTTAAAGTTGTCGTAAGACTGTAACGATAAAATAGTTGATTTGATTTTTTTTTTTATGCGAGTACGTGTACAGTGTATAAGTTACAATAATAGAACTAAAACGACCCTGAAAAATAGAGAAAAAAATTCTTTTTTTTTTTTTTTGGTTGAAAAAATCACACGTATATTATTTGGGTGGTTTTCGAATACTTTCGGACGTATTTTAACGGTAAAATTACATATAAATATGACAATTTTTTTAATTTTCAAGTAAATGTACTTTCGAGATATACGTAGTCACCTTGAGACAAAAAGGCCCTACGAGTATGAAAAAAAAAATGTTTTATTTATTTACTATTTTATACAATGGGCACAAGGCCTAATTGTGTAATCATATTTAACACATAATCAAAGATAAAATTCTTTGACAACAGAGAGTAATTATTAATACTAACAGTTTATGTAAATTAGAGAACTCAATATTTTGAAACAGAAAGTAATTTATAATAACTAACAAAACACACGTTTAGATAATTTAATTAAAAACTAAATAAGGTAGGATGCTCATTGGCCAAATGCATCATTAGATCTGTTGGATTGTTCGTACCGTAGTTGGTAAGATGGAAATTAATGACAAAAAGAAAGCCTTATCTAGGAAAACGAAGTGGAACTCTAAAGTCAACTCGGGAAATCGAAGAAGGAGCATCAAAATAACCATCAATTAACTTACTCAAAAATACTAGATTCGCTGTCATACATCTATCGACCAAGGAATTCAGTCCGAGCTTATTAGAAACAGAAAATTAATCATAATTAATATGCTCTGTTTTTAAAATATAGACGGCAGATGGTAAGAAACGCCTCTGAACTTGCTCTATATACGAGCAGTCAGTCGTCGTATATGGATCCCACAGAACGGATGCATACTCGAGTACAGATTGTGCAAAGGAAAAATATTCATTTATATATTATAATGTATAAAAGTTATACCGTTTCAATGTACGCGTTTTCGTAGGGTCGACCGATTCAGTGCGATCGACTATCGAAAAAATACGTTTTTATAACAAGTATTGCGAAGACACTCGGTTCAGCGGTGATTTCGTTCGATTCGTTTTTACGAAATTACACGACATTCACTATGTCTAAATGTCTAATACACTGTATTTCGTGGGGTGATAAAATACAAGACCGGTGACAAAGCGTGTATGAATCAAACGAGTCAAAGACGAAAAGAAATTTGGCGAAATGACTAAATTCAAAACTAAAACAATGCCCTACGGTCTACTGCTGCGCTCGATTACATGTATTTTAATCATTCGCCACGTATTCGCTACACCCGTGCACCCGCCAGAACTTTACTCTCAACGTCTATTCGTGTGTATTTCGAATATACTGAATTGACATTTTCACTCTAAATTGGTCGTTTTGAAATTCGTAATTGATCGATTTTTTTTAATTTTTTTTTTTATTTTAATGTGGATAATAGACACTTAAGGTGGCGGTAGTTTTTATCAAAAACAAAAACAATAATGATTATAATAATAATACTTTTATGCTTATAGTAGAATTCTACTTAAATTCCGCTGGGGTCGAGCACCTTAAGATTTTTTACATAATGATGGTATTTGGGTCTGAAATCTCTAACTACGGATTTTTTTATTTGTTTTTTTATTTATAAGGTATAATATTATACTCAGATGATTACTTACGATACACACTAGTATTATTATTAGTGTTACTAGCGTCTGCGAGAAAAAAATTAACTAACGGTTGAATAGTTTTAACTCTTATTAATTTTTGAACGCAAACTTTAAGGTGATTGATTCTATCGAGTAAATGTATATATATATTTTGAAACGTGTACCTTATTTTGCAACGATATTTTTACATAAATATAACTCTGTGATTTTTTTCACTCCAGTAATCTTTGGCGACGACAAAACGCTCTTGAATTATTGTTGTCATCTCCTGGCTAATTATATCGGGCTGAACAATAAACGTTGTACGGCTCAAAGTTGACAGACTCGGTGCGATTTAACCGTAGTGACAGATAATTTATATTAATTTACGTTCCTTCAGCGTCTTGATACGAATTGATATTTAATTTTACAATATCGTTATAACGTTGTTATTATTATTATACTCATCATGCAGAAATGATTCGACGATTCGAAAATCAAGAAACCATTTTACTGCATCGTAATAAAACGAGATAAAACGCAAGAATATACTCTGAGATTCCGTGATAATGTCACCGTAGTATTTCCAGTATTCTTTAAGTTGTATATTTTGCCAAAAAGCGGTAAAAAAAAAACATTTGGAAAACTTGATCAATCTAGTGAAAATGAATTATCGATAAGTTTTTAGCCCACATTGTTTTTAGAGTTGTGACGAAACAACTAAAATTATTTACAGTCGTTTTCATTATATTTTCGTACGCTTGTTTTGAGATTTTTTAAAAACGACTTTAAGCTTTTTCACAGCTTTTGAAGAACTTTCGCTGCCTTAACTACATTTTTCCATCTGACTCTGTCGACGCTGTTCTCTACCGTTAATCCCATGTGAGCACTTATTTAGATCGTCGTTGGCCCTGTCAATGCAGCGTTGTCTAGGCCGGCCTCTAGGTCTGTTCCCGTCTACTTACTTTCCTTCAAATACTTTCTTTATTATTTCACTCGGTCTCCAGAAGTGGCCTGCCTACTTGATAATTCTTTTGCTCATTTGGTGTGTACGAATTCCAGGTTTTTGGTAAATGAGTCGAATCTCCCTATTAGTTTAACGCCAACACGCTTGTGTAAAAGCTTGCGAATGTCTATATAAATTATCTATACTGACTGACAGTTCATGTGTATTTATTAGGGTGGTTCTTTATTTTTGGACTTTGAAATTGTTGATATAGGACCTCCTCACTTTTTTAATTGTTATAAGAAAATAATTTTGGTTGATTTTGGTCATGACTACTCACTCCCTTCCTGTGCCCCTGAGTGGTTGAAAAAGAGCCAACAAGGATAATTTTGTTATTTTTCGATTTAACTGTATAAATATTATACTAAGCGAAAAAATGTATAGAACTTAAATTGTAAAACGTACAATTTCAAATAAAAGTGTATGTGTGTTTATTTATTGTAAGTCTATTATTTTTAAAGAAAATTAATAAAGAACAACATTTTTAATTTGTTTTACCAAATTGATTATTTTTAGTTATTTAAATATATTTGTTCAAAGGATTAAGTTATGAAAAAATGTTTTAAAAAAAAAATATTTCAAATTTAATGTTTTATTGAAAAGGTTATGTGTAAAAAGTTCATAAATACTATTTATATTATACAACGTGTAACTATTGTTATACGTATCTTTGTGATATGACATCCTGTGTGGTATAGTAATGGACGTCGAGAACGATCAAGATTAGGTGTGCTGGACCTAAATATCACGTTATATCATTAATATTCACCACAAGAATGGGCCACACAAATGAATCACCGACATACGAGTACGGCACGCGTTTTAAATTATTATATTTTAATAGACATGACGAGACGTAACGAAAATCAATGATTCTCGCTGGCAAAGAATCGTGTGTTTTTCTTCTTCGAATAACGGTTAAATCTACGCGAATCGACCGTTAACTGAACCCACGAATAAAAATATGTGAATTAAACGTTCGCAAAATTAACACGATTTAACGGACATCGAACAAAAACGCGTCTCATTAGTATATTGAATTTTGTACGTACTCGCGCTATATTTTCGAACGTCGTTTTTCTTCTTCCGACCGAGTATATCATGCTTACGGACGGAATTCGTATAATCTATATTGCATCTTTATCTGTCTCCAGTCACACTCGGGCGTTTTTTTTATTTTATTTTATTTTATTTTATACTTCTCTTGAGATCGTCGTGCCCTCGGGACGCAAGTTTTATATAATAAATACTGCTTATTTTAAATTTCAATATCAACTGGTCTATATTATATATTATATAGGTATATATAGCCGCGGCCACCCTTAAATTTATTAACGTAGTGGTTTTCGAACAGGTTTATGCGTTTTTTTTCTCTCCGTTGTCTTTGGAATACCCCGTCTTTACCTCGCCGCAGACTTATTACCGTGTAAAATAAAATTATATATTTATATATTTGTCGGTATTTTATTCAGACGGCTCGATAAAATCTAAAACCTTCGGAGTCTTAAATTTTCTCGGAATCGATATTTGTACACTGATAATTTACAATTTATTTATTTTATTCGTGGCGATTGAAAATACGCATTAAAAACATTAGAATTCTCGAATCAGTCTATGCGTAAATTGTCCGTGTTTCAGTTGCAAGTAATGAAATAATGATAACCGATAATGTAATCGTAACAGGACCAGTAATAGAAAAATAGTTTGTTGTTTCATAAATCGATTTTAATTCATTTTAAAGCATTCGATTTATGAAAATATAAAATATGTAATAGTATTGCATAATTGATTTATTCGATTTTTTTTTTTTTGTAGTTTTATTGACACAAATAATAATTGGTATGCAATTAAATAACATTAATAAATTACGTATTGGCTCTACCAGCTATAAAAACAACGATTACAACCTAAGTAGCGCAATTTAATCTGATATATTTACTCACGAAGTAAAATTAGTAATTAATAGTAAAATAATTAAGACGGCTTTGATGATTAATAACATTAAAAATTCATGGCCGTAGTTGTAAACGTACGGAGATAGAATAACCGAATAGCACTGTTATTGATATTCTAACTATAACATAAATTTGTATTTTAAAAATATTTAGCAGTTATCAGTATTTACGGTGATTTCTGAACTACATAAATTGTTAAAAGGTTTTTTTTTTTATACTATTTATACTACACTCGTTTCACGATGAAATTTATATTCAAATACTTGCAGAGTAAAAGTAGTATTAAAGTTGGTACAATTTTAATTTTATCCAGAGAAATAAACGATCTTACTGATTTATTAAGAAAAAAAAAAGGAAAAAATATATATATATATGTAATTAAATAATTAAATAATAATAATCAAATTGTATTATATTTATCTTTTTTTTTATTTTACTTGATAATTTGACAGAAATATACGTAAAACAATTGTGTTCTAACATTGAGGCAACTTTGTGTGAAAGTAATTACTGAAATAGATATTTTCCAAACGGTAACCACAATTATCGAGAAACGTCGAATTTGAACAGTAGTACGTGCATGTAAAATCTTTTGAAAGTATTTATTGTATTAGCATTTGTTTTAAGAAACAAATCCGTTGCACTGCCTTGGCCGTGACACCCCGCTAACCTAGTATCTTTTTGTAGAATTCACAACAAAAAGACTTAAACATTTAGGA